>JAKTTZ010000013.1:0-397876 GCA_030556425.1 Ogataea ovalis
ACGAACGGGCGGGAGGGCGGGCGGTGTCATCTATCACCCAAGCTATGCTGGGAGCAGTAGCTGCGAACTACTATGGCAAGAGGCTGTCGCTGTGCTTGTTGCCAGTTTGTTGATCTTACAAATGGTGGTCGGTGGTCGGCTCTGAGCAGCCGGACGGGAGCCGGCTCTCGGGTGGGTTTTGAGTTTTTAGTATTGTATTTGATTAATATATGCTTTTTATTATTTAGTCATCGGCCGTGAGAGCTTCGGGTTTTGCACAGACTGCGTAGTGTATCCGGGATTGTTTTTTCCACCCGGTGTTTGTAGCCTATAGTTTGGAATTATACAATATTAATCATCAGTTTGTTTGAATGTAAACATTTGAAAAGCAAAGAGTAATTGTGTTAGCTGGTACGGACGAGAATCAAAGACGAGGGAAAAAAAAAAAAATACGGGGCAGCTGAGAAATCGAGAATGTCTGGAGAAACACTCACACGTACGTACGTATATACATACTACACTACACTACACTACACACGCACGATTATAAATATTAAAGTCCGTTTTAACTCCCGCGAGAGAAAAATGAGTTCCGGAGTGCACAACGCATATGTAATTATTATACTCGTACATTAGTTACGTAAATTCAATCTCACTATAGGTATACACAGTGAGAAGTAAAATCACAATTACAAATGGCTAAAACATTTATAATCAATATATTAAACAAACAAATGATTAAAATTGAATTAATTTAAAAAACTTAAAAGCTTTATTGGCTGTTATTTGCTCGCTTGTATATTCAATTCAAGCCAACTAAGGCTAAAATGTAAATATTTGGTATAGAATTCATTAGCACATCAAATTGACTTTACTCACCCACCTTGAAACCAGTCATCAATTAATGTACCACTACTAGTACTTCTAAGTTCTACTATTACTACTGTTACAAACTTACTTACTATATAAGACCGGCAGGTTAAGGGAACGTACGAACGAACGAACGAACGAACGAACGGCACAGAGGTTAAAGTGAAACTTGCGATACGTACCAATGATACATATTAACATTAAAAGAAAGAAGAATCTTTAAATGACTGGCTGAATCATTTTATCTAACATCTCTGAGTCAAAGGAGGATGTATAAGTCAAATGGTACATGACTGGTCAATCCAACCGTCACAACAAGAAGAAAGAACGAAGAAATAAGAAATAAGAAATAAGAAATAAGAACGAGAAGCAAGCACGGTATGTAAACCAAACTATACCCACTCGGCCCGAAAAACGAACAGTAAGTAAGCAAATATAAACAAACACAACGTAATAATAATAATCAATATACATACATACCTAATCAACTTAATCCAAATTGCAACTTTTCCAAGGGCCCGATGCTGTCATGGCATAGATATCGTCCAGCTGCCTTATTGTTGACCGTCGGCAGCGGCGAGCGTCCCCTGTGATTCTCTGCCGAGCAGCAGGGCTGAACATGTTAAAATGTTAGCCCCTCCTGGGCCCCCCTCCTCACCCTCCCTGACCCTTCGGGGGCCCCTCGTCGTGAGTCGTACGTGAGTCGTACGTGAGTCGCCTGGTTTCGTCTCTCCAACTTGCAAAGTTCGTACAAATTACAATATAGCGTACTACGCTGCCGTCTACGGTCTACGGTCTCCGGTCTGCTTGCCTGCCCTGCCTGCCCTGCCCGTCCCCTTAATTATAACCCTAACCCTACATCGGTATAATAATAATGTTAACATCGATCCTTCATTGATTGCTTTCCTTTCCTTCCCTTTTCAAATTGCACATGCCATGCCATATGATATATACTCTATACTGTATATACCACTTAACATGTAAATGTTCTTAAATGTATACATTACATTACGTAGCTGCTCATCAATTAACATATTTACAATATTTTCAAATTCTAATTCAAAGTTCTCCAATCCATGATCATGTCTTTTTTTTTTATATTTCATGATTTGCAAGGAAGAAAGGAAAGGAAAGGAATTGACTTTATTACTGTCACCGTCACCGTCACCTGCTAACTACATTCACATTAACATTCACCCATCCACTCACATACCCCTATCTTGTAACTTCTAACTCCTAAAATCAAACCCCACTCACATTTACATTTACTTAAATTTATGTGTTTTCCCAGCCATCTATCTTCCATCAATATCCTATCCAATAATTAGAGACTCCTCCTCGGACCTCCTACGGTCTACGCTCTACCTCTCGCTATCTCACAGACTCACACTCACACTCTCGTGAATTGCTCGTAAATTTAAAATACTACATTTTTTTTTATACTATACTTTTTTTATGCGTACCTTTTTTGTATTTTTTTTTTAAAGGATGTGCTTTCTTGGTTCTTCAGCCTGGCCTTGACTAGCCGTTCCTTTATAAAAAAAAATCAAGAATAAGCTTCTTTTTTTTTGCCTCATCAAAAGACAAGAGAAAAAAAATTCTTTTTTGCTTTTTTTTATTTTGTTTGTTTTACAAAACGTTATGAAAAAAAAAAAAATAACGCTCTTATATCCAGTTTTTCATTATTTATTTATTTATTTATTTATTTACTTATTATTATTATTATATATTATTGCTATTGCTATTAGTATGAGTCTTTTTTCATTGGTGGTTGAATCAAGAATGTGAAATTTTTTTTCTTTGTTGTTTACATCAATGTACTTCTGCCTCCAATATCATTACTTGGTTCTCCATTTGGCATACTACCTTCTCTTTTACCATCAATAAAAGTACTGTAAATTCTCTTGAAATTTAAAAGCTCTTTATTGGATATTGATTTTTTAGTTTCTTTTAAACCTTCCACAAAATGATCTGGTTTAATTACAATCATATTTTTAGTATCATCATTTGAATCATCACCAGATTTACCATTTGAGTCATTATTATTCAATTCTTGTAATGAGTTATTATTATTATTATTATTATTTCTTCTATTTTTCAGAATTGATTCAATTTGCTTAGCAATCTCTAATCTTTCATTGGTTTTAGTATCTTTAAACATTGTAAAGAATTTAACACTTTTTTTATTATCATTATCTGATTTACCATCACTTATCTTCTTTGTCAGTTCATCAAGATTTTCATGAACAGCTTTTAAATATGAATTATAAACTAATGCTTGTAAATCAGCACCTGAATAACCTTCTGTATCATTTGATAATTGTTCAAGATTACATTTTTCATCAACGTTAAACTTCTTAACAACAGTTTTAATTATATCCAATCTATTTTCATAATCAGGTAAATCACATAATATACTCTTATCTAATCTACCTGGTCTTAATAAAGCAGAATCAATTAAATCTGGTCTAGATGTAGCTGCTAAAACATAAACACCATCTAATCCTTCTGCACCATCCATTTGTGTTAACAATTGATTAACAACTCTATCAGTAACACCTGTTGAATCATGACCTCTCTTTGGTGCAATAGAATCAAATTCATCAAAGAATAATATACATGGTTTAGCACTTGATGCTCTTTCAAATAATTCTCTAATAGATTGTTCTGATGCACCAATATATTTATTTAAAATTTCAGGACCTTTAATACTAATAAAATTTAATCCACATTGTGATGCAATGGCAGATGCTAAATATGTTTTACCACAACCTGGATATCCATATAATAATATACCTGATCTTAATCTTAATGGACAATTTGCAAAAATTGGTGCATATTTAGTTGGCCATTCTAATGTTTCCAATAAGATTTGTTTAGCTTCTACTAAACCACCAATATCTGACCATGCAACATTAGATTTTTGTAATTTAACTCCACGTAATGATGATGGAACATATCCTTGTAAAGCATTTTGAAAATTACTAAATCTTAAAACTTCTTGCTTCTTATTATTATTGTCACCATTATTGTTGAACATTGTTGAAGAAACAAAATCATGATACGTACGATCAGCTAAAATTTTAATATCTGATGGTAAATATCCTTCTGTCTCAATTGAAACATCATTTAAAACTTCTTCATTTTGAACTTTTAAATCATAAGCATTAATATATGCAAGTAATAAAGCTTTACGTAATTCTTTATCTGGTGACTTTAAATGATATTCATCTTCAATTAGATGAGTTTGGAAAATAGTAGCATTCAATGCATCCTTCGATTTTGAAGAGCATAATAAAGATATACGTCTGGTTTTCAAAATTGGAACAAATTTAGAAACAAGTAATTCACTTATTTGTTTACTTAATCCAGAATCACCATGTTCCATCTCCTCAGGTATAATGGCATCTAAATTTTCTAGAACCAATAATGATGGAGCATGCCAACTAATCTCTTTGATAGAATCATCAATCAAATTCTTAATATTGCTAAAATGATCACTAGATATTGAATCACAATTGATACTTTTAATGTAAAATCCATCATTTTTGAATAATCTTTCACAAAGTTCTTCAATGATTACAGTCTTTCCACTACCTGAATTACCAAATAATAATGACGCATTACCTCTCTTTAAAGATTTCATAATTTTAGTAATCAATTTATCTTGACCAACAACGCCTATCTTTTCATCATCATCACCCACAATGGTAAGTGAGTTATCAGATAAATTTTCCTGAATAAATGATTCAGGTTTCAAAACATCTTCACCAACTTCAATATTTGGAAGTTGATCAGTATTAAGTAAAGTCCATCTATATGATGATTTTAATTCAACGTAACCTCCAAATGGTAACAAATCAGGTATAATAGGAAGTTTCATACCGTTAGTTATAGGACAACCTATCTGATTACCCAAAATCCCTAACTGAGTAAGTTTGTTTTGATATTTAATATTTAATTCTTTCTTAGCATTAGATTCTTTTATTCTTTTGTCTTCATCGTGTTTTAATGAAATTTCAGTCACGATTGGAGTAGTTGTAATGTATTTATGAATGACCCAATTGATAGTATCAACTTTTCCATTAGAGTCATGAGCTGAAGGAGGTGGTGATTCAATACAGATTAAATCACCAACTCTGTTCTCTAAACCTAAAGAGATTGCTAGTAAAGGGGAAATACCAATTGATTTAATTGGTGCTTGTGAATCATGAACTAATCTAGCAACTATCTTTTGAGTCTCTGAAGAAGATGAATTTCCATTCAATGTAGTGGCTGATGATCCATTTGTATTAGATCTTGAACCTTTTGGTGATCCATGTATGCTATTATCGTTAGATCTAATTTGATTATCAGTAGTAATAATATTATTATTATTATTATTATTAGTTGAAGAAAATCCACTGGATTTATTAGGAGTTCCTGGTCCAGCAATAATTGACACTTGAACATATTCTAAAGATTTGAAAAGTTGATTTATACAATCTTGATTCAGATTGATGAAAACTTCATAATTCACTTTAGATGTATCAATATGTTGGAATGCAACGTGAGGCATTGAAATACTTCTCAGTAAACAAGATGGTATAGAATCAAATTGTGAAGAACGTCTACTACTAATTGATCTTCTTCTCTTTTGGCTAGTGACAGTTGAAGAAGAAGATAATGAAGAATGAGTGATGGCTCCATTAGCACGTTCTCTTCTGAAAATTTTAGGTTGAATATGTAATTCTGAATCATTAACCAATAAACCTTTATCAATTTCAGAAGATTCAGATTTAATTGATTTTATTATAAATTTGATTAGATTATTTGAATTTGAATTAGGATAAACCACAATTTGTTGACCTAAAGATACACATCTAATTTGATTTAAAAATTTATCTTCTATCGTTTGTGCATATAATTCAGTCAATTCCCAATCAGTAGAAGTTTCAGGTTCTAATTCAACAGATTGAATCTTGGGCAAATCAAAAATTAATTGAATTGTAACTTTTTTATTTTCTCTTAATCCAAGTAAATTGGCAAATTGAGTATCGATTTCAATAGAATCATTATCTTTTGAAAAATAACCATTCCAACCACAATAATATTTCACCCTTTTTTTAGTACTACTAGATCTGAGACTCAGTTGAACAACGATATTTTGAACTAGGAAATTGTTAGATAAGAAAGGATTGATAAAACTAGCAGGTAGATTGATCAAACAGTTATTCAATGATTTGAATGCAACTTTAACATCAATAGAATCCATGACTTGAGTGAGAGTTGAAAAATATAACTATAATTAGGTGTTAAATGATTTCAAACTAAGTGTTTCAAATCTGTGTAATCAAGGGCAGGGGCAGGGGCAAAGGAAAAAGGAAAAAGAAAGGAAAAAAAGAAAGACAAACTGATTATTAATGATAAACCAGGAAGGAAAAGTGAAGGTGATAGATATAAATTTATAAAATGAAATAAATGCAAAGTGGAGAAACAAGTGAATTATACGCTGATTATACCTTGTCTAATAAAAAACTGACCAAAAACGGGCTAAGTTATAATTAAAGAGACAAAAGCTTGTTCCGAAAACAAAATCGGAAACCGTACAAGTTGAACCCTCAAAAATCGATTCTCGCAGTCCGGTACCCAGAAAATAAATTAAAATTCGATTCGCAAAACAAATCTGTCCACAAATCAGCGTCTATAACGTAATAACTAATAGTAATCAAAAGGTTATTTGTTATAAATTCATTAGTAAACAGCTACAGATCTGTCAAACAATACTCGTTAAAGAGGCTGTTCAGAAATCAGAAACAAAGTATAGAACCCAGTCGGAGTCTCCTCCGCGAGTCTCGCTCTCTTTCTCTGCTTTCTCTGCTTTCTTTCCCCGTTCGCTGCCCAGGCTGAGGGAGGGCTCCCTCCTCCTTCTAGTTGCCCCATTTGGACACAATTGGCGGCGGCGCGGGTAATTTTTTGACTTTTTGGAGTTTTTTGAGTTTTCAGTTTTTTCAATTTGTGGGGGGATTTTTTTTTTTTTTTTTTTTTTGTTGTTTTGGATATCTGGTCGTCGCGTCGATGGACGTTTGTTTGTTTTTCTTTTTTTGCGACTGTAGTCTGTAGTCTGTGTTTTTCCTTTTAGTCGATCGTCTTGAATCACGATTCACGTCTCCCTGAGTCTGACACGAAATGTCTTCAAGATAGTGCTCTCTTTAACGTGTCTGTGTTGAGTGGTGATTTATATTAATTGTTCTTGGTTTTTTCTTGACATTGTCATATTACCTAGTTAATAGATAAGTAGATCTATATATATATATATATATAATATAATATCAAATTTTTTAATTCTCACATCATGCCCGCAAAAGGTTGGAGAAAAGATGAACAAGAGTCTAATTTAGAGACAGCATTAGACAATGAAAAAGTTTCAATTGATAGTATTTTATTCCCAAAGGCAACAGTTATGAAACTATCAAAACAAATAATGACAAATTCAAATTCAAGTTCGGATTCTCAAATGATTATTACAAAAGATGCACAAACAGTTATTCAAAGATCATCTGTTTTATTCATTAATTATATATATTATCATGCAAAACAAGTCTCTAAGATGCAAGGTCGTAAAATAGTTAATGCAAATGATATTTTAACAGGTTTAGAAAATGCTGGATTTTTATCATATTTAGGTGTATTACAAGAAGAATTGGATGGTTTTAATAAGAGAAAAGAAGCTAAGAAAAGAGTGAAATTAGCTGCAAGTAATAAAGAATCATCAGAAACTACCAAAACTGATAGGGCATCATCTACTGAAGAACCTGAAGAAGAGGATGAAGAAGAGGAAGAAGATGATGATGAGGAGGAAGAGGAAAATGCTGATAAACAGACTAAAAAGTCATCTAAAAGAGTGAAATTGTCAAACAAGACGAAGAGCAAAGATGAAGATGAAGAAATGGCTGATGCACAAGAAGATGATGGTGAGGAAGGTGAAGAAGAAGAAGAAGCTGAAGAGGAAGAAGGTGAGGAAGGTGAAGAAGAAGAGGAAGAAGACGAGGAGGAAGGTGAAGAAGAAGAGGAAGAAGACGATGATGATGATGATGATGAATTGACGCCCTCACAAAAGCTAGAGAAAGAGCATAAAGAACTTACAGGATCTGACAACGAGGATCCTGGTGAGGAAGAAGAAGAAGCTGATGAGGAAGATTAAGAAAGATAGATTTGACCACTCGAAAGGCAAAAGTCTTTTCAGGATGATTTTGTAAATTAGTTTAAAATGATTACGATTATATAATTACCATCATTTAGTATATAAGTTTGGATTTGATTAATTTTATAGCTTTTTTTTTATATTTTATTATTATTTTAATAATCTCTATTATAAATAAGAAAAAAAAAACCCATGATTTCAAGCAAGTTGAATATAGCAAAAGTGAGAGAGGGAAGAAACAGATAAGTAAAGAATGTGGTTTGAATAGAGTATTATTTATAAAAAGCTATATAGAAATAAATATTGTTTCCTTTTGAAATGTTTTCGTTCCTTTCATTTTCAATAAGCTAATATAGAGAATCAGCAACGTATGATGCCCACGATGACGAGGATGAAGAATCAAATTCCAAAAATTCACCTTCAGAGCCTTCAGGGAACTTTGGATACTTTGGATGTGAAGGTTGAGTAGGTTTTGAAGGATGCAAGCATCTCTTATAGAATGGTAAACCACATTCTAAACCAATAAATAAATAAATAAATAAACCAATTATAGAACAAACTAAAACGACAAATCGCACATTAGACCACCAAAATTTTCTCTTTATCATAACTGTTCTTCTTCTAAAAGAATTAGCAGATGAATTTAATTTATTTGTCTTGTTAATCAATAAATCTAAATTTTCACCTCTGTTTAAAATTCGATCAATATTTTCATTCATCAGATCTCTAACTTCATCAATTTCATTTGTAATAGTTGATCCATAATTTGTAGTTAATTGTCTTAATTTTGATTCTTCATCATTTATTATTTCTTTTAATTTAATTTTAAATTCAAAATTATCAATACCACTACTATTACTGTATGATCTACTGTTATTAATGTCACCTTCATCATAATAATCTGAAAGGTAAGTAACCATCAACTTATCTAATAAATTGTAAACAAAACTTTTCAGTATCTTATCATTACAGAGGATTATAATTGTTATTAGATCATTGTTTTTCATAAGTTTTTTATTGTAATAAAGTATTAAACTGACATATCCAGATGAATTAATCCCCGTATTAGACGTTGCCGCCGTTGTTGATGTACTATTATTATTGTTATTATTATTCAAGATTAAATTACTTGAAATCTTAAAATCATTCATTCTTGAATCTTGAATTGAATTTATCACACCTAAATTTTTGGAGATCAGTTCTGAATAATTTATATTTAATTTGCTTGTAAATGATGTGTTATCATATGTATACAATGTTGTTGAATTGATACTCAAGGATGAATAAATCACCGAAGTGTCGAAATCATCTGATGGAGAAGAAGCTGAAGAAGATGGCGTTGTTGCCATTTTGTATGAAATTTAAATATGAAATGTTGTAATCAGTGGATCAATTGGAAAGGTACCAAACTGGATAAAGAAAGTAGAAAGTAGAAAAGCGATAAGCGATGCAGTAAATGTGAAGATATATATATATATATATATATATGCGTGTATGTGTGAGTGTATAAAACAAGGTAGTTTGTGTTGAAAGCGGGTCTGAAGGGATGAGGGACGAAGGAAGGGACAAAAGAAAAAAGCACCAGAACTAAACCAACGATAATCAGATAATACCACAACCGACAGGGAGCTAAAAGTGGAAGCAATTAATAAACAAGGGGATCGAGAAATAAGAATCAATTCAAACACCGAAGCAAAAAGATGTATGGAACAAACAATCACCTATAAATGTTGAAAAAAAAAAAAAAAAGGAGAGAGATCAGGTATACTGGCAGCAACAACAATAAATGGCAACAATGAAATAAATCTACCACGCACAATAAATGGCTGTTGCGCTGGGCAGGCAGGCAGGCAGGTCGAAACTCACAAACTAACTGAAAAAAGCCGGGGAAATCAAAGGGAGGTTGAACGTCTGCACGACCACCACCACCACCACCGAAACTTAAAATTGCAATAAATGAGATGCAAGATGCTATACTCTAAATAGATCAAACACCACAAGCGTGTTCAAAGTACAGAAACGGTATATATAAATAGAGAGATATCCAACTGCAAAACCAGCCAACTCTCCAAACAGCGCAAACACGAGCAAAAACAAAAACAAAGTGCCGCCACCAACCTTTATATACAATTCTCAACCAGCCCTCTAAAGTAACCATGACATTCAAATTTGACAGGGCAAAACAAAAAACATTGATAACCACAGCAATGTCAACAATTATCACAGGGAAACGAAAAAACGAAAAAAAAAAAAAAATAAAGAAGAAAAAAACCCGCGCGCGGTACAGCAGCAACGGCAGCAACAGCACGCAACACGGCGTGCCGGTGTCCCTCGCAACCATTTTCTAGGGGGCATCGCCCGCGTGTCTTGGAATCTTATGGCGGCGCACCGGTTCGGATGATGATAGATCCCCTTTTTTTTTTCTTTACATTACTCCCTTCTTAATCTATGTATAATAAGATTATATTATGAATGAAAAAGGTTTCTACTTCATAGTTTGATTCTCTAAATAGCTCTTCAGATTTTAATTATAACACTGAACTACTGATAGGTTAGTACTTACTCTCGTTATATAATATTATATTATATTATATTATAATATATTATATTATAATATATTATATTATTTTTATATATTTATACATTATAGTTGGGTTACGTTACCTCTTTCTTTACATTAAACTAAACACATGATGGTAATCAAGATCTGTAAAATCACTGACACATAAAACATCCACCTTTTTACCTTTCAAACCACCAGGAACTTTTATCTTACCTTGCACTTTATCCTCTTTTCCCATTCGTCTAGGTGATTCTCTTTTTATAGCATATAATGTATCGGTCTCTAAACTACATATAATAACAAACCATGTCTCTCTCTGTGGTTTGGAAAATTTAGGTGAATAAACTTTAAAGTCAGATCCTGCTGATTTATTCTCATGAATGAATTCAACAATCAATTCCTCTTCTGTTTCTTGACTTAATTTAAATTCTCCAGTTGGTAATTTAGATGCAATATTAACAAATTTGTCTCTTTGACGATTATCAACGTGAATCTTATCTGCAAGTTCATTTAATTTTTTTATATTCATCTTACCAATTTTTTTCAAATCAAGTGTAGGTTTTTCTCCTTCAGGTTGCCAATCGGAACCATCTTGATCGTATAATCCTTCAGGTAATGCAAAAGGTTTCAATCCTGGTAAAGTACCCACAAAATCATAATCAAACCAACAAGCCTGTTTAATACATTGCATCAATTTAATGAACATCAGAACCGTTGATAAATAACCTAATTCAGATGTAACATCAATGTAAGCTTGTAATATACGTAAACTTTGATCTAAAACTGAAACTGTATCCTGAGCATAATCAGCTATAGGTAACTCAATTCTTTCAAAGTATGCTTGTAATAATAAAAATGTCTTGATATGAGGATCCCAAATAAATTCACAATCTTTCAAATCATCTGCAGAGTATCTCATTTGTTGTGACATTTCCATATTGATTAACTCTTCACCATGTCTTGTTGGTAATTCATCATATTCTGAAGCTTCAGAAAGTAATCTTAAACAGTGTCTAAAACTACTATCCTTTGTAATTTTTTTCAAAAGGTTTCTAATCGTTTTATGAGACATATAATAATATGAAGAAATTTGCAAATATGGTGTTGGTTGTAATTTATCACCAATACATCTAACACATTGAGATTCCTTTAAATTCTCAATAACGGTATCGATCAATCCACTTAAATAGGTACTAATACCAGTTGGTGTTAAATCTTCAATACCATAATAAGTTGGATTATTATGAGCTCTTCTATATAAGAAAGTCCATGTTAAGAAATTCATTGCATCCTGTCTAGATTTAATAGTACCCGATGAAATTTCAGCACCAATATGGTTATCCATAACTTTATATAATGAAGATTCAACAGGGAATCCAACATTCAAGAAATGTTTATAAAACATCTTCTTAGATTCTTTAGTATAAACAATAGCAACACCACTTGTATCAAAAGCTGGTCTACCTGCTCTACCCATCATTTGTAAAATATCTGTTAAATCCATATCACGATAAGCTTCAATCTTAGCATCAAAGAATTGTGTACCTTTAATGATAACTAAATATGCAGGTAAATTAACACCCCAAGCTAAAGTTGACGTTGCAATCAAAATTTGAATCTTACTCTTTTCAAATAATTTATGAGAAATTTGTCTATCACTTTCAACCAAACCAGCATGATGCAATCCTATACCAAATTGTAAAGATAATCTCAAAGTATCATCTTTAACTTTCGATAATATACCTTCCAATTCATCATCTTCCATCTTTAAGAAACGACGAGGATTTTCTTCAACACCACATAAATGAATCAAATCTAAAGCAGTTAATCTAGTCTGTCTTCTAGATGCAACGAAAATTAAAACCGGTTTGTTAGGTGAATGCTGTTTAATAGCCATAAATGCCGGTTTATTCATCGTTTTCATTAATGGACAAAATGCAAGGTTATCAGGGAATCCATCGATATACATTTGTAATGGAACCGGTCTCACACTAGGTGGGAAATTAAATAATCCTTCTTTAACACCTAACCAACCTGCCATATCCATAGCATTAGAAACAGCAGTTGATAAACCTAATAATCTGATTGGCTTCTTCGTGAATGATGAAACAAAATTCAAACGACTCACAATCATCTCCAAAATTGGACCTCTGTCGCTCGCCAACAAATGAATTTCATCCATGATAACTAACGAAACTTCTTGAACGAATTTTCTACTTTGCCAGTTACGTGAAATACCATCAAATTTTTCAGGAGTAGTAATAATGATATCTGCTTCCCTAACTTCTCTAGCCTCTGGTAAAGAATCACCAGTCATTTCAACAACTTTATGGTTGGAATTCTTAGAGATTCTTTCTCTCCAATCATCAACTCTTTCTCTAACCAATGCTTTCATTGGTGCAATGTACACAATCTTTGAACCAGGGTAGTCTCTAAATGCATGCCAAATAGCTAACTCTGCCACAACTGTCTTACCAGAACCAGTTGGTGAACCAACGAAGACACTTGAATTAGTATTATATAATGTATGGAAAGTCATAGTTTGCATAGGATTAAAATATTTAAATTTGCTTGTGTAAATTCTTTCCACTTCATCATTATGCAATGCTGTGACAGGTAGAGGCTGCAATCTCAATAATTTAGTTTGAATAGTTTCATTATGAGGTCTAATTAAATGTTGGAATGAAATAGCGTATGCTGTTTCAGCACCTATCCAACCATCGCTGATGGCTCTAACAACAACTTGTGGTGGCAACGGATCTCTCAAAGGAATCATGAAATCCAATTCATGATTGTTACCCATGGTCTTCTTATTTAAGATGAATTTCTCAAAATGCAAAATATTAGACTTGTCACTTTCTTCCACAACGATCCAGAATATCTGTGCATTTCCATGTGCTTCGAAATTCCATGTGAAATCAGCTTCAATTGTAACATGAACTCTCATAACATTAGCAGTGATTGGGAAAATCTCAGCATCCAATATCAAGTAAGGGAATCTTCCAACAAGCTTATATAAAACGTTACCCATTCTATTATTATGAACTAAATCCCCCAATTCAGAGGAATCCATATTTCTTAAGGTCTCCATGCTTGGGTTTCTTGATTCGATGATTCTCAATATTTGTTGAGGTAATTCAAACTGATTCATCGGATGGTTAAATGACCATAACTGTCTGTCAATTGACTTACAAATCGAAAGCATAACTCTAGCAAATGTACCCCATCTTCTATTGATACCAATTAAAAACAAGGCACGACAGATACGTGCTGCATTTTGAGCAACATAGTTAGAATCAGAAACCAATGCTGAATCTTTTATTTGTGCTTTAGAGACATAAGCTTGTAATAAAATATTTGCCTTTCCTTGAGCTGATTCAAGATCTGATCCAATTTCACAAGCCATTTTTTCTTCTCTTAAAGATTGTAATTCTTTTGCTTCTTCCTCTCTGAATTTAATGTTATCAAATTCTGAACTCATGGCAATAATACTCAAAACATCAGCTTCTGTAGCCATTGGATTCATCATTTGATTGAAAATCTCAACAGATTCATTCAATAAATAGAAATCAGATGCAATTCTACCAAGATCTTTAGGAATGAAAGCTGTTGATCTCTCATCAAACACAATCATTTGTAAAGAGTGTAACTTTCTTGCCGCCGTGATAATCATATCTCTTCTTCTTTGAACTAATAAAGGATCTTCAGCAATTTCTTTCCAATCAATTCCGTACGCAAATGGATTCTGTTTCATTCTAACATTCAAATACGTGTAACCTAACCATTGAACACCTTCTTCAATGTTCGTCACCGTACCTAATGAAATTTCGGCGTTCAAGTTATCAACAAGCTTTTCTGATAATTTCGATTCAATAGGATGTTGCTGTAATAGTAAAGAAACATAATGATCTAGTCTGTCACTAGTAGTACATAAGATACCGATACCATGGCTTTCATATTGAGGTCTACCAGCTCTACCAAAAATCTGAATAACATCGGAGATTCCAAGATCGACAAATCCACCAGCTTTTGAATCGTAAACTTGAGTTCCTTTGATTATAACACAAGCAGCAGGTAAATTAACACCCCAAGCCAATGTGGCAGTACAGCATAACACTTTAATGGCACCTGTTAAAAACATCTTTTCAGTTAAATTTCTGTCACTTCTCATCATACCTGCATGATGAACACCAAAACCCATTTGAAATAATTCACGAATATCTTTATTCTTGTTCTTGTTCATTTCTCTTTCAAAGAAAGTATATTTCTCTGATTCACTACAATCAAAGTACGAGGTTTGAGCTCTTTCACCGGCAAGTCTCATAAACGTCTTTGCAGTGTTCACTGTATCCTTTCTCGAATGAACAAAAACCATAACCTGATGGTCTTGCTCCAACATGTCAAGTAGCTTGTCATATACAACTTCATCTAGTTTATCTCTGGCCTGTTTGGATCCAGCTTTTGCACGAACACCAATTAATTGTTGTTCCAATGGAACAGGTCTAAATGACTGATCAAAATAAAACATACCCACGTTTCTATTAACACCCAAAAAGTCGGCAACATCAACGAAATTAGGCAAAGTAGCGGATAAACCAACAACTCTAATCATAGACTGAGAACTTTCAACCTGTCTCAACGTTCTGGCAACTAATGTCTCAATAACAGATCCTCTATCTTCGTGTAACAAATGCACTTCATCGATAATTAGTAGCTTGACTTTTTCAACTAATTCAGTATCACCATTAGATTTTCTTGTAACCACATCCCATTTTTCTGGAGTCGTCACTATAATTTGAGTTGTCATGATTTCAGCTTTAGTCAACTGCATATCACCAGTCAACTCTCTCACTTGAATACCTAACCATCCTAATTTCTTTGAGAATTTTTCAACAATTTCAGCTGCTAAGGCTTTTAATGGAGCCACATAAACAATCTTAAATTCGTCATAATCAATATCTGTTTGGATACCATCCTCGGTTTGTGTCTCAGTAACGAATTGTTTAATAGTATGTAGAATAGTTAATAGAGCAACGTCAGTTTTACCAGCACCAGTAGGTGCACAGACCAACATATTCTCGTTGGTATCGTAAGCAACATCATAAATCAATGATTGCATTCTATTTAAAGTCTTGTAACCCTTAAAAGTACCTTGACATAAGAAATCCATTTCTTTAATGGGCACCAATCTCTCTTTTAAATATGGGATACTTTTCTTTTCAGATTTGGGTATGATGATCTCTTCATAATTTTCATATGACTCTCTAGTTGACCCAAAAGGTAAACTAAATTTTTTCCCCGTGAATGAAAGCATATTTCCTCCAGCACCTGCAGATCTATAAACATGTGGATAAGAATCTTTAGTCTTCTCCCATTCTAGCTTAGGATTCTTTGCATTTCTAGCATTCATGGAAACTTGTTCTTTCATCTCTTCGTCAGTCATTAATCTAGGAGTTGCAGTTCCCGAAGCGACAGTACTTGAAGCAACAGACGATATAGATCTTTGGTACTCATCAAGCAATTCGTTCTTATTTTGAACAATTTTGGAGATAAGGTCGAATTCATCAAACCCTAATATATCGAAAAGCACAGATTGAAGACCTTCTTCAGTCTCCTGTGAAGTTATACAAGTTATAATACTCTCTAATAATTGATCTTGGGACATGCTATCTTCACCCGCATGGGAATCATATATTCTTTGACAATTACTCTTCACTTCATTCAATAGCTCCAATTTGGAAATATCAATATGAAGTGTCAAGTCATTACTAGAATCACTCAATTCCTCTTCTTCATCTTCATCCTCCAAAAATTCCAAGTTACTACTGTCCATGACATTTTCAAACCCTTTCAATATATCATGCACTTGTTTAGAAATATCTAATTTTGTGTTCCCATCATTCATATTCGTTGGGAACTTAAATGCAGTTTCTTCACCATCTAGATGAAGTTCGTTAAGCATTTCAATCATCGGCTGCATTGCCTGAAGATACGACTTCGTAGATGATACATTATAGGTCGCCATAATGTTCTTTTATTGGGCTATTTCAATCTATTTCTGATCTCTTTATATGTATGCTTTGTCAAAAGTCTGTAAATATATATATATATATTTGTATGTCTGTGAATTAATCTGGATCGCTTGAGATCTGAGATGATCCTTGAAAATAGTCACTTGTATAATCTTAATAATTATTGAATAATTGAAAGGCAATGAACCTTGATGCTTTCCTCCTGTTTTATTACAAATCCAATCTGAAATCTTTTCTTCTTCACTTGCAATCAAGACATGATCACAAAATCCGTAGGGACTGAAAAAAAAAAAACGAGGCGCGAGGCTCAAAAAGTCCCCCATATCTCGAATCAACAATCTCCAGTATTAAAGAATGATGTAGTATAGATAAATCTAAATCAGGTATATATTAAAATTATAATGACTTGTAAAAACAAAGAAAAATAGAAAACAGTAAGCCAGAAACATAATAAAAAAGTTTAAACATATAAGTAAAGAAGAAAAAAAAATGGTAAGGGAAATAAAATATAAAAGAGCAAACGGTACAGGAAAACGAAAACTACAACGAAAAAACGAAAACAATAACAAACAAAACACAAAACACAAAACACAGAGGTGGATAAAGAGAGTACAAAATAGAACAAAAAAGAAAGTTCACACTTAAATACAACAATTTGATAACAAAAAAAATAGTCACACACAAAACAATGGAACACTAAAACACTTCGATCAAAAACACGATATGTAAACGACAAAAACGAAGCACTGCAAAAAAAAAAAAGCAATGTAATGATAATAGTTCAATGATGTCGTAATGCAATTAAGGAATGCCACAACACATAGAAGCATGAGCAATGGATGAAAAGCTAGGGCCAAGAAGCAAAGAAAAAAGAATTCTAGAATAGCAGGGAAAAAAAACAGTAGTAGAACTATAGTCAACTAACTGTAAACTGTGCATTGTTAAAATTCTCTTTTAAACACTGCAAAATCCTTGATAAGCTTAACTGACTATGATGATGAAGAGGAGTCCAAATGAATTATAAACAGCGTAAAAGTAGTAAACTCAATTTCAACACTGCAACAAATAAAACCAAGATAGGAATACGGAAAAAGAAAGGTTATGCAAGCAATTAGGATTGGATGATGAAAAAAAAAATACAAATATTAAGAAACAAAATGGAAAGAGGAAAAAAAAAGAAATAGAATTATAATTGAAATCAAAGATCAAATTGTCCATTAACAAAATCATCATCGACGTCCATATCATCATGATTCATCTCCTCTTCATCTTCTTGACTATCTTCATCGATAACTTCTTCCTCTGGGGGCAATGTTGGGTTACCAGGAATCAAGGATCCATACATTGGTTTGTAAGAATTACCCATTTTCTTATTGATAGATTGGGCATTCAAGTGATCGAAAATCATCGAATCATCAACATAAGTAAAACCTTTGAAATTTTCTTGGACAGCAGACGACAATGGTGTGGTACCCATTAGTAATTGCTTATTGATTGCTGATGTTGAAGTATTTGTAAATTCAGGATCAAAATTTGATGTATCTAACTCGTTTGCAATATGAGGAACAAAAGGTGGTGGGATCTTCTTTTCTCTCAATAAAACCCAGTCTATATCGTTGAAGAATGGATGCGCTCTCAATTCTCTAGCATCGTTAATGGCTCCTAATCTATGTTTAGGATTTCTATTCAATAAACCTTTAACAAATGATCTTCCTTCAGGTGATAAAATTTCTTTAGGGAATCTCACTTTCCCGAACGCAATGTTCTTATACATTTGTTGGGTGTTATCAGCATAGAATGGAGACCAACCACAACACATTTCAAAGATCAAGACACCTAATGACCAGAAATCAACCATCTTTGTATAACCGGATTCATCTAATAAAACTTCTGGAGCCAAATATTCAGTTGTTCCACAGAAAGTATTGGTTGTTCCATTTGAAGTCAAATTTGCCTTTGATAAGCCAAAATCACATAATGCGATATGCCCATTTGCATCTAACAAAATGTTTTCTGGCTTTAAATCTCTATAAACAATATCGTTATCATGTAAATGTTCAAGAGCTAGAACTAACTCAGCAATATAAAATTTGGCTCTATCCTCGCTGAATCTACCTTCTTTTTGTAAATGCCAAAATAATTCACCACCACTCATGTAATCGGTAACTAAGTATAAATCTGTTAATGTTTGGAAAGAGAATTTTAAACCAATAATGAATGGGGATTCGGCAGTAGATGTTCTCACTAAAATATCCCTTTCACCAATGGTATGTGCAATTTCCTTCTTTCTAACAATAACTTTCTTGGATAGTACTTTCATAGCATAAATTCTTCCAGTATCTTTCTTTTTGACTTGGAAGACTTGACCAAAAGTACCTTTTCCTAATAATCTCAAAATATCGAAATCTTCTGGAGTATAATGTCTCTTACCAGTGTTAGAATACTCCAATTTGACTCTAATTTTACCGGTGACCATTTCAGTATTAATTCTAGGTTTCAAGTTTAGCCATTGTTCGGCTCTAGATTCTTCAATAGTTTGTGGTTTGATTCTCACATGGCCTAAAAAGAGATCGTCTTGAGCAGCATCGTATATAGAAATATCCAACTCAGATTTTGCACCAACCACATCAAACATAGCTTTATGATGCCAAACAGGGTTTGAAGAATTATAGTTGTTTGCTCTGATGTTTAAATTGGAATGAGAAGAAGTTTGAGTTCTAACTAAAGGTTTTCTTTTAGAATCGGTAGCGGCTTTGATACTGCTTGCAGTTGAGGGAGATGGTACTGTATCCAGTCTGGTTTCAAATGATTCAGGACCTTGAGTAACGAATTCAGAACTTTCAAAAGTACACACGACGTATGGTTGAGAATTTTGTGATGTAACGTTTAAACCAAATGCTTCAATGATACTAACTCTCAGCTTACCTCTTGGGACAGCAGCATCGGTATCTGTGGAAATTGGTAATGCATTAGTTAAATAATGATTTTTATCCTTATTATCTATCTTTGTAGATGCGTTATTTGAGGCGGAAGCGGAAGTATTTAATTGAGCAGTTAAATTACTACTCTGTTGTGATTGATCAAATTGATTCATTGTTCTATTTAAAGCATCCTGTTCACCTCTAATGGTGGTACCGACAGCGAATGAACTATCGCTTAAAGCTATTGTAGGTGTCGCAGTATGAGGCATCATTTCGGCAGGAAACAGCTTTGGAGATGTCATACGACTACTCCCGTTGCTGTTATTATTATTGTTGTTGGGATTATTACTGTTGCTGTTGTTGTTGCTGCTAGTGGAATTATTATTAAAGAGCTGATTTTCGTTGTGGCTTTCATTGTAATATTGCTGGGACATGCCAGTAGCAGCGACAGATTGATCTGGTTGTTGATGGGGGTGTTTTTTACCAAAATTAAAAAACGTCTTTGCAAAATCGGACATCTGAATCAGGTAAAAATAAATAGTTTTGTAAACGTGGATATTAAATGCCGACAATATGAGGGATGATGAGAAGTTGTGGATGAATGATGATGTATATGATATTAATCCCTGTGGTTGGAATCAATGAACAGAAGGGCAAAAAAAAATACAAAAGGGAAATTGAAATTAAAAATAAAACAGAGAAAGTGTATAGCTATGTCGTTATAAAATATGAGTAATATTCGAATTTATGAGAATCTGGATCGTTTTTTTCTTTCTTTTTTTTTGAGTAACAACTATTCAAGATAATAAAATTAACAAAAAGGAAAAAAAACGTTGATGACGATGTCTGTTTGAATAACTGATCAGAGCAGAGTTAGTGTCGTAAGACCAAATAATGATGTATGATTAAAACTGCAAGAAGGTACCTATCAATGATCGTTATAGCAACGAGTCAATGGTTTGATAACGTAAAAGAAAAATGCTATATTAAAAGAGAAGTTGTGGTTCGAAACTTGATGAATCAGTGATGATTATCGAAGTTGAATGTTTGAAATAATGAAGTGAATCGAATTGAAGGTAACAGAATGTATATAATATAATAAGATATAGTATATATAAAAAAATATAAAAAAACCGTTCTAATTCTATATATATTATTAATTAATATATATAAATCTTAGAATGTGATGTAATATGGTTAATAATTAACGAGATTCTATGAATCCAAGATATTACAATTAATAAATGCGATTCTGTAATATATCTGGAATGAATCTCAATATGAATACTAAAAGACTCTTGTTATCTAGCAGTCAAAAATGAAGATCAATCAACCGGAGGATAAGGTGGCACATCAGATTAAGATACCAGAAGCGGCCTGTTGTGCAAAAAGATACGCTGCTTACAGATCGTCCGTCCTCTCTTGGGTTCTCTATCCCTGTTTGGCGCACGCCAGTGCAAAAAAAAGAAAAAGCAAAACAGAGTGCCCAGCTGCCCGCTCGGGTGCTCTCTGCTCGCTGCTCTCTCACTGCTTTCAGTCTCAGAGTCTCAGGCTCTCAGTACTGCGCTCACTTCCCTCGTTGCCCGCCATCATAGAGTTTATTAGGTATACGCGGTACACCGTATACGGGACGGTTCGCTCTGGAGACTGGCAGACCCTCCCCGCGATGCCCAGTGGCAACTTGAAGCTAATGGCACATTAGGGCAGCTGTCACTGTCACTGGCCTCCGGCGATGCGAGTCCAGCTATGGATGGGGGTATTGGGGGCAAAAGTCAAATTCGATAGGGGGTCTCGCAAGTGCCCGGGCCCTCTCCCTCGCGTGCTCACACGCCGACCGGCAGGACCTACAAATTGATTTCACCCGTACACCGAGCAGAACAACTGGCTCCGATCTTACATATGTAAATATATCCTCCATTTTACCAATAATGTATACTCTTATAAAGTGAATTATTGAATTCATTATATTTATTTGATACATCTAAAGTAAAAACAAAAAATGCAAAAAAAGAGTTCATTTAAATATATACAAAACTAATGTACAGCCTTTCATGAGAAACGTCAATAAGTCAATTTCTTTTTATATCATCATCGTTGTAAGCAAAGAAGACAGATAATTGTATAATTAGTTCTTCTCGATCCTATCATCTTCATTCTCCACAAACACTCTCATATTTTCAACCACTTCATTGTTAACTGTGATCATACCGTAGTCATTAAACCAAACCGAATTCATAACATTTTCACCTTTAAACCATTCCAAACTCACCCAAATCACTTCATTGAATTCTATTTTCATTCCATTAAGTTTCAATATTCTCAAACAGGTTGAATTAGTTCCTTCAGCTGGTTCCACACCTCCGTTCATTTTTAGTAGGTATTCTTCAGTAATAATATCTCCATATGTATCTAATTTGCCAGCTTCCAATCTTTCGAAACTCATTCTTAAATCATCACACTCTCTAATGAATAAATCTCCCGGAAGAATTCCTGATAGTTTATATCCCTGTAACTCTTCATACTCTTCTGGATGCTTACTTTTTATTAGTGATAACTGATGTGCTATCCATTTATCACTTGATTGTCCATTCTTAGTAATGACCCTATATATTATTGAATTTGCAACCTCTGCTATGTCACCAAGTACAGCTTCAAAGATTGAAGTATCGTGAGGTCTAGCACACGTTAATCTGTCGACATCAAAGCTACCAAAAGTATCATAAAAGGGCTCTCCTAATTCTAACTCTAAAACGTTCGCTCTGTATGCTGGTCTTCTGAGAGTCAATTGATATGCTTCGTCTAAAAGATATAAATCAGGGAAATGTAATAATTTAGAATTCAAGAAATGAATGTCATTGTTTGTAGAAGTAGTTTGACACTCATCAATATCTAAATGATCAACTTTTAAAGTTAATCCCAAGTTTTCAAGTGAAGCTGCCCTATATGGTTTATATTTCAAAGGCTTGATATAATTGAAATAAACGTTTGAATCAGTTATGAACTTATCACCAACTGTGATATTGTTGGTTATTAAATGATGGCCTTGTAAAACTGTAATAATCTCTTCAGTAGCTCTAACAGTATATCTCTTTGTTGACAGAGATAAACTTGAACCTTTTTTACCTCTCTTCTCTTTCAAACTATTAAATCTAGAATCTCTATAAACGTATCTAGCAAGTTGTTCGTAAGGTAGACCGTTAAACATGTCCAATTCCTCATATTCTTCACCAAAAAACTTGTTGTAATAATATCCGATTAATCCAGAAACTGGTTCCAATTCGTTAGTATTGCCTCTTGCTTCATCCAACTTCTTAACCAAGTTTGCTTGTCTATCCTCTTCAATAAAATCGTAGATCTTTACTGATTTATCAAACCAGAATGGATGAGCCTCAGTCGAAAAAATCATATTGCTACCACCATGTTTAACATGAATATCATTATCTTCATCAAATAATAAATATAAATACTTGAAGGTTTCACTTAAAACAAAACTTTCCATTCGATCCTGTCTTTTATCAGTTAGCACATCCAGAACTCCTGAAAACCCACAAGGTGCAATAAATCTCTCCTTAAAATCTTTCAAAATAGCTTCACCAACTCTTAAAAAGAATGGATCTTTGGTAGCTCTGTATAAATGATAGGTGGATTCGATAAATTCTGGTCTTAAAGGATACCATTCTAACCCTATCGAATTAACTAACAAAGCTTGTTCAGTTTGTTCTAAAGTTAATCCACTCAGAGTATCCCCATTTTTATAAGACCCTCCACGTAACATTTTCTCTGATCTATGACCAGAAAAATTCCATCTCTCAGGGATTACACCATAGTAATTCCATAGTTTCAAATATGTTAAGTATAAATCAACACAATTGGTAAGATCACCAGCCAAAGTCATCAATCCAGGGAAGAAAGCACCCAACGCATCGATCCATTCTGTTACAGCAACACCTGTGGTGACATGAATATTTGTGAAAATCCCGAAATGATTTTGAGCATGCGTTAATAAAGCCCTATAACTATGATACCAAATATCATAAAAACTAAAATCATCAAATAATATAGAATACTTCAAAGCGTATTCATAGAAAGAATCTATTGATGCACCTATACCAGTAATTTGATCACTAAAAGAGTTCGCTTTCACATCGACAGACATAGGTAATAGATTCAAAGATGTTCTTGATTCCCAAATATTAAGGAAAGAAGTTCTTGTGACATGCTCAAATATAGGATCATTTGTCAATCTACCAAGTAATGTAAATTCCAAGATCAGTGAAGTAATTCCAGCTGTACATTGTTCAGTTTGCAAAGTACTCGGTAACTTATTAGGACCTCTTCTAAGATTTGTTCTTGGGAATGGGACATTTATATCATTATCATAAGCTAATATCAATCTTTTGCCTAAATCATATGCCAATCTCAACAAGAATCCATCGTAACCTTCAATTTGGTAACCTTTTCTAACATCGCTGGCGTAAAGATGCGCACTTAACAATCCACCTAGAATTCTGATGTTGGTTTCAAACACTTGAACATTGCTATCAATGTCAAAATCAGTGTAAGTATCTTTGATTAATTGAACATATTCTTCAAATTTTGGTTTGTCACCCATTATTACAAAAGTATCAATTGAATCAAACAATGTTAAGGAGAAATTACCCATGACGTCATTTTTCACCTTATTCGCTATATCGTTGAAATCAGGTTTGTTCGGTTGACAAGTCAAAGGGTTCACTTCATCGAATGGGAACCCATATTTCATATAACTATCCCAAGCATGATTGAATAGATTCCTTGTTTCATTTCTTAAAATATTTAGATGCGATTTAGTAAATGATGACTGGAAAATTTGTTCATCAGCAACGTTACTGTTCAAATCAATCGGACAAGAACAAGTGGCGAGCCAAAAAAACAGTGAAGCCAGTATACCCAGTTTAAAATTGAGCAAGATCATCATCTAGATAGCAAAATACAGTAGATGCGCATCCATTCAACTACTTTTAAGTTTCTAACTGGCCTGAAAAGAGATGCAATGGCAAAAAGATATATAAATCAACCACAGATCACATTCACC
This sequence comes from Ogataea ovalis, assembly GCA_030556425.1. Lineage (NCBI taxonomy): Eukaryota > Fungi > Ascomycota > Pichiomycetes > Pichiales > Pichiaceae > Ogataea > Ogataea ovalis. The sequence continues at coordinate 24,623 of JAKTTZ010000013.1, forward strand.
CAACGCCTTGTCAAAAAGCCAAGCACATATCTGATTTACCTGGCTACCTGACTCGATCTCATCCATCCAACTAATTCAGATTCATCACCATGCCGGCCAAATTCTCGATCCACAGTACGGACGCACTTGCAACTGCACGGGGGGAATTTGGCGACGGGGGCGGGCAACGGGCGATGGTCGGCACTGGCAGTCGTGTGTGAAATTCTGACAAGGCCAGTCGCAACTTGCGATTTGCGATTGTTGCAAATTGCCAGTCGCGACGACGAGACGCCAAAATAAGAATCGACGCGTCACAGACGATCGTCGTAAAGAGTAAGAGTTAAAGAGTAAAAAAATAAACAATCGACGCTAATTGCAATTCGAAAAAGGAAACGAAAATATACAAATGCGGACAATTGTCGGCTGTGAGGCTCCATCCACCTATTTAACCCAATCGGGAAGTTGCTACTGGCTGAGTACATTGAGCAATCCAGGCTTCGGTGCAAGTTCAGGCTTAAATTGGTTTGACGTCGGCTTCTATAATTATCTGTTTCACTTCAAAGTGTGGTTTAATTTCTAGTTTTTTGTTTTATTTAAATTGTATGGTAAATATCAAAAAAAAAAATTGATATTTAAAGTAAGGTTTAAAAAGGTATATAGGTCAGTCAAGGATATCTCCGTATAATTCTTTGTCTTCAATATCCTCGAATTTCCCCCATACCTTTATTGTGCGATCTCAATAGAATTTTTTTTTGGAGTCTTATCCATCATTTTATAACATTTAAAATCTACCCGATTCCGGATTATTCCATCCCCCAATTGAACATCGAATTTTAGACAAAGATATAGAACGCTTGTCAGTTGATTGAATACCTAGGTCGAAATGCTTCGTATAGTATTCAAATGTATAGCAATGCTCCTTTTATTGGGCTCGGTGCTTTGTTTCTTTTTAACAATTTTGACAGGGGCAACTGAATCTTCAATCTTGAAGCATTTCTACTGGTTAGAAGCAGATACATCCAATTACGGAACAGATTTTGCAACAAGTAGATGGACAAATTATGGATTATGTGAAGTTGTTAATGGTAACAATGCTCACTGTAGCAGCAATGCACCAGCATATCCATTCTCACCTGCTGATAATTTCAATTCAACCGAGAATTTACCATCAAGTTTCATTAATAGTAGAGACACTTATTTTTATTTGAGTAGAATTGGATATGGGTTTCAATTAGTTGCTATTACATTCCAAGTAGTTATTATCATCCCTGTGCTAATTTTCTTTATCACCGGTAGATTGAGAATTGTTTCATGGGTGTTATTCAGTGTGGGATTATTGTTTACTTTAACCTCTGTTATTTTATCGACTGCATGTTATGTTAAAGGCCGTAATACTTTCCATGGTGATAATGCATCAGCTCATTTAGGTGCAAAAGCTTTTGGAGTTGCGTGGGCTTCCGTTGCTTGCTTAATATTTATGATTCCATTTATGGCTTTACAAACAGATACCAATAATAGTTATAGGGGTGGTTATTCTTTCAATGATTATGATGATAAACATTGGGCCTTAAGTCGTAGAAAGAGAAGAGAAATGGAAGATTTCAGAAGAGAGCAAATTATGAGTCAAAGAGATTTACATGTTAATGAACACGGTGGAGTGAACTTTATGAGCATGATTCAAAGACGTGAAGCTGAGATGGGTAACCATCATAGACCAGTAGATAGTGAAGATGGTAATGAATATTATCCAAGTCAACAAGCCGGAGATACCACGGTGGCTACAGGAGGTACTCTTGGATCTAAATTTAAATTTTTCAGAATCAAAAGAAAGGGCAAATCTGATTCCCCAATCGATTCAGGCGATGATACTATGGTGACTCAAAACCAAGGTTTAAGTTATGAGGAACAAGTTCAAGAAACTATGAAGAGATTAGAACAAGCTCGTCAGCAAGAAAATCAGAATCTGTAATCCTTTTTTAATTAACTTTTTTTATTTTCGGTCGTTTGTTTTATTTTAGTTTGATTTCCCCTCATGTCGTTTTTTAACTATTTTTTCCTTTTTTTTCTTTTTCTGGTTTTCATATTACTATTTAGTTTGTGCCTTTGTGTTTTTTTTTTCTTTTTTATACCGTATTATGACTGGGTAGTAAGTTCCAGTCTTATGTTTATGCTGTTTTTCTTGTTTTTCCATGTTTTCATATGTTGTTGTTTTTTCTTCTTTTTTGTTTTCCTATTATTATTCTTTATTTCTGATAGTTTCTGGTTTTCGTTTTTTTATTTTATCCTTTGGAAATACTTTTGTTATAACTGGTACCCCCAAAAAAAGTAAAGGGATGAATTGATATCTACAACTTTGTATTAGTAAGCAAGTAATAATAGTAAAATTGAATGAATTAATTATTTAAATTATGTATATGTACAATTTCAATTTGTTTTTGTCCTTCATGATATTTTATAAAAATCTTCTCATCAATGAGTTAAATTAACTGGTTTTCCTGCCTCCCATTCCTTTAATGCATTTTTAATATTGTACCAAAATTTCATTTTGATAGTTTCAAGCGCAGCTTCTTCATAATCTTGTTTTTCGAAAAATCCAACCAGCCTTATAAAACTATCATCGATTCTTTTATTATTAACATCATTCATCTTATCTAAATCTTCCTCATTTTGAATATTTTCTAAATCTTCATGTATATCTAAAATTTCCATTAATAATGATTGATCTTTAAATTGAAATTTTTTATTAACTGAATCATCATTTAAATTAATTCCAGCTCTTAAATTTAAAAGATATTGAGATCGAGTCAATGGATCAACTAATGTTTTATATGCAGCATTTATATGAGATGATAACTCACCATCATCTGAATCAACATCACCGGAGTCTGTTGTAATATTGTTATTATTAGATATTGAAGATTTCAAATCCGGGTGGTTTAACCCTTGTAACATCCTGTATTCTTTTTTCAAACTACGTAAATTCACATCAAAACTACATGCAGGTGGACCTCCATTGGGGAAAGTAGAAGGGAATAAAGTGAAGTAATCAACAGATGAAGATGTTGAAGTTGAATTAAATCTTCTCGCCTTCAATTGATTTTGTGGTTGTTGCATCAACACCATCATAAGGGCCTTACTCCCCGATCCAATGAACTTCAAATTGGAAATTTGGTTGCGTGGATGAAAAACTGTTACAAAAGACATGACCAATGGAGATAGATTATATATATATTCTCCAATCAATATATATACTGATCATATAAGAAAACAAACAAACGGACAAAGATCAAAAACTGAAAACATGCTCGGCTCAAGAGTCAAGCCCAGTAATATATATCAGTTATACAGTGAAGAAAGCGGCTCACCTGGCTAGCGGCCTGTCTGACTACTTGCACCAGCAGCAATTATTTGTGTCTCTCACACTCGAAATGAGGGGAAGTGGGAGAACTCGATTTTATAGCATTTTCACAATATTTACAACTCGTACGCTATATATACGTTTATACATTTACTATTTGAATCTGTTTTTGTTCTACCATCAACGATCATTGATTAAACAGCATTTTGAATAATTAATAATAATAGATATACAAAATGGCAGGACATGGAAGACATCGTAAGTTTCTCTTATATTGAGTCCTTGTATCCTTCATATACACTTAACTTTAATGTATATTCAAAGCACACCCAACCCAATAAGATCCAATAACATACTAACACACCATCCAACTTGATATTCTTTGTTTCCCCCCTTACTGAAATGATGAATATCATATTCCTGCTTTTTTCTTTTTAATAGTACTTCATACCGATCCAGCAATCGAAAAATTCGGTTATTTTAGAGAGAATATGTCTCTTTACTATAAGATGAATTTAAAATCTGCTTCATTTGCCATATTATATTTAGCTGTGATTCCAGTTTCTTTGATGTATATTGGCTATAAATATGAAGGTATTAATATCATAGCTAAAAGAAGAGATAGACCTGCTTATGATCATGACTACATTCCAAGATCATGAAAAAGAAAAGCAAATTCTTGATTCATTTTGGTAGATCATCTATTTATTTATTTATACACTTATTTATTTATTTATTTATTAATTTATTTACTTAGTTAGTTATATTTTTATTTTATTTATTGATTTATTTATTTATCTATAATAAACAAATTGGAAGTAAAAATTTTAAGATTGAAGCAGAAAATCAACTAAGAAAAGTCATTGAGAAAAAAAAATTAAAACAAAAGATGAAAAAAGAAACATGGGTAAGTAGTTATAAAGAGAATGAAAAGAAAAAATAGGAATGAAGGGGAGAAAAAAACACATCATCATCGATTTGAATGGCTGTTTGTTCCTATATAGATAGACGGGGGGAGTGCTGATTGATATAACTAACTGTCTTCGAACTTGTTTTTTTTTTTGAAATCAACAGAAGGAAGAAAAAAAAAAGGAATAATACAAAAGACCAAGTAAAATAAGCAAACAAAGTTACAGGCGGTAAATCCAATCGATTTTATTATTCTCTTTATATTTTTTTTATTTTATTTTCGATCGGTTGTAGTGGTTGTGGTTGTATAGCTGTAGTTGAAATCTAGACCAGAGTATCAGAGCACTGAGTCCATAATATTCTTTCCTTCACTTGTAATTTTCTTTGCCCATTGTCGAGCCAATATACTCACTTTCATAAACTTTCTAGAAGCATATTTTTTAAAGAATTCTTCATGAATTATTGGACTAATCAAATAATTAATTATCATTTCGCTAACCTCTTTTAAATCAGATTCTTTATATCCACCACTGTAATGAATCAAGTTATTATTCCATTCAAATTTACCTAGCATCTTTCTTGCTATATACATGGCAGCAGCTGAACATAACGATGGCATGTAACCAATAAATTTATGGTCAATTATAGAAATTTCCAATAAATATTTACCAATTGTTCTTGATTGAACGTCATAATCATCAGCTTTCGATATTCTTCTCAAAAAATTCATTGGATTTGGATATCCCATATTGAAATTTAGAATTTCTAAAATGAATTTTTCAGCGTTCAATATTTCATCTTCGGTAAATCCACCATCTGTAACATAAGCATAATTTTTAACAGATGGAGAATAAACTTCTTCATATTTAGCAGCTATGAATAATGATCCTGTAGCCAATAATTGTAATCTATCAACTTGAACAGATTCTTTTGACATAAATCTATCCATTATATTTATAGATAAATATAAAGTTTCGGGTAATAATCTAAACTTTAAATGCACTTCAACCATCCAATCCACTAAGATTGATCTCATTTTTGGTCGCAAATTTCTTTGCCAATGTAAATAATTTGGATCCGGTAATGTTTTAATTTCCAGTTCATGTAAATATTCAAAGATATCATCGACGTATTCGCTCACCATCAATGGATCATCTGCATCATCTGCATCCAAATCATCCCACGTATATTCAACTTTAGCTTTTTTAACTTCTTGAAGATTTTGTTCATGTATATCAGCACTTGAATCGGTGGCTTGTCTTTTCAAAGACATTCTTCTATTTTCATCAAGTCTTTGTTCATCAGCTCTATCTGAATCTGTATCTGAATTTGTCGTCTGTAGTTCTGAAGTAGGTGTAGCTTGATGAGATTCGCTATCAGTATCTGACTTAATTTTAATATGTCTATTTTGATGATTCATTATTTGTGGTTGTATAATTTGCTGTTGTGACGAAGGAAGACTCGATCTAGTCTTTCTATCAGTAACTACTGTGGTACCCACTGTTGAATTGTTATTCAGATCTTTCAATGCTGATCTGGTTCTAATTAAAGATGATCTGGATCTACCAGGAATCTCTTGTGTCGCTTTAACGACTCCACTTATCTGTGGGATGTTTTCTTCGTTAGCTTGCATCGTATTAAGTTGTGATTCCCCACGGAATGAATTAAAAAAAAATGGTTATCAAAATATTAATAAGGGGAAGGAATGTCAGAGATTTTTAATTAAAAAGAAGAAAAAATAAAGCACTGCTAATTTTGTCACTTTGAATATATATATATAAAGAAAGGATGGGAACTAGTTGGAATTAGCTTTATGTCCTTTGGAAATATTTTGTGTCACGTCTAAAACGAGATTGAAGAATATTAGTTGACGAGTGGTATCAGAAGTAGAAAATTATAAAGCCAACAAAACTATTTGAAAGATTTCTTAGCTGTTCCAACAAAAGTACAAGAAAGGACACGAGGAAGTGACTTGATAATCGATTCAAAAAACGTGAGCGGATTCAACTGGGAAAAAAACAGTAGCAAAACAAGGAAGGACAAGGAGGGATATCTTGAATTAATAAGAAGAATAAAATGAATAAAAACCTAACAGGCAGATGCCTTTATAAATGATGATTATGAAACGGGCGTCTCCAAAAAGAGAGTTTAAAGTAAATCAAATTGTATAAAAATAAAATAAAATAATAATAATATACAATATATACTATATAATATTTTAACGGTGTACCCTCAACGCAGTGAGAGCATTTCAGTGAGTGAGCACTGTGTACAGTTGCACTGTTAGCTACTTAGTTAGTGGTTTCTTGTTGTTGTTTTCTCATTTTGTCTGGAAGGGGAAATTGTAGGGCGTGTGCAAACCAGGGCCTGCCACGGGAAACACAAAAGGGGAAATATATAAATATTAGGGCTGGCGTTTTTGTTGATTTGCGTCGATCACGTCTATTGCGTCGATTTAATCGGTGTCGTCGGTTTTTATAGCTATTTCTTGCTATATACTTGCTGTCCTGTCGTGAATCGTGATTTGGAATTCTGTATTTGGCAGGTGCGTGCGTGCGTTTTTGTTACAAATTAGGTTTTTTAAACATTTACGGGCACGCCATAACATATTACCGTGTATTTATATTTATATTTATATATATATATAATGTATCTTGCATCAGCTATATATACACTAATTACCGTTTAGAATCTCCTTTATACTGTTGTCACGACTCACGGTTGAGTTACTTAGCATACCCGTTTGTTGTCTTAACTCCCCTCAAAAAGGGGATATACTATTTTTTTGGGAAATTGAGAATTCTCAGATACTTAGGAGGAGGGGGTGCCCAATTTAGGAGATTTCTATACAGCTTTGATTTTTAATATATAAGCATCTACTTTCTTTTGTATTGTTATTTAAAATACATGCATTCATTACCTATAACTATAGAGGAATAAATCTGAACTAGCTATAGAACTATATAATATACAATATAGGTATATCAAAAAAAAAAAAACACTCAGATCCAGCCCATCATTTGCTCAAATTCTTCAACCTCTTTATCGCATAACTTATCAGCAGCATTCCATGCAATATTCAGACTCGTGAAATAATTCTTTTTAAAAATTTCAGCACAGTTAATTTTGGCAACTTTACCGAATAAAACATCTGGATTAATCGATGCTTGATCTTTAAGTTGTTGCTTGATATTGGCATTAGAACCCCAATCAGCAAGTTGCTTTTTAGATTCATCTTCCTCTGCATCAGAATCGATCTCAGGAAGATTATCAGCTTGTGTAATTACCGTCTCACTTTGTGTAGAATTGCCCGATTTATATTGCAAAGCTGATTTTTTCCTGAATGGCGCAGACTTAGTAGAATTTGCTAATGCCGCTTTCGATGCAAGACCGGCTGGAGAAACAACAGCAGATCTGACAGAAGTGCTGACTTTTTTTATCAGTGAATCTTGAGTAGGATATCGTATATTTAGTTTTGGATGCTGTACAGGAATCTGCTTCAATTTGTTATCAGTATTAGATTTCTTCGTTTGTAAAAGTTTCTCTGAATGTTTTCTCTTTTCCAATCTTTTGCTTAAATCAATAAGAGACTTAGTCTCTGGTGATCCATTAACACGTTGATTTGAAGGAAGCATAGCACCTATTGATTTAGCTCGAGGCTGTAACGGCTGTTCAGTGAGAGGAAGTTTGACTTGCATCAACTGATCTGTTTTAACCTTCTTTATTGTTAATTCTGAAGAACTTAATTTTGTTTGGATTAATGGTTTTAAAATCTTTGAATTGGCTAGCATTGCCGCAATGGATGTTGTAGCAGGATCTGCAATTTTGATTGATCTTTTAATTGGAGATCTTGAAGCAGACCGTGAACTCTTCTGAGGAGATCCATTCTCTTTATCCTCCTTCTTGAGATTAACAGGATTTAATGACGCCGTTCTTTTAATGGAATCCTGTCCTCTTGGTTTAAGGGGAGTTTTATGTATCTTCTGTAGTATTGGGGAAAGGATTCCTCTTTCCTTTGTTGGAGATCTTCTCATTCTTTTCATACTTGCTTCCGTTGGTAACATCAACCTATTTAGTAAGTTTCCTCCTACTTCCTTGGTTGCAGCTGTGTTTGTATATGTAGCTTCTTGATCTTCTCCTTTATCGCTCAATATATTGTTTCTAAATGGCGAAGATAATCTCGGTTTTTGTGATAACACCTTTCTATCGAGTTTTATTGTTGGTTCACCGCTGCTCTGATTTGTTGGGGAATTGGTATTCATTGGAGGTAACTTTAGATTAAATATATCATTCGAATTTGTCGCTTTATGAGATGTTGCCTCCCTGAAAGGTGATGGCTCATCTTTAGCGTTTTGAGACAATAGATTATGATGTTTAGGTAAAGTATGCAATGCATGTTTTTGGGTACCATGAGTAGGATACACATGGTTCTTTTGTTTTGGCGAGCAGGTTAACTTCAATTTTTTATTTGCCTTCTTATGCTGACTGTGATGTAATGATCTTCTAAATGACTTTTTTTTTGCTGATCTAGCAACAGTAAGAGGCTCTCTTGAAGGCAATTCAGTAAATTTAATAGGTAGTCTGTCTGCCACAGGAGTAGTGCTGTTGTTAACATTTGGCAACTTAGCGTGGTCAGTGTCTGAATTTAAAGGGATGCGTAACTGAGATATCTCAATTTTCTCTAGTTTTCCTAAGTCAAAACTTATATCATTGTCAAGGTCACTCAATACTATATCCTCATTTTCCTCTTCTAACATATGTTTATCTTTCTCATCATTGATTTCTTCAATAACAGGTTTTCCGTCTTCGATAGTTAGATGTGTTTTAGTCGTTGGAGTCACAGATTGTCCACTTGACATTCTAAAGTCATCTCCGTCAAGCTTCTCTGCTTGTTCATCGCTCTCTATGGATACCTTTGTATCGTCGTTCTTTTCTGGTTGACCTTCAAGCTCATCTTGTTCAGTTTCGGCAATATGCTCGTTATTGAACATACTTTTTATGGCAAATGATTTTCTGATGTTGTTACTAATGGCTTCAAACGACATATCAGCCAGATTTTCAACTTCTTGTTGAACATGAGTATTGACTTCTTTGTTGGGGAGCTTCAAAACTGTAATAAGATCTGTATTTTTATGTGGTTCCTCGGAGACCTTTTTAGAAGGGGACGATTCAACAACAGCACTGTTCTGGGCATCTGATTCTTCATCTTTATTTTCAACTTCAATAGACTCATCAGAAGGTTTTAATATATCATCGTTAGAAATTTTTTGAATCGCATCAGGAATATTTTTTTCTTGCTCTATCTGCTCCTTTTCATCCTTATTATTGGAGTCAAATGTCCCCGTCAAAATCAAAGCAGTTTGTTTGACAATCTCCAAATCTCTCGACTGTAATTTTCTAATTGGTGAAAGTTCTCGATCTCGAAACTTCTTTGGGGATCTTAAAAGTAACATAGATTCATCTCCTGGTAAAGCATTAGGGATTGTTTCATCCAAATGTGAATTATGCTCGGCTTTATCTGATTCATGCACTTCATCGTCTTTAAGCATTGATATATCAGAGGTATCTTCACAATCTAAAATATCGCTCATAACTTCATTAATCCATTCCCTTTGTTCAATCATAGATAGACCTAATTGCTCAACATTTGATTCCAATAGCTTTGTCTCGATGAATACCTCGTTTGCGAACCATTTTGAGAACCCAGGTATAGTAGCTGTTGACACTTTATCTGATGATGCATCTCGCTGTTTTTTGCTTAGTGCAGCAGCTCGCAATCCCCACATTACGATGCTCCTGTTTTAATGTATTCAGGGGACGTTTGGGTTATTGTGGGAAAACAAATTAAGAGACTTTTAAAATACAGCATTGATAAACCTTGTGGATCTTTTGTTTTCCTTTCATTTCTCGTGTTGTTTTTGTTTGCATGCGTTACGTAATCTTAGAATTGAGCTTTACACACAACCTTAGATTTTGATAAATGCAGGCAGATCGGTGGATACACGCACTATCAACGTCTGAAATTTTTTTTTTTTTTAGGGCAGATTTTGACCTCTAGCTACTAAGATATGGGGTCTTGTGTATTAATACAGTAGAAGTGAAGATATAGAAGTTATCAATAAGTGCTTTGATTAGAAAAGTACAAATTGAAATTGCACAGATCACATCAGACGGTTTTACCACGATGTCTTCGAAATCAAAATATTCTTCAAATGTCGATTCCCAGGTGCATGACAGACTTTCAATTATCTTGAATGAGATTAACCGTCAAAAGAAACTGGCACCTGGTGCTCAGCCTGATATAACTGATATAACTGAGTTTCTAGATCATACATCAAATATAACTAGTCTCGTTCAATGCTTTTCGTACTATTCAACAGTGAATGATCATTCAATGCTATCAGAGGTGACAACCAACATATCTCGTCTAATTCAATTTGCAAATGGAATTTTATCTCTACATAAATATATCGCTACTCTAATAAACGAATTAACATCAGCTTACAATATTAAAGTCTTTTTCAGATGTTTGGGTAACATAAGGCCAAGTATAACGAATCCTTGCTTGAGACTAATGAGCAGCATAACTGAATTCAAGGAAGGTGCCCTAGTTGATCAGTTCCTCGAGAATTTCGATTTATCGTTGAAGGTGCTTCCACAACTAATGACACCAAGTAAATTAGAACTCTCGGAGCCATCGAAATGTAAATCTAAGGCATCAATAAGACATAACTTTACTGTGTTTTGGATAAACCTAAATAAATATGCAAGTCCATTAGCTAGAAGGGATTTATTAACTAATAGCAAAAAAATTATGGTCAATTGGTTCAAGTATATTGGAACCCATGACTCCAATGAGCTAATCGAAATTGTGTTGAAATTTTTGGATGAGAAAATATTAATGGAGGAGAGCTACAAGAAAATGACTAAAGCAAAGATATTCGGTGATTGGATTTCCAAGAAGTTGGTGGAGTTGTACAAGATTTCAGATTTAAGAGAATCATTGCATAAGTTTTTAGTAAAATTGACGACAGATAATAAGTACGGGATCTTGTTCCAAGTTGACAAGATATGGTTCAATGCTCCACAAGATCAATCTTCTGCTGGTGGTGTAGTTGTCACTGTAGGCGAAAGATCATTCAAGATCCACAACAAATTGATATATAATATGCTTACAAATATGAAACCGTGGAGTGATGATAAACAGCTAGCACTAGTTCTTGACATATTATCGGCCATACCAGAATTAGTTCCTATTTATAATTTCTACTCATTTCATTCTGTTGGTCAGCATGATCCGTTATTAAGCTCGTATTTCATGGGACAGAGTTTATTATTGACTAAGATAATTCAGCTTCCAGTTCCAGAAACATTCACTTCAGCAGTTAAAGATCAGATTAAGAGATATGAAGATGATAATTTAATGTCTAAAAATTTGGAAGTGCCATCAAGTTCAAATCTAATTGAGATAATTTGCCCAAGCCAACTTACCAGATCTTCATTCACTAAGGGCTTAACTTCAGATAAGGCAATAATCAGACACATCAATACAGAGCTGATGATTTCAGTGTTCCAAAAAATGACCCGTATTGCTAGGCTACTTTCATTCAATAACAGCTCCTTATACATCCGCCTTAAAGATGAGTTACTGGAGATGTTGACAATACAAAAATTGCCCCCTCTAAGTGTTGTGATTGGTGCTTTAAATGAGACTTACAAACAAACTACAGATAACAAGATTCTAATATATAATTACTTAAAAATTTGTGAGTACTATCAGTCACTTCTAGGTATTTCTGCTTCAGTCAACTTACCATCGAGCTACCTAGGCCAAGCAAATTCTCAGTTTAAAGGAGTTGATTTGGTTATTTTGGATAGCTATTTACATCTAAACTCAGACTCTCCACAAGGAAAATGGTGGACTGTTCCAAAAGGGCAAAAAAACAGTTTATTTACCACATTATTATTGGTTCCTCACCAATTGAAAATGAGTCATGCTGATCATCAAAGTGTTTTCAATAAAGTGGTCAATGTCATATCCAGTTTACTTGAAACAGTATTGGTTTTCAATCAGGTGTATTCTTCAGATACGATTCTCATGCCTCAGTCATATGCCCTTTTGCTAACTTTAAATCTATTTTCAGAGTATGTCAAGGATGAAGCTGAAATAGACAAGGTGGCAGGAATCCTTGATGAAGCTATCTCAAGATGCATCAAGACACCTTATAAATATATTGATATAGCCAAAGAGATTGGCGAAGCAGAAGCAGAAGCAGTTAGCCCATTTTTTGTTGCCGTTGTTGAACAATCGAAATTTATCAAGGATGATTATGAGAACGTTCTAGTGTTTATTAATTTGCTCTCTAAATATTTATCTTTGGTTGGTGAGCCTTTGGCCTCTATGAATTACGTCATTACAAAGTACTGGGAAGATGAGTATAATGACTGTTTCTCAATTGATAATTATGAGAAATCCTTATCTTCATTTTATCAAAAATTCTATGCATCTAAAGATCAAAGTGAATTAAGTAAGATTCCATTTTTTCAAGTTATGGCTGATTTCCCAGTTTCAAAGTTGAAAAAGTCCATAGCAAATATGATTCCTGTCTCTGATGCAGATGTGTTATCTCTTCTTCAAAGAGCTCAGTTGATAGTGTTGGATGCTAGTTTGAAGCTTTCTGACGTTGAAGAATTGCTAGTGGAAATTCTATCAAAAGTAGGTAATTATTTGATTCAGAGTTTGAGTTCTCTTTCAGAATCCGAAGCTTATGAAAACAATTTGCAATTACTATCCAAAAAATATTGGAAAGGCTTATATTTAGATGATCAAGACCTATCTGATCCTAAGAGATTGTTTACAGCCGGGCTCCTTAATGAAATATTCAGCAGTTTGTATGAGCTGAACAAGAACGAAAACAATCAAACACAATTTTTTGGTTATTTAACTACTGTTTGTACATTGATTTCTGATTTGAACACTAGAATACCTGAAGATGTTGAAAGACTTTTGGCTGATTCGTTATGGGTCTTATCAGAGAGCTTGATTAAAGAGCGTCTTTTATTAACTTGTCTATCGTCTTTCCCACTTATTGAAAGTAAGTTGATTGACTATTGCGTTTCTAAAAAGATTAAGTATTCAGCTAAAGACTTTTTGAACCTTTGCCGGGTTGTTTCTAAATCGAACTGCAAGAGGCTTGCTAAGATTGCCGAATTGGTGACTTTTGAGGAAGAATGTTTCCTAGTTCTTCTAAGTTGCGCAAATCAAAACATATTCGTTTGCCCTGTTCTCTCTGTTTTTGTCAAAAACAATCCATCACAAGTCAAATTAGCTATTGCCAAGGAAAACTTTTGCGCTTCAGACTTGATTGAATCACCTGAGGGTTTAGACTTTTTGAGAGTTTTAAGTGAATATATTGCAGACCCATCCAATGAAATATGCAAACTTGTTAGTGAAAGCTCAATTAAAGGTATCAACAAGGCTATTGAAACTGGAAACTTGAATGAAGTCCCATTGAAACTTTATCTAAAATCAATTGGTAGCGAAAGCAAGTTCAATTGTGAAATTGTTGAAAAGTTAATGAATATCGATGACTTTAAAAACGATGCATCTTTGGTTTTCTCCGATGAATTTGTCAAATTGATTTTGTCTTCTGCCGATATACATCATGAATCATCTTTGAAAGTTTGGTTACATAGAGGTGCCTTGTACATAACTAGAATGTTTGCTGAAACAGAAAATGGAGAAGAATTACCAGATGTCTTTTTGACGTTCTTAAATTCAATGAAGGCAGTTCTGATGAAATTCCCAGTTTGGAAGTTGGTTCCTAAAAACATGTTAAACACACAGTTGGAGGTTGTTCTATCCAAGAAGTGGATCAGAATTGATACTGTGTTAGAATATTTGTATTGTTTATTGAGCTCGGGTTCGAAGAACGTTGTTGAATTTGATAAGCATATTCAAATTCTAATAAACAACGGATCTAATACCTTGAATCAATCTCCTACAGAAGAAAACTACAGATGCAGATTTTATACATCTTTGGTGATGTATACATTATTTAAATTTGATATTAAGAAAATAGCTACCGCCGACTTACAGATTAAGGTGTTAAAAATGTACTCAGGTTCTTTAAGACCAGAAGATTTGATTATTAAGAGTATGTTGTTGGAATTGGAAACTTACCTGAATACTAGTTGGGCGTACTTCTTAGTTGGTTGGGATTTCTCTGATGATGAACTGCAGGATGATCATGTTTCCGGAGCTAGATTATTCACCAATGCGCCTTCATCGTCTGGCTTATCAGTGACTCTTTCTGAGCTCATCGTTAAGAATACCATTAATTGCTCTTATGGAACAACTGAATTATTTAAACTCCCAACTTTAAAGTCTGGGATTGATTCTTGTGCATACAATCATTCAGAGTGGGAGAGATTTTTGGAGCATGTTAAGATCACGTTAAATCTTGAAGATGTGAGTCAGGCGACTTACGATCCAGAATTTTTGATGTTACTAATTATCAATAATGATGAATTGTTCAAGTACGATACTAATGATGTCAAGGTTGATGTGAAAAAGTTAGTCAATTCTCATTTACTTCAATTTATTGTTGCAAGCTTGGCTAACCAAGATTCTAACATAAAGTCTATCTCTAAAAGAATATTATACAGTTGCTTATCAAGCATTGAAGAACAGATAAAGGAATTAGCAGAATCAAAAGAATCAAAAGAATCAAAAGAAGTCAATAGTATCCATAATGTTCCATCATTCAAAGAACGGTCAGTCTTTAAATTGTACATCGGGAACTTGCTTAACACTTTAGAGCAAGCTGAACAAGCCGAAGAGGAAATTTCTGCACTAGTTCTCTTGATGCTATCTCATTTGATTCCAATATTGAACAACCCAGGACATTTCCTTTATGAAAAAGCTTACAGATATTTATTAGGTGGTCCTAAGTTTAGAACCTTTGAACTTCCATTGTTCAAATCAATTAATCAGCAATTTGTCAGTGATCCTCATACAAAATCATCATCTGAAACGATAAATAATTCAGAAGATCATTATAAACAACTCTCCTGGTTTTTGACAACTTTCCTTGTTTCATGTACTTCTTCAACAGATTTGAAAATAATTAACAAAAATGGCATCTTAGATTACATTTTAAATTTAATGATGTCTCCAATGTTGAGCTTCAAGAATCAGCTTGAAATTCTGAAGGTTCTTACAAAGATATGTGAAATTCCTAATGGTGCTGATCTCTTAATCAGATCATACGGGCTATTGAGTTTCATTCAATCCAGTGTATATAAGTTGCAAAAATCTGACAACGACATCACGAGACAGTCGGTAACTAAAAACTACCAACTGTTGAATCTTCAGAAATTGCTTTTGAAATCAAGCATCGGTGCCGATAGTAATGGTGTTGATAAAAGAGCCAGAGAATGGTGTGATTATGATAATGACAAATGCGCTAAAAGGGTATTCCGTGGTTAAGACTTCACAATAATGTAGTCAGCTATGTAAAATAGTTTCTTTATTTTTTTCTTTCTCTTTGTATATTTTTTTTCTTTTTTGCATCACCCTTTAATATATATTAAACGCATATCTGGAAACAGGAACTTAAATAAAAATAATGTAAATAATATAAAAACAATTTAAAATACAAAAACAAGCAGCATGTATATAAAGTAAAAAGTCAAATTGGTAATCCACCAGTTTCCACTGCGTTTTGGTCGATACTATTCTCTTCCTTAACGACATTTAATTCTTTTCTAGCAGCCACACTTCTAGCTAGCTCTAAAGTCTTTGCCAAAAATGTTCCTTTTTTATGGTCAGTGCTCTGGAATTTTCCACTCTTCAGCATGATATGACCATCAACTTTAGTGACCATCTCACCATTTTCGTTAAAAACTAACTCACTTCCAACTAAATTGGACCAATCACCCTGATAAAGGTTGTTATTCAATTGAACTAATGGCTTGGCCTCTGAAAATCCAGAAATCTTAAACTTTGAATTGGTGCTTATTGTATCAACATAATCAGTTTCTAGACCCTCTGCTGAATTCTTCTTGGATGGTGAGGCTCTTGGTAATGTAGATGACACTGAGTATTGTTCTGGTTTCTTATCAAGACTAGATTTAAAACCAGGGAATCTTACACTGACATATACATCCTCGTACTCTTCTTCTTCCTCAGGAGCTTCACTCATTTTAACATCGCCGTCATCTTCTTCCTCTTTATCGTAACCATCTCCTGCTTCATTATTTTGATCATCATTGGCTTTAGCTTTGCTCTCGTTTGCAGATCTAGAGTCATTCTCCGTCCTATCACTTGCAGTATGGTCAGTTTGCGCTTTGCCTCGCATCCTCTTCTAATTTATTTAGTATAGCATCTTGTTCCTTAGCTTGTTGTCTTCTAAATTCGATATCTTGTTTCGAACCAGCTTCAAAGACCGAAGTGGCAAAATGCCAGTTCATCTCAGGACCACCAGATAAAAAGTCAGTGTTACCATTCAGATCAAATGACCAAGTCCCATCTTCTTGTAAAGTGAATTGGTCTAGTGAGCAAGTGCTTGCCTGAATTCTAGATGTTTCACCATCGCCTCCATGTTTAGGTAACAAAAACTCCCTTGTATTAGAATAACCCAATAAACTCATACCAAGTGCAATCTTTGTGGCTGCATGCGTGACAATCAGAATTGTTTCATAGTGAGGGTACTCTGCTGCGAGTTTAGCTGGGAAAAGCTTCCAGAATTTTTGACATCTTTTAAAAATATCCTCTTCTTTTTCTCCTTCAGGTGAAGGAACAACTGTATCCCAAGGCCATTCATTTGACAATTCAGCAAAGAATTTCTGTAAAGTTTCAAAACTTGCCGGTTGTGGAATAACTTTACGTTCTGGTTTATACCATTCACCAACACCTCTTTCTAGAAAAATGTCTATATTTAGTGCTTTTGATGTAGGTGTTGCAGTCTCAACGCATCTATAAAAGGGGCTAGAAAATATAGCTTGTGGTTTGGCATCTAAGTTTCTACTGATGTATTCACCTAATTCTATAGCTTGATCTACCCCATGTGGAGCCAGTGGTGGATCACTGTCTATACCTGTAGGATTAGGAGGTTGTTTTTTCTTTGGAAGCCAGTTGGCTCTGTATCCGTGTCTAGCGATATATATAGTGGTGAGTGTCATCGATGAGTATGCTGTGCAAAAAATAAACTTAGAATTCAAGTACAGCCGTCTTAAAACGTAAGATTTGAAAGAGCTGAAAAGAATGCAGTAGTAAATAACGGAGTATTTAAGCTGTTCCAGCAGCAAGTCCTGCGTTGCTTGGATTTCCATGCGTCTACATCGGCTCGCGTATTTCTGAGTGAACAGTGCCGCTTTGGGATGCTCCGGTTCCATGTTCGTTTAGTGGTGTGTTTTTGCCGATTTGCTTCTTAACAATTATTAACTTTTTTATCTTACAGGGAAAAATATAAAGCTTTAAAAAGGGAAAGATCTGAAAAAGCGATAAAGACACAAGCGAAAAAACCATATATAAAAACAGAAGTATAAGTAATAGCATACATAGTTAGAAATAACAAAAAAGGAGTGTAAAGAAAAACAAAACTGTAACGAAATTAACACACTACAAAGTTATAGGTTGTAAGATGACCCTTCCAATATACAAACTTAAAATAAAAGAAAAGAAAAGTTAATGATAATACAAAAATATGAAGAATAAGAAAAAGTGTAATATTAAGTAGTCGCTCAATCCTACCATCCATCCATCAAGCTGTTGTTGCCGCTTGCATTTGCACTATTTGTATTGCTTGCAGCTCTAGCTAATATTTGTTCAGGACTTAACATCGAGTTACTTCCAGTGATTCCATCACCGTTTGTAAGTTGTTGCGGTGTAGTGTCGTTACCAACTTGATGTTGATATCCTTGATTAAAAGCACCATACCCAGATTGAGATCCATGTGGTGAAGATGACGTTTGTCCAGGAGTTGTAGAATCAAGCCCTAGCCCATTCAGTTGATTAAATTGTTGTTGTGGTGTATTCTGTCTACTAGGAACTTGTTGTTGAATAGGGGATTGATGTTGTGGGCGCTGTTGCTGAGAAAGTTGTTGTTGAATGAATTGGCTATACAATTGTTGTTGCTGCTGTTGTTGTTTCTGACGAGACATTACTTGATTTGATTCTAAATCAGGAATACCTGAATGAATATCAGGCTGCATTTGTCCCCTACCTTGTTGTCCTTTTGTTTGAGCTTGCATCTGTTGTTGTTGCTGAGGTTTCATATTATTCATGAGATTTGCTGAATTCCAAGCCATTTGCTGATTGTTTTGATTAGGTCCATTGGCATCGTTAGATTGTTGGTTGTTATTCATCTGTTTGAACTGCTGATTGGGTTGTTGATGCATCAACTGTTGTTGTTGCTGCTGTAATTGGCTGAATTGTTGTTGGGGAGTTGGTTGAGCAGACGGATGTTGTTGCTGTTGTTGTTGTCTAGCTAATTCCATTCTCTTTTGATAAAAAGGTATTGCTTCAGGATACAATTGGTTTAGAAGTTTGTAGTGATCATTCAATTCGGGTATCTCAGGAGGAGGTAAAACGATTTGAGGTATCGTGTAGTTCTTCTTTGGATTATTAGGAGGTGTAGAGTGGATATCGTTTATCGAGGCCAAGCAGGCGAGATTAAAATGAATTCTTTTCAAATAATTTTGGTAAAGATCTTTCTTTTGCATATAATCTGGTGCAGCAATGTTAGCCTTGTTCAAGATGTAAGGCTGAATAGAGACACATTTGTGGAGTAAAATAGTATTTATTTGTAACAAAACATCTATCCTTTTCTTGTCAATTTCCAAGCTTATCTGTGGGGGTTGCGACGCATGTGCTTGCATCATATTATTGATCATATGGTTTACCACGTTTGAATTATTAGCGTTCCCATTCATGTTAACAAACTGCTGCTGCTGTTGCTGCTGTTGTTGCGGAGGGAAATTCATCGTGGGTCTTCAAGTATGCTGAGCGCTCTGTTCCAAGGCTTTCAAAGCGGACGAAGAAGCTTAAAAAAAAGGGTGGCAAAGCAACTAGAACAAAGCAACTGTATGTAAGATTCTAATAAAACGGTATTTGATACCTCTGTAAGTGGATACTACACTGGCAATAAACAAAAGGTAACAGGCAACAACCAAAAAAGCAGGCGAAAAAAAAACAAAAGGCCAAAGCAGATGCCAAAACCGCTCAAGAGAGAACCAAACGGCTCCTCTTCGCGCTGCTGCCATAAACGGCCCGTGCACAGAAAAGTCCGCTGCTCGGGGGCGTGAACGCTGAGCGTCGCCGCCGGTCGCTGGCAGCCTGTCACAGGCTCACAGTCTACACAGTCGCAGACTCACAGTGGCACTGGCGTCTGGCACTGGCTGTGGTCGTCGCCTTCATTTGTCGTCTATCGACGTCTGTTTTTAGTAGCTTGAAAGCTAAAGGGCGGTGAAATCGGGACTTAATTACAGATTGTTACAGTAAACGTTTTATCAACAACAAGAATAGTTATAATAATAATAATAATAATATACATCATGCAAATCTGTTTACTCAAATCTAGGCTGTTTAATTGGAGTCGGATCTATGTTGAGCTTTCTTCGTCTTTTCTTACCACTGGCAAGAAGATTAACACCTTCTATTGGAACACCTTCACCCTGTTCAACTTTTATATATTTCTTACCATGATTTGTGGGGATTCGTCTTGTAGAATCTTCCTTTTTCATAGACTCCGAGCTTTTAAGTGGCACATCAGATGTCGTAATCGAACGGGATAGATTCCATACATTTGAAGATTTCTCACCAAAGATGCTGTCAATTATTTTTGCGTTGGTTAAAGCTCCTGGTTTTTTTAATTCATTTTCCACAATTAAACTTGCATTCTTGGGCGTAGTGGAAAGTGATCTTGCCAACTTACCATTCTTCAAAAAGACCCCTTGTACTTTGTTATGCTGTAAAATTTCTCTGTCATTTTTAAATGAATTACCAGTATAATCTTGAGCTATATTTGTCGATAGTTTTATGATTATCTGGTTTTTTGTCTCTATTTCAGATTCAAGTTGGGAAATTATACAGGATTGAATGAATGAAAACTGCATCATCTTCTGTCTTAATTTTTGATCTACTATTGCTTTTGTAGTGTCATCTAATTTAGCCAAAGGAATCTTAAACTCAAAATCATCACTTGAGGATTTTAGTGTAACAAAACTGAAATCTTCTTCAACTTTAAAACTAGAATTCTGATTTTTTGCTTCAAAAGTTGAAATTCTCGATATTATTTCACTCATATATTCAGGTTCAGAAACAAATACATCATTGAATGACATCAAATTTGACAATTCCTGCTGATTATTATATACTGAACGATAATAATCGTTCAGATCAGTAATTATAACTGTCAAAAACGGTGCTCGGATCAACGAAGTTTTGACGCCTATTATGTAACTGGCATTAGAAAGATTAATGGGCGTAAACTCAAGAGGTAACAACCAATCAAAATCTTCCATCGTATATATTCTGTGGATCTATTCGCAACTAATAACTCTGCTATAAGAGCTAGTCAAGTAATCTGGTCCAGGGTAAACAATTATAGCTGGTGACATGCAAACAATATTCACAGCCATAGCCCTCGCATGCACTCTATTTGAAAAAAAAAAACACTATTACATAATTGATTAAGTAATACAGTTGAAATAACTCCTTCATTTAGCCAGCGAGCCGCAAAAACAAAAAAATTGCATTGCCGATTCCGAATCCCGAGCCGCATAACTTTTGGCGGCCGGCTGTTTGACTTTGAAGTTACCATAATTTTATAAGCTGGCGATTTATTTCTCCTGTGAGTGGAGGGGGGAATCTGGCAGGCTTTCAAGTTTCCAGCTACCTGTTTGGGTGAAAAGTTCATATTTTGCTCGTTTTCTTGATAAACATATACAGTTTCCAAATTTAGAACTGTGGATTGCAAATAAATTCCCAAGGTTTGGAAACAAAAAACTTGGCGGTCAGCTACATACTCAATGACATGCAATTATGGAGCTGGATATATATGCTCGTTTTAATTTAACCTCAATTGAATAGCTGGTGGGGACCCTCTTTCTCCGTCTTTTTCTCCGCCTAGAATCTGTAGAATCTGCGTATAAAGTTACTATAGCAGATGTTATGAAACTATATCTGTTGATTTAAATAGAGATGAGTAGTGTGTGATCAAAGAACAATTTTGAGTTTTGTTCTCTGTTTCCCCAGGTCAGGCCGCCCTCGATTTTTATAGGGTCCATTTGAGAAGACCCTGCCAGTCTGCAACACATGTCTACTAGTCTAGTATATACAGTGTATGACGCTTGTTTAATGTGATCTCCCTCATCGTGCCAACACTTGGATTATCTAAATTATTTTCTGTTACTAATTCTGTACATTATCGTTCACTTCAAATCAAAAGTTTTTTATCATTCCATCCTGCTTGGTTTGATTAGCCGCAGTTAGTTGGCAAGGTTCGCAAATGGCAAGCGGTGGTGAAAAAAAAAAAAAAAAAAAAAGATGCGCTTTTACATTACCTTGGTTCATTGTTTCGAAATCTGCTCTTCAGCTATCTTTTTCGAGTGAGCCTAACTCCTTGGCATTTTATTGTTCTTAGTAAAAAACTGTGTGCAAAGTTCATAAAACGAGCAAAATATCAAATTACATTTTTAAAACGGGCTTTTTTACCAATCATCAACAAATTACAACTTGTAGAAATAAAATGCTCATTTACAGATCTTTCAGTTCATTTATGTATATATATAAATATATTTATGTATTCCTACATTATCAATGTTAAAATAAACCACGGTTAGTTTTGGTATAACTAGACCGTTAAATAAGCATATCAAAAATGCAATTAACTAAGACTTTTGTCGTGATATATTGTCTGCTTCTAAATACTGCTCTATCCTTGGTCATCTATGATTCATCTTTAGCGACTTCATGTATTTACTATATGAAGACCTTAGATTGGGGTTGTAATACCACTGGTAACAGTATGAAAGCTTATAAATGTCGTTGTCCTAATGTTGATTGGTTAGGTTCCATTACAAACTGTATCTATAACTATGGTAACTCTACTCATGAAATAACACATGCTTATAAACATGTTGCCACAAGATGTAGACAAAAAGCTCATTTATATTATACCGTTGAAGACATGGAAAATTGGCAACAAAATGCAACTAATTATTTAGAACCAGTCACTGAAGATGATGTTACAACGCTGGTCACTCATCCTGTTGCTGTTTCAGATGGTGAATTCCGTTATTATTACATTGGTTTCCGTGACTGGAATCGATGGGTTGCTCTATGTGGCAGATTAGGCTGGGGTCTAGTTGGATTCTGGATTGGTGTTGTTACCATAATTGGAAGTTTAGAATATTTGAACATCTTCCCAAATGTTAGACAAAAGATCGTTCCAAGAAAGATTAAAATAATCTTTTATAAATATTTAACAATTCCACAAGTTACACTGTTAGGAGGATATACTCGTTTGGAGTTAATGATATCTGCAGCTTTTATCATCGTCACCATTTTGAGTTGTTGCATCAATTATACATTGACTACAAATGCATATTTAACTTCTCAATATTTCTTAACTCTCGATCAAATATCTTTCCGTGTTGATTTGCTAGCATTTTCGTTGATGCCTGTCATGTATCTATTTGGTTTACGTAATAATCCATTACAGTATCTAACAGGTTTACCACATTCAGTCATGATCAAATTTCATCAAGTTGTATGCTTGGTTTTCGTTATTTTAGCTTTGATTCATTCCATAATTTGGACTGTTTGGGCTCCAAAAGATGGTGGATATGCAGCATGGGTTGAATGGTATTGGATTTGGGGTATCGTTGGAACTGTTCTAGTCTGTTTGATGGTTGTTCAATCATTACCACTAATTAGAAATGCAATGTATGAATTATTCTTAATCATTCATAAATCATTTGCTATTGTGTTCATTATTGCAATGTGGTATCATTGTGCATCATTAGGTTGGATGGGTTGGGTATACGCTATGGCTGCTATCTTGAGTTGGGATAGATTATGCAGAATCGTGAGGATTCTGGTTAATGGAGGTATAAACACTGTTCACATTGAAAAATATAACAATTCAGTTTTGAAGCTAGAATTTAAAAAACCAAAATACTTTCAATTCTATTCTGGTTCTTATGTTTATTTAAATTTTTTGAATCCTTGGTATACATGTTGGCAATCACACCCATTTTCATTGGTTCAATCAATAGAAAATGAAGATAATCTAATCATTTACATAAAATCCAAAAGAGGTTTAACTAAACAATTAATTAAGCTAGCTGATTCATGTAACGGTTCCACTAAAATTTTAATAGATGGACCATATGGAAATTTCCCATTGTCTCAATTACAAGATGAAAAAATCCCAAAAATTATTGGAATTGCAGGTGGATTAGGTATATCATCAATTTTACCAGTGTTCCAAAACTCTAAACTTGATCTTTCAAAACACAAATTAATTTGGTTAATCAATGATATTAATCATATTGCATGGTTAAAATCAACATTGGACATACTTTCCCAAAAGCAATTAAATATTGAAATCTACTATAGTGGTGGTCCTGTTTCTAATGATGAATTGATTATGTCAGGTAGCAATGAGAGTAGTGAAAGCGACTCAAAAGGTAATGAAGACAGCCAATCCGATGAAAAAAAGCATAGTTATCAACTTCATTGTATAAGAGCTGATATAAATCAACTTTTAAAAACGGAATTGGGAGGTAGCAGAGAATACGCTAAAATTTACTGTTGTGGTCCAAGTTCTGTGAACAATCAAGTCAGAAAGACTATAGCCGGAATGATCTGTTTGAAACATAACAGATTGTTAGAATTAACTGTTGAAAACCATGAATGGTAATTCTCTTTCTTTTTTTATACAACTCGTCCGAAGATTTATCTTTGTATATATTATTTATTTTATATGTCTATATATTCGACCAAACGTTAAGCATACCCCTATGGGGGGGTTATTATGAATTGAATTATTTAAGGGTAATTGTTTTTAACCTTATTTGTTGGATTAACTTGCAACTTGCGCAATTTGCTGGTGAAAGGGAAAAAGCATAGACAATCGACGCGTCAATAAAACATTCCTATATAAATAGTATAAATCTAGGAAAAGTGTCCCGGAGTTCTGTTCCGTTATTTAGTGCACGACTGGGGTGCTTCGGAGGGAAACGGTCTCTTCTGGGGGGGGTGTCGGGGCAACTAAACGAAGGAGTAGACACTCTAACCGTGAAGCTATCTATACATCACTATCATGTGCCTGGACTCGAGTCTCGGAGTAGGAAGATAGATGTGTACAGAGAGCTATCCAGTTAATCTGTATGTCGTCCGTTTTTTTGCTCTATCCGTTAAGCCTGGGAAAACGAACGCTGGTCACGATCATCACTGTAAGTGAACGTTGGAACAGCCAGTTCACCTGACCCAGTTACCGCCAAAGCGAGAGTGTGTAGACCGTGGTGCCACTAATACCTAGTTGGTAAAGGAGGGCACACCTGAGCAGAAGGCATCCTCGCTTTCTGCCCGCCAAACCGCCAGCCCGCTGCCCCGTGCTAACAAGCTAGCAAAGCTAAAAAACTATTCTGATTCTTTTCAACCGCGACGCTCCACCGCCAAGAGCTAAAACTCCAGGCTAAGTAAACTCCAAACGAGGCCAAAGCTCCATAGCTCCACTCCGCAGACGCGTCGATAAAGATTGAGGTAAAATACTACGGCGATCGGGGCGAAGAAGTCCTGCCCGGGCAGACGTTGGCCACCGGGGTTCTCTGCTAGTTGCCTATTGGAATTCAGAGAGTGTCCCCGTGGGACAGCAGGCAGACAGGGAGACCCGATGGCGCACGGAGACGCAACAAGCAGGAGATCGGAGAACAGTGCCAGTGCGATGTGCAAATTGCAATCCTGGATTCCAATGTCTGGCCTGGCCTGGCCTGAACAACAGCACCAACCACCACCAACTCCAAGTTCCAACACCACACAGCTCTGAACAACCAAAACCCTCTTTCTTTCACGTTTTATAACTTCTTTGTTTCCTTTTACCATTCCTCTGTTTCTCCCCTTTAATTCCTTCTTTTAGAAACTTAACTTTAGCTTATCTATAATCTAAAGCTTACTCCTTTTTTGTTGTGCACTTCAAAATGTTTGCAAGATCATTATCTAGAAACTTAGTCAAGAGAGTAAGTTGAAATTTATTTAATAATTCAAGAATGAGTCGATCAATTGACTGAAATTTATGAATGTTCCTTCAATGAGCTCTCAATTATATTCATCTCACAATGACGATTCTTGTGGATTATTATTACCGTTAGCAGTTGTGAAGTTATGAATCTAAAAACTGAGATTCACGTTTATCTTTGCTGTATATGCAACCGGAATTTTAAAATTGATTGGAATTGACTCAACTGTTTGATTTCTTTTTGTTCCCATTTGCTTATCGCTTGAAATTTTTTTGAATTTAATTACTAACATACTATCTTTTTTGTTTGCTCATTTTCATATAGACTACTCAAGTTAGAAACTTGTCAATTCATGAATACAGATCCGCAGCTTTATTAAAGTCTTACGGTATTGGTGTTCCAAAGGGTGACGCTTCCACCACACCAGAAGGTGCTTACGATATCGCTAAATCTTTAGGTACCAATGAATTGGTTATCAAAGCTCAAGCTTTAACTGGTGGTAGAGGTAAAGGTCACTTTGACAATGGTTTACAATCTGGTGTCAGATTAATCTCATCTGCTGATGAAGCTAAAGATTTGGCTTCAAAGATGCTTGGTCACAAATTGATCACAAAGCAGACTGGTGCTGCTGGTAAGATTGTTACTGCTGTCTACATTGTTGAAAGAAAATATGCTAAACAAGAAGCTTACTTATCTATTATTATGGACAGAAAGAACCAATCAACCATGATTGTTGCTTCATCAGAAGGTGGTATGGATATTGAAGGTGTTGCTAAGACTAACCCAGAAGCCATCAAGAAGTTCTCAGTTAAATTAGAAGATGGTGTTTCTGATGAATTAGCTACTGAAATTGCTTCAGGTTTAAAATTCACTCCAGAAGCTATTCCAAAGGCTGCTGATACTATCAAGAAGTTATACAAGATCTTCCAAGAAAAGGATGCTACTCAAATTGAAATTAACCCATTATCAGAAACCGTTGATCACGATGTTCTATGTATGGATGCTAAATTCGGTTTCGATGACAATGCTGAATTCAGACAAAAGGAAGTCTTCTCATGGAGGGATGTTACTCAAGAAGATCCAGATGAAGTTAAGGCTTCTCAATACGGTTTGAACTTCATTAAATTAGATGGTAACATTGGTTGTTTGGTGAATGGTGCCGGTTTAGCTATGGCTACCATGGATGTCGTTAAATTATATGGTGGTTCTCCAGCTAACTTCTTGGATGTTGGTGGTGGTGCTACTCCAGAAACCATTGAAGCTGCTTTCAGATTAATTTTATCTGAAGATAAGGTTTCTGCCATTTTCGTTAACATTTTCGGTGGTATCGTCAGATGTGATTACGTTGCTGAAGGTTTAATCTCTGCTACTAAAGCTTTAGGTTTAAAGATTCCTTTAGTTGTCAGATTACAAGGTACTAACTTTGCTATCGCTAAAGATCTGATTGAAAACTCAGGTTTACCATTGCACTTATTCGAAGATTTAGACCCAGCTGCTGAAAAGGTTGTTGAATTGGGTGGTAAAATCTAAATTAAATAGATTCTGAAAAAAAAGAAAAAAGGAAAAAAAAAAGAAAAGGAAAAGAGATGTTTTGTTTTTCGTTAGAATAGAAGAAGTACATTGTTATGTATTCCGAATCTGATACATTATAACTTGCGATTTTTTGTTTAAATTTTTTTTTCTTTTTTTTATTATTGTTGTATTCCCGTTTAATGGTTTTTTTAATTACTGAATTCAAGATTCTTTTATATTCCATCTATCCACAATTAAATATTCATATTTCACTGAATTTTGAGAGGTTACTGAAAAAAATAACAGAAGTTATATTAAACCATCTATCTATAAATAATATACAAAAAAACTGTAGTAGTCATTGATTGATGAAGCCATCCTTTAGATCGTGGCTCCGGAAGAAGTTGCCTCCAATAGTAGATTCAAGTATTCTTCTTGAGACTCCTTGCAAGTCAACACTTCATCTGAATTTGAAAGTAGAGATTTTTTCATCTCATTGAAATCGTAATTAACCGAATTGAAATAATGATATTCTTCAAAGTCTTCTTCGTCCTCCACTTTTCTACTGATTAAAGCTCCTCCAAGTCTTGGAACATTCTCACTTGTAGACTTAGCTGTCATATGAACCACTCTGGCTTGTTTCTTTTTATCATCATTGGATCCATTTGTTTGCTCGTCTTGTTCTTTATTCAAGTTTTTAATTAATTCTCTTTCCTTCATCTGTTTATGTGATTTTAAGTCATCGATATATTTGAAGGAAGATCTTAATTGAGCTGTTTTAAATATCGGGTTTAAATGTATGGACTGCTTATTTCCTTCCTCGGATTCATTTAATAACCCAACGTAATACCCTTCACCAGATGCAAAGACACCTTTCAAAGTTTGTACGTTTGTTCCCAGCCATTTAGCAGATTTATTATCATCAAAGAATTTTTCAATGTTCATTGGAATATCCACTTCGATTACTCCTGAATGGGGTTTTATTCTCGTTTGACAAACTGATTCCGATTCCCTTTTCGCAAAATGTGTCTGTGAATTACGTGTTGGATACTGTAATATGTATATTTGTTGTTCGATTTCCTGTGAGTTGTTCATATAAATTGGAATTTCTTCAACGATTGGATCATCATCGCTAACGTTTTCTTCCTGTTCGTAATCCATCATTGAAACATTCTGTGGTTCATCATAATCTTCATCTTCATTTACAAACAAGCTCATTTTTTTTCAGGCAGCTCTTATTTGTCTTTTCGGTTTTCTGTGTATATTAATAGCAGTTTGTAAAATCGATCTGCCATGCTAAAAAAATGTATATATATTTGTGGATCTTTAAATTTTTTTTTTTTTTGTTCCCAAAGCACTAACAATAGAGCCCTTCGCATCTTTTGAAAATTTTCCCAGATTGATCTGAGATACACCTTTTTTATAAGGATTTTTTTTATCTTTATTTGACTTCAGAGAGTAAAACTGTCCAACTGAATTAACCGATTGCCAGATTATCAGACAAGATGGATTTAGATGATGGTCTTATGTTGAATTTCGCCACGAGTAGTGGTGGTTCACAGGCATCTAATAAGAAAAAATCGAAACCAAATGTTAAAGCTAGCGGTGGCAGTTGGAAAGAAAGAAGAAAGAACCAATTGATATTAGAAGGAAGAGGAAGAACCATAAAAAAGAGTAACGATCCAAACGGTATTGCATTGAATTCCAATAAATTGTCTCAGACAGATTCCAACAAAGGGAAATCTGCATCAACCGATTCAAAGACATCATCTACCCATTCAAATACCCCTAAACCTTCAACTCCATCTAAAAAAAGACATGCGGAAAATCAAGAGTCTGAAGACACCAAAAAGTTACGATTTGCTGAGTCTAGAGGTGAGTCGGGTGGAAAGAATAATACTTATGTTTCGTCATTATTTACAGCAAATCCTGAAATATCTGAGAGAAAATATGAAAATGAAAACGAAATTGAGAATAATGCTTCACCATCAAATGCTCCATTGGCCGATTCAACAACTTTCGAAGGTTTGGGAATAAATGACTTGCTAAACAAACACTTGACTGAACATTTGAGGTTTAAAAATCCAACAAAGATTCAAAGATCGGTTATACCAAGATTATTAACTAGAGAAAAAGATTTATTTGTCCAAGCACAAACAGGTTCTGGTAAAACCTTGGCATTTGCATTACCAATATTTCAAAAACTAACTGAAGTGAAAACTTTAAACAGATCATCTGGTCTTTTTGCTTTAATTCTAACACCTACAAGAGAATTGGCTACACAGATTTACTCTGTCTTGGAATCTTTAACTAGATGTTGTCATAGAATTGTTCCAGGGATAGTTATTGGTGGTGAGAAAAAAAAATCTGAAAAGGCCAGATTGAGGAAAGGTGTGAATATTTTAGTTGCTACCCCAGGTAGATTGGCTGATCATATTGATAACACTGATACTTTGGATCTATCTAACATCAGATATGTTGTCCTCGATGAAGGTGATAGATTAATGGAACTAGGTTTTGAGGAAACGATTACTAAGATTTTAAAAGAAATAAGTTCAACTTCAAGAGTTTCAGCAACAACCAAGATTTATCCTACTTTACCAACAAAAAGAATAAATGTGTTATGTTCTGCTACAATCAAATCAACGGTGAGAAAATTGGGTGAATTATCACTAGACGATGCACAATTAGTTACTACAGAAACTCTAGGTGAAAACACCTCTCGCAATGAAAACGATGAAGTTCATGCTCCTGATCAATTAGTTCAACAAGTGTTGGTCATTCCTCCAAAATTGAGATTGGTTACTTTAGCAGGTACTTTGAAAAACTTGACAAAGACAGAGAACAATACAAAAACGATTGTCTTCTTTTCTTGTTCTGATTCGGTTGATTTCCATTTTATAGCTTTATCAAGAAACGGTAAAAAGGTTACCACATCCAAAAAGAAAATAGAAGAAGAAGCTGAAAAGCCAAAATCGGAAGAAAAGAAACAGTCTGATGAAGGGAACAGAAAGTCACGCTTCAATAGTAAGACTTACAAAGAGGCTCATGGAAATCCAGAAGAGGAGGAACAACTAGCTGATACAGGTAACATTACAGCACTAACCACTCCATTAATAAACCCAAATACCACCATTTACAAACTTCATGGATCTCTATCCCAGCAAGTGAGAACTTCAACTTTGAACCATTTTGCTAATAACACCACATCCAACACCATTCTTTTATGTACGGATGTTGCATCCAGAGGTTTAGATCTTCCAAAGATTAACAACGTCATTGAATTTGATCCACCATTTTCCATAGATGACCATCTACATAGAGTGGGTAGAACAGCAAGAGCAGGTTCCAAAGGTTTATCGTTCCTTTTCTTATTACCTGGTGATGAAGAAAACTATCTTAAAAAGATTGAACCATTACATCCTAATGGATTGCATTTCAACAAATACGAATCTGTGTTGAAAGAAGCTTTCGAAAAACCTGGAGAGAGAGGAGGTAATTGGGATACACAGGCAACTACTTACCATTTAGATTTGGAAAGATGGTTATTAGATTCAGCTAGAGCTAAAGAGATTGCATCTAATGCTTTTATTAGTCATATTAGAGCATATGCAACTCACTTGTCCGCAGAGAGAGATTGTTTTAATGTCAAGAAGATTCACTTGGGTCATTTAGCTAAATCCTTTGGTTTAAGAGAGACTCCGAAGAAAGTGGCACAGAGTAACACCTCGTCTGGAGATAAAAAGAAGAAAGAAGATGCAAGAACTAAAATGTTGAGAGTGGCTAAGATGACACTTAATGCTGCTAATGATGAATTCAACATTAGTTAAAATTATTAATTTTATGTTTCTATTAATTTTGTACATTTATAGATAGATATATATACATATATATGTATATCGTTTACGTAGCATGCAATGAGAATATCGTTATTAATTTTTTTAAAGCAAGAGTTATCATATCCGAAACTTATCTAATGAATCTTGAACTTGCCTCTTTATAGTTTCAG
The DNA here is from genome assembly GCA_030556425.1 of Ogataea ovalis. Classification (NCBI taxonomy): domain Eukaryota; kingdom Fungi; phylum Ascomycota; class Pichiomycetes; order Pichiales; family Pichiaceae; genus Ogataea; species Ogataea ovalis. Next base: position 55,639 of record JAKTTZ010000013.1, read on the forward strand.
CCCCTAAACCGCTTGGAATGCACGCTTGAAAGATTTCCAATCCTTTTATGATCTTAGTGTTAGCATTTCTTCTGAGGTTTAATGCAATCTTGTCATTCAATATTGATAAAATCAAATAGAAGTACCCTACAGAATGGATTCTCTCCATTTCATTAGTGTTACTCTCTACCGTTGACTTATCAAGCATATACTTGAGCTCCTTTTTGAACTTATCCCTTTCTTCCAATGTTAATTTTGAGTCTCCTTCGAACTCCGTCCACTTCAAAAGCAAACCTAAGGCAAATAAACTATCCTTTTGTTCAGCTTTTGTGCCAATATCCGTATCAATCAAGACGCATGATTTTTTTACAACAGCTAGCAATGAAAATATAATACCTGAATTTTGCATAAAATCTTCGATAGCCTTATGGTGCTCCATCGTAGTAATTAGCACAATCGCCAAAGTAATAGCTGACCTAACGGTTTCAGAGTCCCATACTTGCTGATCTTGAATGATAGAAAAAGCTTTCTTTATGGCCACTGAAACCTTCCCGTTCTTTTCATCCTCTCCACCATCATTTTCTTCATTTATTGTTAATATTATCTCATAGATCTTCATACATAAGCATCTGCATTGTTTATTGATCGAATCTGTGCTTTTAATATCACAATAATAATCTAAAACGCTTGATAAAGATTCAAGCATGTCATTATCACATACATTTTTGAGAAGACCAGAAGCTTCGGGAATCCATATTAAAGAACTGATTAAAGCTAAGGCTAGGTAGCTAGGTGAAACTTGCTCCTCCAGTTTAGCTAACCAATCACTTAATGTGAGCCTGTCAATTTTACTCAGCTTATATTTTTCAGAAAGTGTAACAATATCCTTTTCTTCTAAGGAAGTTCTTAAAATGTGCTTGAAGTTTTCCAAAATTAATTCATTCTGATTGAAAAAAGTCACCAAAGTTTTGGATGCATGACTATCACGTTTGCTCAAAATCTTGCAACAAAAATGCAAAAACCCGGATGTAGTTAATGTATCTGGTGTACTATTCAAAATGCATGTTAATATAGTGGTTGGAAACCCTGTCACAGACAAATACGTCAAAAATTGACTTTCTTCCATCATTTTTGTTGACAATTCTAGAACGCAATTTCTTCTTTTTGCGATCGTAGTTTCTGAAGACTCCAATAACTCTAGGTAAAAATTCATCGATTCTCTATACTCATTGGTGATCCCCATCACCCTTAGATTATCTAAATTTTGTGGTCCTTGAGACTCTTCATTGCTATTGGAATTTTTATTGTTTTCTTCATTTTCAGATTGGCTTGTTTCATCGTCATCTGATAGTTGCTCCTTTCCAGTACGATAACTTCTGTTCATTCCATAGTGTCTCTTGGTTGAACTCACATTGTCTTTGTCTTCAGATTCTATCTTCAAAAACGGCCTATTACCATCTACCTCTGAGCTGGGAGAATTAGGGGTTTGCTGTCTACTATGCAGCTCAACCAATGAACTCTTTATTTGCTTTTTAATTTCTTTGTGTAAATCAGTTCTATTTTGGGTATGTCTTTCTTCACGTTTGAAGTTCATTGTGGTTTTCTTTTTTACAACAATATCATCAAGATCATTAAATAAAGAAGAAAAGTCATCAGTATCGCCGCTGTTATTCTTCTTGCTGTTCGGATCTTCTTCATGTTCTTCCTTATCTGCTGCTGGTACTGATTCCTCTTCTTTGTCAAATACTCTCAAATTTTCTGGTTTAATCATCGGTGATGATAAGAGTGATTGATCTAAACTCCACTGAGGTCTTAAATCTTTGGATGGCTCAACGAAAAAGTCATCATCTATGAATTTAAGCTTAGGAATGTAAACTTTCTTAGGTGCTTTCTTCCTGGGAGATCTGCTATTTTTAGGAGAACCTGTATCCTTAACAGGAGAAATCGAGGAAGATATAGAGGATGACTTCTCGCTCTGTATGGTACTCCTTCCTGGTGATGAATTGACTGGTGTTCGTGCCCTTGTCGGTTTATTGGTCCTTTTTTGTTGAATTGCGCTTCTTTCCTGTTCCTGTACAGAATCAGATGAGGCAGTCTTGATAAGGCTTTTCATAGCAGTCGATTCATTCCATGCCTGAGAATTTAACCTAACCGATGAATTTCTCTTATTATTATTCATGTTTGCTTTGATTTTTCTTGTTAAAGGTGAATCAGAGGTTGAGTTATTTGAAGACGATTTAAATATTTGGGAGCTAGGCCCAGGTGTAGCAGATTCGATGGATGACTCTTGCTTCGTACAGGGCCTATTAAGTCTTCTTTTTTTTGTGGTGTTCTCAATATGGTTGTCAGTGGAAAGTGATGATTCCAACTGAGTCGTATTATCTGGAACTGTATCGTTTCCATCAAATTCAAATATGCTTGCTCGTTGTTTCAGTCTCGTGCGCTTCGAAGGAGAATCATTAGTGATGTCGTTCGTCAATTGACTTGCTTTTTCTAAACTTGCATCTTCTTTTCTGGGAGATGGAGATGGTGTATTTATTGTATTAGAAGTGTAATCCGCTCCGGAATCAATTGGGGTCTGTAGTGGAGAGGATAGACGATCGTGCTTTGATGGAGAAAGTGATGGTTCCTTATCATGTTGTGCATCATCGGTACTGGCGCAAGTAGCATAGCTTTTTCTTTTCCTTAAACCGTATGTGCCAGACCTCCCCGCCATTATATCATCTGAATGCTTCTCTACCGGGTTGATTATAACGATGGAGGTTCTTACAAAATGGAATTCATAAACTTGATAGAGAAAGATCAACAATATCTGTGAGCTTCCTCTCATCTCGTACACGACGTACCTGCGTGCGGCTCGGCCAGCACCTCTACATTTTCGAAGGGAACGCGTCGGTCGATCTGCTAGCCATGCAAGAGACATAAACTAGCTGGTTTTCAGATCTTTATTCCTTGCTTCACGCATCACAAATGGCAATTAGATTAATCACAGGGAACATTAACAAAGTTTATAGAGATATCAGAAAACTACAATGTATGGAGATCTTGCCCACAAGCTTATATTGGATGCTAAAAGAACACAATCATTAGATAAGCTACCGTTATACCAAGACACGCTAGTGAGATCGATAGTTAGGGAGACAAGAGACCTTCAAAAAGAAGCGGACTATCTCACGATCCAACAACAATCTCAACTATCACAAGTGGGACCACAAGATGATGATAAAGTGAAGCAGGGACAATTATTTGTGACCCATCTTTGTATGCGTAGAAACAAAAGATGTTTACTTGCGTATGAGAAGCTACGGTCTACTAAACTAGACGAACTTGTTTGGTCCAATGTTGAAATTCCAAGATCTCAATTGGATAACTTGTCACATCATGAACAAGACTATCTCAGGAAGTATAACGAGCTTGTAAGTGAATTTAAGGGATCATTAAGCGAAATAGATTTAAGTGGGTCTTTGGAACCTCCAAGTAATGTGTTTATAGATGTCAGAGTGCTTAAGGATGCTGGTGAAATTCAAACTGAATACGGTGTCTTCAATTTGACAAAAGATTCTCAATTTTTTGTCAGGCAAGCTGATGTTGAGCGTTTGATACAGCAAGGTTACTTAAAGAAGTTGTAGTGGTAATTTAGAGAATTTTTTATTCATTCGTATATATGTATATTTATTTATTAATTTATTTATTTAACGACGTTTGTCTGTTCAACCATCCACAGAAACTCTCAAAACTACTATAACTATCACCTCCTCTCCAGTCTACCAGTGATGCTGACTCATGAGATATGTAAATATCAACACTGAGAAAACCACCAACTTTTCTCTTCTTCGGATTAGGAACAGAATGAAGTCGCCTAAAAGACCTAGTCCAGACGCTTTCTTCAAATTTTAGGTTTGCCAAACATCTATAGCCATCCGGAGTCTCAATAGTCTTCAGACAATAGCATGGAAGAGATTCAAGGATCTTTTCCAATTCTTCATAGTCTTTCAAAATCCCTACGGGTAGAGCATTATTCGGATGTAGCGTGTGCCTTCTGTCAATATTATTCAATCTAGACGGCGGCCTCCAAGACAGGTTAAATGACCAGTAAAAGATCCATCTCCTCGTTCCCCTCTCTTTTTCACTGACATTAAATTGGTGAACCCCAAAGTTGGTAATGTTATTGTCCCTCAGTTCTTTTGCTACTACTGAGATGCTTTCAAATTTTCCTATTAGCGAAGTATACCATTTGATACGATCAGCTCCGTTATTTTTCTGAATCAGTACACTTTGGTTAATCAAATCTTTTATAAACCTAACTTCTCCACCTAAGGTAACAAGTTCATTATTAGTTGCTTTGACTCGTCCAGTGAGTGGCAATCTCTCTTTCAAGGATTCCTTTTCATTCAATTCTTCAATGGATGAATAAAATGGTGGGTTGCAAATAACAAATCCAATTCTAGAATGGTTCTCATCATTAATAAGGTGTTCCAAAAGTGGTGTAAAAATCTCTTCTTTAGAGGATCCCACAGTTTGGATCTCGATTCTCTTTTTTATCAAATTCTCATTTAAGGCAAGATTCTCCTTTGCTAGGTCGATGGATATAGAGTCAATGTCTGAACCAATGAACTTCAAATCTGCCTTGTCCATTGGATTGTTTATAGTTTCATTATATTGATCAGTAATACGTATAGCTAAAAGGGGATAGATAGCTACGTGCCCTGTTCCTATATCTAATCCTGTGTATTTTGTGGGCTGGCCGCTAACCCTTGTTTCAGTGGAGTAAAGATACATCAAATCTAAAGCAAACTGGACATATTCTGTTCTATTACTAACTCTGGGGCATAATCGATCTTTGTCTATTTTCACTTTTAATGAAAAATTGAAATCTAGAATCGTTTGGTTAAGATCGATTACACCATCAATATGCTTGAAGAACTCATATTTCTTTGTTTCCTGATTGAAGTATTTTTTAAGTGTAGGGTTGAACTCCACTAATTTTTCAAAGCTTGGGGGCATTCATTTAAATTCAACCGAAATATGTGTTTAAAACAAGTTAAATTATTTCCCTGTCTGAATTGAAGTTCTATAACGGAAAAACAAAGAATAAAAGAATGAAGTAAGAAAAGAAATATCACCTATTAAACTGGGGCAAGCGAATTCGCATAAATCGTTCTCCGGTGCGAGTCGAAGCTTTTTTTCCGGGGGTTTGCCGAAGGGTTGTATAACTTTTCAAATGAAACTTAGGCGGGTCTCTCGTTATATATCTGTGTCAGGTGCCTCTTCTGGGAGTTCTAATAGATTGAATAGTCGATAGTCAAAATGTCACAAGTGCTAGATCAATTAATTTTAGATGAAGTTTCGAAGTTGTGCAGAGAAACTTTTATGAACTACAACAACTGCGTGTTACAGGAACCCCCATCACCAGACTTCAATCCCAGTAAAGACTGTTTGAAACAGCAATTTGAGCTACAACATTGTATTAGACACAACGTTCCTTCTGTGCAAAAGATCCAAGAGAATTGTTTCAACTATATGAAAGAATATGAAGGTTGCTTATTGAGTAATCAAGCTGAGGCTAACGTTAAATGCCAGAAGCAGTTAAGCAACTTGAGAAACTGTGCTGAGGTTCAACTTGATTTGAAGTGAAAAGTTTCCTTCATCCTTATAATTCCCGGTTTTGATGTCATTATGTTTTACTTCTAAAGTACCAGCTTTTCTATTTTAATTTTCAATCGGTCGTATAAATGATCTCTATGTTCAATGTGGTATAGTTAGATTAATATTTCTTATATATAAATGATAAAGCTGTTTAATTCTGTTTTTCGTTTGATACTTTTGTTACCATATATTTGTAGTTTTTTTACTTGATAGATTCCAAAGTTATGCCAATCTAACAATCATTTTCAATTTGGTATCTTTATAATTATACTCATCGCGCTTGCAGTTAGGTATCCTTATTTCAATTATCCTTTTCTTATTTACGATAGATTAAGCAAGGCCTTCTTAATGGGCAATTAACGAGATATCTTCCATCTCGAATTTCTCTAAACCACATTAAAAAATTCTGTTGAATGAAAAAGCTTGACTTAGCTTCCTTGTTACATCTCAAAGATGTTGTACTATTGCTACTGGGTGTTTCTTCTAGTTGTTTATTACAAAAAAAACCTTTTCCTTCTTTTGCTGAGCGATGAAACCTCTTTTCCTTCTCCTCCCACGGGTTTTCAGATGGCATCCATGTGTTGGGCTATTCTGCCACGAGAGTTGACATATGGAGAATTTCCTCAATAAAAAGCCTGGTGTGGACGACGCCTGATTGTCCATAACGGTCTGTTCTCCTTTTTGTTTGTTTGTTTGTTAATTCTATATTCCCGGCCTTTGTATTCCAAGTGCTTTATATCCATTGTGTCACGTGGTTCTGTTCACATGATCATTAGGTTACTAACTTGGTATTTTAAAGCAAATATGAAAAATGTCAACAGAAGCGGGTTTAGCTCAGTTGGGAGAGCGTAAGACTGAAGTTCTTAAGGTCCTGAGTTCGATCCTCAGAAGCCGCAATCTGTTCTTTTTTTTGATAATAGAAAAAGAATCTCGGGCGGTGCTGCATGATATTGTGCTTCCAAGTTTTTTACAGCTTCTAATGATAGATAAAGTGCCTCAAATGATAAACAAAGATAGAACGGTCCGTATGAGGATGTTAATAACGAGATTACTCAATCAATTTGGTCTATGGAGCAGCGTTTGCAGATATGTTGTTTTGCGCTTTGATTTTTTTATCTTAGTTCATGTGATAGGAAATTGGAGGCTAAATCATTAAATCAGTTGTGTCATCATTGAGAATTTGATTTTAGTAGGAGTCGTTTACTCAATGAAGTTACCAAAGAAAACACGATTTATCAATTATTTGTTGATACTTTTAAGCCAATACCATGTCGTCATGTTTGTCTGCATCATAGCACTTTTCTGGAGAAGAACTTGAGTGAGCATAAATCCATATTTGTTTTGTAATAAACAACATTGTAAATTCACTTGTCATATCCTCTGATTCAAATAAAAATAATAAAGTTAAATCTCTGTGTTTTGAAGCAGCTGTCTGGATAGTTTCTCCGGAGTCTTAAATCGTCTAGAAAGTTGCTGAAAAGTAACTTACTGTAAACACAACGGTAATGCAGGGAATACTGTGTCTCTCTATCTCAAACATTTTTATGTATAATATACTAAACAAGACCCCAATTACAAATTTAGGAATTTGGAGTAATTATATTGGTAGTTTTAATGATAATAATAAAACCTTTGTCTCAAAAGGGTTAGGTTAATTATTAGTATTTTAAGTCAGTTTCCTGAAAACCACATGATTATCCCTATTCAATTCTTTTGGATAAGTTAACAAAACTTGCCTGAAACTCGTTCATTGCTCATAATAATATAGAAACAACCATATCGTTAATTATTTAATACAATTTTCTATTGATCTATTTGGAACAACCATTTCATTGACTACAGAAAACCTCGATGTCTTGAGAGCTTGGAGTGGGAAAACTAAATGACAGACTGTCTGTGGTAAGTTATGCTGTTACTTACATCAGCAATCCCTTTTCCTCGTGCGGCTTTCCATTGCCCCAGGTTTCCCCTGCTTTTTTTCTTTCTCTTCAAACAAAACAAGTCTGATTTTGGCAGTTTTGTTACAAAAAATAATTGCAATGATAATAAAAACTTGTCGAATTAACCACTTTTGAGTAATTAATATTTAATAAGCTCTTTTTCGATGAGATAACAGCGAGTTTCAACCATAAAAGCCAACAATATCGAGCTGAGAATGAAAAGAGAACTATTAGATATAGGTAAATTTACAAATTGTTGCTTGTCTTTTAGTTGAGGGAAACATATACGAGCCAAATTTATGACGGATGTTTTATAGACAGACCATAATAGTACGACCAACAAATTGATTCAACTTATTAATAAATTTAGAATTATTAACCGAATGTACCTGAATCTTAGTAGATGATCTCTTACGCGGACTCCAACAACTCACAAAGTTCCCTATCGAGTTCATACAGTTTCTGTGATTCATTCGAGGGAAAGATTGGGCAGGTGGAGCATTTCAAGTGCCCATTGAAGAGCTTCAAAAAAAAAGAAAAACGATTAAATCGATTGGTTATCAACCTTTCGACGTACCTCCAAAGCAATGGTACTAAACAAACAAATATTAAGTTTGTTTCAGTCAGTGTTTGCCCTTTCAATTCATATATGGGCGCAAATCTTTTTACTTAATCTACTTATCGTCTATATTAACTTGTAATTCAGGTAACATCCAATTCATTATAACTAACACTAATCAACGTAGTTGCAACTTGCAACTGAACCCCTTATTCATCCTATTACCTAATAGATCATATAATCAGTTTTCAAGAATCTAAAAACAAAACAATTAACAAGTCGTGCCCCAAACGAATAGATAACAAAGCGCATTTAACTGCAGATAATTTCAAGATGTCGACGTGTCGAATTTCAAACCCCTCAAGGGTTTTGTGCTACAAATTTGCAACAGTGAATTTTGTTCGCTAGTTATTTCAATCAGTTGTATTCAAGGACTGATTTGGATCTTTAACTAGCACATCTAGCGATTAGAAGCCGTTTTTATCAGATAAGAGATCTAAGGGGCCTTTTCTGTGGCGTCTTTACTGCTTCTTACTTGCAGTTGTGGCTCCAATAATCTTAGCCTTTGCTTTCCTTTTAAAACTGTGGCACCAGATGTACATCACGCAATTGCATAATTGTGGCATTCAGAGTCCGTAACACACCTCGAACCACTCTATTCATTCCCCGTTTTGTGCACCAATTAGGAAATACGCGCGGGAATTTGGAAAATGATCACGTGTAAGTGAGAAATTTCTGAAACGGATGATGATGAGTTGCTGGCAACAGGCGATGTCGCCATCCTCACAGCTTCTTCCTCTTTAACTTTACCCATCCTTGTTCTTCTTTCCTGCAACTGGAAAGCCATAGTTTTACAAACACTAACAAACCACTAACCAACCCCACAGTAATCCCAAACTACGAACAATACGATTCGGTGCCCAGAAGTCGTTTGAAATATATTAACAATTTGATCCCCATATTATCTTATTCTCTTGAAAAATGTCAGCAATTGAATTACAAACATCAATTAGTGCTTCTGCTAATTTACCTATCTTATCATCCAAAATTAGTGCAAACACATCCTTATCTTTTGATGAACTAATCATCAGCATCAACAAGATCTTGGGTGTTGATAAAGCATTACAAACTCATGAGATAGATCATCATGCTCTCATGAAGCTAATGGACGCCTATGTGTCTTCTGAAAAGGACTGGAGTAAGTTTGCACTCCATGACCCTTCTAGAAATTACACTAGAAACGGTGTTGAAGATTTCGGTATTGATGGTGTCAATGCAAATCTTCTATTGCTTGTTTGGAACCCAGGAAAAGGTTCCGTCATCCATGATCATGCTAAAGCTCATTGTGTTATGAAGATCTTGAAAGGTACTTTAACTGAAGAACTTTTCGAAGAACCTCACTTTGAGGATGAGGCGGTTGTCGTTGATGATGATGATCATCATCATACTTGTGATGGTAAGAAGATCAAGTTGTTTAAAACTACTCCATTAAAAAGAGATACAGTTGCTCATATCACTGATGATATTGGATTACATCGTATTTCCAATAAAACTGATGAAATTGCAGTTAGTTTACACTTGTATACTCCTCCATACGCTAAGAAATATGGTTGCCATATTTTTGATGAAGATGGTAAGAAGCATCATGTTCAAATGTCAAACTTGTACAGTTGGAAAGGAGAAGTTGTTAACGCTACTGGTCATTCCACTTGTTAATTGGCGTATGACACGGAATAATCTCGAGTTCGATTATATCCATCTCGCTGGTTTCGATTTGTAATCGAATCAAATTCGTATCATTTCGTCTTTGCTTTATGCCTTCTGCTCGCTACGCCTTCTGTTTTTGTTTGTTTGTTTGTTTGTTTGTTTGTTTGTTGTTTATTCGCTTTTTATTACTCTTTTATTTTATTTGGTTTGCGAGATAGAATGTGTTGTGTTTTTTCCTTTACAAGTTGTTATACTTTTTACATAGTTACATTTTCTTAGATGTATGTTTATTATTTATGTCCTTTCAATATGAATCGAGCTATAAATTGATTTAAAATTAAATTCTATGTATAAAGTAATATGTCAAAAAGATATGTGATAAAACAGAAATGAAGCTAAAAATACAAGAGGAACGATCGTAAAATATATAAAAAGAATCGTTAGTTACTGACACCTCTAATCCAATATTGTGCTTTATCAGCACCATTGGAACCATAAACTTTCTTGAAACTATGATTCAATTTGATACCAAGTTCATACTTTTCCTTTTTCAAAGTTTCACTTTTCTTAAATAATTTTGATCTAGCGTAAACTAATTTCTGATATTCTATCGATTGCTCCGCACTTGGTGAAGTTGATGGTGGAATAATTCCATCTAAAAATTTAATTTCCTTACCGATCTTGTGAATTTTCAAAGATAATTGGTCAAATTGTTGATTTAGTTCTTCTAATTTGGATTCCACTGTTGGAGTTGTAATCTTTTTTGCTGTAAAATGCGATGACACTCTTCTAAATTTTTCAATTTTTTCAAAATCAGTAACTGAAACATCTTTAGTTCTATTCTTAACGATATTTAATTGCGGAATTTCATCAATCAGTTGTGGTTTAACACTGTCTTCATTCAAAGTTGAATCATGCTCAGTTTCAGCTGTTGTATCGCATGTCATTGAATCCATTGACTTAGAACTTGGCAATGAATCACCTTCAGTAGAAACATATGAATCGACATATTTATGTTGTTCTTTAGAAGTAGAGTTTTTTGGCTTTGATGTTTTTGACACTGAACTTTCTTCAACTTTTTCAATTTTTTCAACTTCTGGTTTGTCTGCGTAATCATTAAGCGAACCACTAAACGTCTCATACTCAAGTTCCAAATCATCATAACTTGAAATCAATTGAGAACTAAACGTTCTGCTATTTGCCAGCTTATTACTAGTAGCATTATTATCACTATTACTATTGACATTGGTGTTGCTGTCGTTATTATTTTCATCTTCTGAATTGACTATCTTAGTTTGGTCTAATCCATCAATTATAGATAGATTATCAGCACTATACTGCTCCATGGATCTTATTTCCGCCGTTTCCTCAACCGGATTATAATCTTCAATATCTGATGAGGATTGATATCCCGTATCAATTTCACTCATTTTCTAAATATGTAGGTTATTAGTTGTAACTTTAAAGTTATTGTTGTTGTTGTCGGTCTGATACGCGTGTCTCTGTTTTTCTCTTTTCTTTTCAGATACTATGGGTTTTTATCAATCTAGGGATAAAGTTTGACAATAATTCAAAATGTAGTAAATATTCTTTACCACAAAGCTATAAAACGAAGGAATGACTGGAAAACTGCTTGAGAGAGAAAGGCTAAGGGTAATAGAAAAAGAGCAACAACAACTAATACAAAGCTAAAAAGCATCACCAATTGAAAATAAACAGTACCCAATTTCTGCCCTCAGAAACCAGTCAATATAAAAATCAAATTGCCACGGTAACAATTTGTCGTGTAAATACAATTGTAGAGCGCGTGTTGTTTTGGCTACGCGACTTTTTTTCTTTTTCTTTTACTTTTTCTATTTTTTAATTTTAGTGTGTCTTTTTCATTGGGTAGCTAAGCTATTTTTCATATATATATATATAATAAAAAAAACAAATGTACATTAAAAGGTTTCAGAATATCAAATAACAAAGATTAAAAACAAGGTGGCAAAAAACAGCAAAAACATATAAAATCGGACTAATTTATTAAGCAACTAATTCATTAACTAGAAGATGAAGTTAAAGTGATTGTAGCGACGACAGAAGTAATGGTAATAGTCGTGTATGGCTCATCATCGGAGTAATAAGCAGTTTCATCATCTTCTGCGTAGTAGACGTAACAAGTTCCATCCGAGGTATCAGTTGTATAGGCATAATAATCACTGTAGTCGTCTGAAGATGAAGACGAAGCCGTGACAGTTGGGGATGCCGATGAAGAAGATGAAGAAGTCTTTGTGCTCGATGTTGAGGTTGTCGAACTCGAGCTTCCTGAACTTGAGGAAGAGGAGGCAACAGAAGAGGAGGATAACAAAGAGGAGGAGGAGGAAGAAGTTTGGGTTGTGGTTTGAATGGTTTTGGATGGCTGCAAGCTGCTTGAAGCGATTGCTGAAGAAGAAGAAGAAGATGATGATGATGGATCGGCTGAAGAAGATGTGGTTGAGGAAATAGCAGAGGAAGAAGAAGAAGATGCAGCAGAGCTAGAGGAGGATGAGGATGCAGGGTCAGACTCAGATGAAGATGTTGCCACTGAGGAGTCAGAATCAGAAGCAGTAACAGCGTAAGTGGAAGCATACTTGTAAGTGATAACCTCAGTTTTGGCATCTGCAATAGTCGACGTGTAAACAACTTCTAACAAAGTAACCACTTGATTATTAACAGTGGTTGTCACAGTTTTCAAATAAGTAGTTTCAGTGTCTGTTGTAGTAGAGGTATCGCTTTCAGTTGTCGTTGTGTCACTGGAGGTTGTTGACGTCACTGACGAAGAAGAAGATGAGGAAGAAGTCGATGCTGGAGCTGATGTAGAGGATGGTGGAGTACCAGTGACGGTGACAACATATGTAGTATTGTCTCCATATACAGTAGTTGTATAGGTGCTGTAATATGAAGATGTGGTTTTGGTAACTCCCTTCTTCGTAGTTGTTGAATAAACAGTCACTGCATCTGCTGTGACATAGGCGTATGCTCTCTTTTTTAGAACCACACCAGTTTCATAAGTTGGTTCAGCATCGTCACCTAATTCAACAACTGGGTAAACGAGTGTAGAAAGAACTGGCTCTTCCTCCCTTTTTTCAAATAAGTTGTTGATTGGAGCAGTGAGAGCGGTAGCAGAGATTAACGACAGACAAAATAGCTTGGAGAACTTCATTTTTTGTTAGATGGTTTCTGTGAATATAAAGAAAGGATAGTCTAGTGAAGTTGATAAAAAGGAGGGTTGGTTATTTTGTTGTAATAACTTTTTATTTGGTTAAAGGAAGGACGAATAGTTGGCTTTTATTGATTGATAAATGAATGACTGAAGTTAGATTAACGTAACTTTGAAAATTAGGAAAACGATTATTTCTTATTTATTTGGTTAAAAGCTGGAAAACGTGAAGTAGAAAGAGTGGAATTTTTCTTGGAAGAAAAAAAGAATCGATATTTGGATATTCCATCAAGTATTTATTCTTGGAAGCTGTTTAGACTGACCTCATGTTTCCATTACAGAGCCCAAGGAGGCTAGTTCGGAAAGCTAATCAAAAGTGGACTCTAAATCTTAAGAAACTACTTTTAGTACAAACTCAATATGGACTAAGAATCTTAAATTACACTAAAAAGACCCACATCTGGCAGCAGGCTAGTCTCAAATGGGACTAAATTGAACAAATTAGGTCCGCGAGAAATGGCTTGATCATCGGATTTACCAGATCGAGAAATCCTCACCCACGATTCTAATCAGCCGCGCGCTCTTGGCAACTTTTGGCCTCATTCGGAACCAAATTGGTTTCATTTAGGCCCAGTTAGTGCCATTTTTGTTAGTAGATATGTATAGCTATAGCGAGCTAGTCTAGTGCTTAGTCTAGTTTAGTTTACGGTTTTACTATGCTTTAGTTTATTTAGTGCTATGTCTATATATTTTAGATCACTCGGTTTTAGGGACGTTGACACTTAAAATGCAAGGTATCGATATGGCTCTGGAACACAGTCTTCTTACTTCAAATGACTTTGTTACTCCAATACAACGGTACAAGAAAATATAATTTAAAAAAGATAAGGAAATTAAGAATTAATTTTTAATGACTCTATACGTTGTATAATTATCAAGTTGCCCCGAAACTCTTTGTTCAATCTTTAAAGTTTGTTTAAGGTGTGTTTTCGTCTTAAATTATATGACCAATCCGGAGCTCTGAAAATAACGTAAATTCAAGCCAACTTTTCGCTATAATAGATTGGCACATATTTATAAAGTATAAGTGGAGTGACGAAATACTACATTTGATTTTTGGCTCTGATTATTCACGCAAATACCGAGTATTGGACACGCCATATAGATATACTGACCAACTTTGCTATGTATCTGCCTCAACCAACTCAGTATAAATTTATTATTGTATTACAGCCGTAAAGCTAATGAAATTTGCTAACGAAGTGGCTGGCTGGTGATCGCACCTAGTTTGGATTTTGTGTGGATTTTAATTTCGCTCTTAATGGATTTTTTTTTGCTAAAGAAGTAAGACCCTTGAACAGATTGAGTACGGAGGTGATCTAACATCCAAGATGAACACCTTGGAAGTTGGGTATCACATGTTTCTTCATATTTAACTAAATCTTTAAGATTGGAATGTATGAACCAAATGGCCATGTGAAGAACATTTTTATAAAACTACTAGTTAAGGGACTAAAAACTACTGCACTGCCATCGATAGGCGGGCGTATGAGTTGTAATTTGTCACTTGCATAGGAAAACTGTTACAGCTATCAGCCACATATAAGAATTCTCTTAAAAGAATTCTTTTGTGGCTATGTAGGAGTTAAATTCTTTTTGGAAGCTCTAAGTTGTAAGAATTGCAGCTAGTGAAACGGGCTCATAGCTGTACTGTTGTGCCCCACTACAATTACATACATTTTCTGAGTCGTGCACACCCACGCCCGTCTTTAACAGCGACAAGAAAAAAGGACGACCAAAAAACAGTTCAGCATTGAGTAATCACAGCAGTAATCAAAAACTTTAAAGTGCCATTTTAGATTTAGTTAGAAACGCATATGCTTGAAAGACAGTAACGCGTTCGCTAAATCAATCGTTAGCATATAGAGAATAAAGATTGCAGAACGAAGCCAAAAACTTGGAGAGCCACGCGTTGGAATTCTGGTTGGATTCTCCAGTGAGAGAGGGTCAGAGTGATTTTCAAACATTCATTTTACATGTTATTTGAAGTTATTCAGTTTGAGTCCAGGAGGGAATATCAAATATGTAAAGTCCGAGTGCAACACGTCAGAAGGGCTAAAGAGCAGGAAAGTATGAACGAAAAAGACGAGAAAGACGAAGAAAAATAACATATCAAAATAGCGATGCATCCTCATTAAGTTTGGATCGACGGTGGAGAAATCTTCGACTTACCGGACAAAGCTAACTCTTGCAATCTTTGAAGGTTAAAAGAAAGGGGACGATACAGGTCCGATTTCTGCAGACGAGAGAATTCTTGTCTAACTACTCTTCTCAATTGTTTGTCTCGATATAATTTGGTATATTGAGTGGGGTTGATATACACATCGTGAATGAAGTCGATGGCCGATATCAATATTTTTGTACTCAGCAGATACCGATGCCGACTTCAAGCCGATGTTGCGTGATTATTAGAAGGACAAGCTCATAATTTAGTAATGAAACTACTACAAAAATCTAGCTGTGGTTCGATCGATTGTAATGTAGAGCTGATGTCGCTTGAACAGGAATTACCAAAAACTACATATAGTGAACCTTTTTTAAGGAAACGCGAGTACAGGAAATATGGAATTTCATTCAACCTATACTTGTATTGACGCGTTCTCCACAACTAAAAGAATAGAGCTGTATATGTATATATATGTACATCAGACCTCAGGTGCGTATATATACATACATAAACAATTAACCACCAAACTAAGAAAATATTATAAAATTATATAATCAACTCATATTACAGGAGTCAGCATGAATATGCATATCGACGACGACGGACACTACGACATTGTAAATGTATGTGTATAGTATACATATCGACCTTACACAAATCACAAATAATCAGCACAAATTCTTAATGTGACAGATATGTTAAAGTGCGATTCATAATTCAATAAAGCGAGACTCCACTCAAGATGAGAAAGGTATATTCAACAATAATTGACGTGACTAGTAAATTCGTCATCGGTTTTACTTATCATCAGATAAGCTCAAAGTTTCTAATATCTATCACATACCCGAAGCTTTAATATGATCTATACATACCTTTTTTGATTTTTTGTGGTGTGAGCGCCGTTTGTAAATTGGTGGCTCTCACTCACTCACTCACTCACGGTCACACAAGATCACAAGCCGAAAGGAAATAAATGCACGGTTATAATTAAAGTTATGAACCTTGTTTCCCTCCCCCCTTATAAATGGCAGTATGTTCGCTTCATCCGGATTTGTGGGTCACCGACTCACCTCTGTCAGCAGATCCTGGATCACCTTTATTATCAGGACTATTAGCGCGTCAGAGTGAAGAAAATCTAACTTGCAGTAATATTATTTTCGCAAGTGAAGCAAAAAACTCCAACCTCGTGGGTGAAATCTTTGATTAAATTAGAGATAAGAGAAAAATGATAATATTTAAGCATGAAGCAAGCCATCTGAAGTATTTAAACTGATGCTGTATGATTATGACGGAATCAGTTGATATTATATATCTCTATAGACGTAAATCAATTACATATATTCGCATTTGTATTTCGGTTAGTTGGCTGTAGCTTTTATCTTTATAAGAGTAAAGTGATGAAATCATTCACTCCTTCTTTGCAAGATTTCCTTCATTTCCAAATAAAGAAAAAGAGAAAAACCAAGCATAAATTTAACATCTAATTAAGTTAAAAATTCTGTCCATTAGTTCAACCCCACATTCGATAAATTTAACAAAAATGATGGCAGCTTAAAGTTCTCTACTTATTTTAGTACACAAGTTTATAAATCTTAATGATATAAATTGCAATTAATTACCATTAAGGTTTATAAGCTTTAAATTACATACATAAAATAAAATACCGACCGCCCTTCACTTGGAATTTAAATACTTCGTAAGTTACATACACATATGATATATACATAAATCTATATATATATAGCAGTAAGTAAAGCTAATTTCCCCTAACGACTGTCGGCGACAACGACATATTTCATTCCCCACTTGCCTATTTTAAGATTTACGCTTTAATTAAAATCTGGAGAAAAAGTTCTGTAAACTGGAGTGTTTCATAGATTCTTAATCTTTGTATTGGGAATGAAATGGAAAGAAGAGGATCTTCACTTTTTGATGAAATTGCTAGCCCCACATTTTATTTTTTGTTCCCCTTTGAGGAACCCCACACTTATTTATAAGTCAAAGATAGATATAAAGACTCCACTTATGCAATATATTGGTATCTTTAATGTACCACATGATAGTCATACCTCAGATAATCTACAAGGGAGCAACGTTCGACAAGAGAGAAATGAACTAAATCACATTTATCGTTTTCAGTTAATTAATTACAGTTGGCAACACACCTACACTGGCAGTACACACCGTCTACTCTGAATCCTGGATCCCGATATAACAGAGTGAATAGTTTTCGATGACATAATCACAGATGTCATTAACCCTTTGGAATCGGAAGTTATGACCAAAAGGGAAATGCGAGAAAAACCAGGAACAATCGAGCAAAAAAAAAAAAAAGTAGAGCGTACAATCAGCCTTGTTATAGTTTTATAGAGAGTAGAACAAGAGGAGTCAAACTGAAAATTGTTCGATTAAATAAAAAAAATAATTTTAAGCTTTTCTTTTTCGGTGTCAAAGAGAGAAAAAGTCCCATTGATCAGCAGATTTAATATGGTAATAATCTACAGGAGTAGAGAGGAGCTATTATATTATAACTGGGGAACAAGTTAACCCCAGACATCGAATAAATTAATTTATTTAGAGAGGGAAGGTAGTTTTAGAATTCCGATAAGTTTACCTGTATATAGTAATTGTAGTTGGGCCTAGTAGATCAACTGATTTTATTATAGAGTAAAAATTTTTTCCGATGTCTGTCGAAGTTTTTATAATAGTGAATGGTAATGATGTAATTACAATCTACACAGCAGAGTAAATTTATGACTGGCCAGTTAATCAATTGATTGATAATAATATATATAACATATATATATTTATATATATGTATAGATACATATATTTGTATGATTGGTTTGCCCATTTATGCCAATTGAAAGCCAGCGATATATGTTGGGCTGTAGTTTTGATTAGTAAAAAAATATTTTAAGTGTGCTCTCAGTTAACGAAAATAGCGGTATTCGGAGACAGCTGGAAACAGGCAAAGATATCCAGGCACCACCAAAAAATAGTTGAATGAAAATTTTTTTTTGCGTATTCTAATTAATAATACACATGATTCACGAATCACCATTCAGGACGCCGAGTTTTAAAGCGAGAAACTTAACAATAACCTTAACACTTATAAAAAAAGCTTCTCCATCAGCTGATGTACCATATATAATAACTATTTAAATATCTATATGTATAATCAATGCTCTATTTGCAAATTACAATAGACATATATTTATTACTTATCATTAGAGTTTTAATTATATATCACGATTGGTATTAGCAGGTGGTTATCGATTTTTTACTGATTTGTCGCACCACTTTTCTAAAGCAGACGCATACATCGCTCGTTGGGAACACAGGCGATACCCATCATGCAGCCCACGCACGGTCCCACCCGCACTCCAGAGTCAAATCTGCGCGCAACTAAACAAGTAACCCGCCCAAACGTACCATATCGAATATTTCCCACCAATTACCAGGTAAATGGATTGCAGGTTGGTTTAGTGCGTACAGCGACAGAAATATTAATTGAATAAGCTAATTAAAATTTTCAACTGACAAAAACCCTTACATGCTGGGTACTTACTCGTCAGTTATGAGCTTATGATCCCGCCTCCTTCAACGCGACGCGTTTTCAACACTCTACTATATATATGTTAAAGCTATGATTTACTGTCTTCATAAGCATCTGCAATAAAATATTTGTTTGCTGGGGGCTAACAGAGTAATACTATATATAGTTAAATAATGTATGCTGTCAGTTACGTGGTTGTATATTGTAGGATAAGCTGGACACCGGCCGGCTGGTTGGCTAGTGGGCTGGATGATGCGGGTCCCGATTATACGGTTTCGGAGCTAGTGGTCCAACAAGCAGATCGCTCACTGAGACAATCCCTCCACCACGGGGATCAACAATAATCTCCACGCTGGGGGGCAATCGGGGAGCATACAGGGAGCATATAGGGAGAGAGCGCGCGCAAACGCGCGACCGCCGCTGTCACATCTGCTATGAGGAGTCCATAAGAGTCAAGACGTACCATTATCCATATAAACCTATGACCCACCAGTGATCAGTGAGTGATCAGTGATCACTGCCCAAGTCCACGGTGACTTAGTAGGCGCGCGCGCCATGCCCCGTGCTCATTGCACGGGATAGTGCAAATCCCTACGTTCCAATGCTTCCGTGCAGCGACACCTCTGCGATCAGACCCAAAAAACCCGCACAGCAATCTATCAGCAAGTACCACCAACCACCCACTCCGCTCCTATCGCCACCGTCACCTCATACACTTTTTGCTCTCTTTCCCAGCCATGCAGACGCGCTTAATTATCATACAACCTGCATATCAGGAATCAAAAGGAAAGAAAAAAGCTGCTCCTTCTTTTTTTTTTTTTTTGTTTTAAACTCATATAAAGCATTAACCATTTCCTGCGTACAGTTTTTTTTACAAACTTATATATCTAGTTTTATCATTTTTACTCTCGTCTTTTATTAGTGTTTTAATATTTTTCTTACTTTTATTAAGAGTTTACAGCATCTGCATTTGTATCATCACTACTACTTGTTGTAACATCATTTACATCTACTTCCATTTCGTTATTTGTCTTTTTTATCATTAGTAAGGATTTCTATCAGTCTCATTCGCCACATACAACTGATAAGCTTGTTTTTTGATAACAAGTGTAACTATTCATTGTTTTAAATTTGCATTATAACTTCATCAATTCCTTTTTTGTTTACATAGGACATATAGCTTAAAGGAAACGGACACAACAAGAAGAAAAACATTTTAAGATTAATTAAAATAGAATACACAGTTTTAACTTAACTCTTGCAGCTCAATCGATCAATCATTTGGACAAATCTATCTACTCAAGAATCTTAAGTTTACAATATACAATGCCATACTTGGGACCTAGATCGTTTGCTACAGCTCCTTTAACAACCAATAACTTAGCTTATTTAAATGATAAATTATTAGAATCACAAATTAGTGAACATACTACTACCAACTCAAACCCTACGCAATCAAAGAGCTTGACGACGTCAAGTTCATCAACAAGTGGTTCTTTCTCTCCAGAAGAGGAAGAGTTATCAATCAATACACCTTTATCAACAATATCTAGTTCCAGCTCGTTGACCGACTTGAACGTGCCCTCAAACTATTGTACAACACGTTCAACAAGACTGGTAGATGCTACTGTTGATGAAGACGATAACAAGACTGTTGTTTTGAACAACAATTCAAATTCTTCCACTTCATCTTTATCAACCATCAAGGATTTGCCAACAAAGCCATCGCTACTAAGAAAAAAATCAGGTGAACTTGTGAAATCATCTCTGAAGCTGCCTTCATTGCAAAGATCAAACTCTATGCCAAATACTAAATCAGTTAGATTTGCTAATAGATTGGAGAACATTAAATTCTTTGATAAATTGGAAAAACCAATAGCTGTTTCTAATGAATCATCACCTGTCAATTCACCAATAATCAGACCAACATGGGAATTTGATTCTTCTGATTCGGATTCAGATACCGATGGTGATGATTTAAATGAATATTGGGAAATTTTACAAAATGACGTTCCTTTCAGTTCTGTTTTCCCTAACTTCAGTAAGTTTAATACTGATAAACCAATTATTGTTGAAAGCTTAAAATTGAATTCTACTAAGAATTCTTTGATTGGTTTTGTCTATGTTAAAAATCTTGGTTATGAAAAGAGAATTTTATTAAAGTTAACTACTGATAACTGGAAGACATTTATGGAAATTGATAGCGCTAATTATATCTCATCGAATCATATTTTCAAATATTCAAACTCAGATTGCAGTTATGATAAATTTTCATTTATCATTAAATTGGATTCCTTATGTCATTTCAAACCAGACTCTTTGGATATTAGTTTCTGTATTAATTACGAGGTCAGCGGTACCAATTATTGGGATAATAATGATAATAAGAACTATTCTATCAAACTGAAGAAGAATAGAAAACAATCCAAATCTAAACCTAAAGCTAAAAAATTCACTGATTTGGATGATATTAAATTTAAATTGAAAACCAATCATAATTTTAATGATTCATTTGATAGCTCATTATCAACAAAATCATCTGCTTCTAGAAAATCTTTCAGTTTCCAACCAAAACAATCTAAACATTATTTACTCAAAAGAGTTAATTCTGAGTCTGCATTAACAGATTTAAATAAGTCGTCAACTAATCCATTTAAAGAGAGTTCACTTCCTATACCAAAATCATCTGCATATAGTATTGCTAATACTACTAATACAAACAGCAATCCAATTTCTTCGATTTCAATGAATCCAAGAAAACCAATTAATTATAACTCTTTTACGACCTCTAATGATCAAATATATAATAAAATCATTGAGAATTACTGTTTCTTTGGGTCTACACCTTCTAAAGAAAGATTTGTTACCGATGAAGTTCCTGACTTTTCATCATTTTACTTGCATTAAAGTTCTAAGAAAAAAAAAAAAACTACCATGTTTTTCTTTTTTTATTTTTAAACTTTTCATTTATTTTCTAATTGTTGGCTTGTCTGTCGTTGTTCATTACTTTCCGTTACTTTTGTACACATATATTTAAAAAATGTCGTCTATGTATGATATATCGCTTTGGGTCACTTATACTTTCTATTGTTATTTTATTTTTAGTTGTTACTAAGTTGATACTAGATATGGCTGATGATCACAGGGAGGTTGGATTGAGGTCATCACCATCGTTGTTTGCTGCTACTTTTTCGTACAGTTTATATTTGCTGGAGCATAATATTAATCGGGGATTAATTTTTTGCTATTATAACATTGTTATTTTTTTTTATTGTTTAAATAATTTTGATTTTCTATTTACTTCTACTTTCTTTGCTGTTATTTAATTTAATAGTTTCCAACCTAGCATATTATGGTTTTATTTATTTATAATTTGGTGCCCTTTTATTTTTTTTTCCTGTCTTTTTAAAAATTGATCGTTTATTGTTATAAATTACTCATTAAGTGTAAGTAACGGTAGTCGATGAAGACCGTGAATCGCATGTAATACTGTTCGCTGCTAGTTTCATGTTTCCGAGCCGGAATTCATAGGTTACCAAAAAGGTATCCGGAGATCTACATAGTTGGGATTCGTAAATAAGAAATAAGAAATAAGAAATAAGAAATAAGAAACAATTGAAAATGAAATTAAGGAAATAAAAAAGACAAGAAGATGTGACAAAAACAATCGATTAACACTTAGTACATCTATTTAACCTAGCGTAGGCCCGTAGGGTAGAGTCAACTTTTATTAAATCTCTGTAAAGAGGTTACCGCTGTAGTGAAGTAACCATATATATACTGGCAAGTCTTTGTTTAGAGCCGGAGTGCGCCGGAGTTTTCACTACCATTTTTGACATAACTGAGGGGCGATGTGACCGGTCGGCTGGTTCGGTGTCCGCTAAATAGAGGGACCTATTTTACCGAATGAATACGAAACAAAGGAAAGATTTGATTTAAATAAAAGAAACAATCAAGGAATATTCTTGAACGAATATAAATTATGTTCATATTATAAACATCATTATATATATATATATATTTATAAGCGTTATACATCTAACACACAAGTTGAACTTTCAAAAACACTTCACGTACATGTCTCAGTTGTCGGCCGAGGCAGGCAGATGGAAAATAAGGTATAGAGATGTAAATTATTCTAATTTAATACGCTAACTAAATGATAAGAAGGATGCAGCCAGCAGCTGCTCAGTGCTCAGTGTTCAGTGGTGCTGGGCTGCTAGCTAACTGAAACCAGCACTAAACTACCTGCCTACCAGAAAGCTTAAGCACCCACCGCATCGCGTCTCTCCGCCAGCCTCCCCCTCTTAACTTCTTTTCTCCCACCTCCCACTTCTCCTCCTCCTCATTCGTGTGCAAAAAAACAAAAATGCACACCTTTTTAATCAGTATCACTATATCCAACGCTGCAAGTGTTAAGTAACATTACATACGATTGCCCGAGACAAGAGCCAGCGATCGGAGAGTACAGGGTTTGCCAGCGCTTTTTAATTAGCCTGATATAAAGGGTGAATGATAATAGAGGCTGCGGCTTGTCGCGCCGCAAGTGCGCAAGTGCGCAAATGCGCAAATGCTCGTGCTCGTGCTTGTACTCGTGCTTGTACTGGTAACTAAGTTATTATATTGAGCGTGGACCGTGGCCCGTGGGCGGTAGGTGCCGACGGAGTAGATGGTAAGGTGCCGTAAAAACGTGAATCTTGATTCTTGGTTTTTTAAAATTTTGATGGACTGAGGAGAGCCGCGCTTTTCAAATTTCCAGTTCTGTTCCAGGGCCAGGAGCAGGAGCAGGAGTCCGGGGGAGAGTTTGCTTTTCGCTTGCAAGCTTCCTGATTCCTGTTCACACACTAACTTTCGCAGTTTCACTCATCTTATAGTACTGCGAATCACGAGAAGACTGGAAGTCGCGCAGGGAAGGGGTCGAGCGCTTGCTTGCATCCGTGCGTCCCCCCCTTGCCATGGTGCAAATGTGTCACTTTTCTTGCATCCCACTGGGGTTAAATCGTGCTTTGTCACGCTGCCTTGTTTTGAATAACTGCGGAGCACTAGCAACCATTATATAATATTGCCCTTCACTTGTTGTTGAATTGTGAATTACAAATTACAATTTACAACTGATTGCTGTTATTATAAATTTAATTGATTAATCACATTATTGATTCAGCCAACCATTAACAAATAAATAAACACAACTAGTATACCGCCAGTCTTTTATCTAGTTTCGATAACTAACAAACTAGCCAACCAGGCCCATCAACCAAGCATAGCGTACTATTTATAGAAGATTTGAGTTTTTTTTTTTTTTCGCCTTCTTTTTATGCCCGCCTCCCCCAGGTTGAAAGTATGTAAAAGAAAAGATAAACCTGTGATTCCTGACATAAAACATTAAAAAGAAATGAGATGGTAATCCCCCCTCCTCTTGTCAAGTATACAATTAAGCTAAAAATATGAAAAAATATAACTAATAGATCCACATCATGGTACATTTCAAAAAGAGGGATCCTGTTAAGAACACAGTTGGTTTAATTCTAACAATACCAAGAAAAAGGAAAGTGTAAGCTATACCCATTCAGAGACCATCTCATGCATGATTGATTAGATTTGAAGAGCCGACGCTCCAAATAAGAGGAGCGTATGACTCCGATCAGTCAAGCTCAGCCCAACAACAATAACTAGGGGAAAGCAGATCGTTGACCAAGGAAAGCCAAAGAATAATTCTTAGCATTCTTTTTGTTGTTTAATAAAAATCAATCAAAATAAAACTTGAGATAAGACGTCATTATAGCCACATAGGAATGGTATGGGAAAGAAAAGCATGTAATAATAA
Organism: Ogataea ovalis; assembly: GCA_030556425.1. NCBI lineage: Eukaryota > Fungi > Ascomycota > Pichiomycetes > Pichiales > Pichiaceae > Ogataea > Ogataea ovalis. The sequence continues at coordinate 80,261 of JAKTTZ010000013.1, forward strand.
AACAAATCTAAAAGCAAAAGCGGAGTAAAGTGGAGCTGAAATGAAATAGTCAGAAGATTTCTAAAATTTCAAACCAACAAAAAATAATTATTAAAGGATAATATGAAAATTTTTTTCTAAAACAACTGAAAATGAGTTTGCACAAAGTTGCAAAGCATCGCTTCTCAAACTGATGGCCGAAAATCCGAGCCCGAAGAGTGGAGGGATTCAAGGCGAAGAGAAGACTATCGGCGAGTCGCCGACGTAAGGCGTCGATGACCTTGACGTCGACTCCAAATTCTGATTCTCAAAAATATCGATCGCTCCATCGATCATCGCACGCTTCGCACGCTTCGCAGCTTCAAAGTTCATCTGCATATTTTAGAATTCAGATTTCAGGAATTGATTCGAGGCTGTGCAGATACGAACATTGAAGATGTATAGAATTCAAAAAGATGCAAAACGACTCAATCGACCCGTCGATGATAACCGATGCCCAAATTCCTTCAATGTATACACGCTACACTCTACACCTCGCACCACAAAAGACGTTAAAATTTTTGTTTGTGACCCGAACATCTTGGATGTCAGACAAAACAAGAATTACAGTCATTTATGAACTAGCTAGTGCGCTATCTATCTATCTATCTAAGATTTGAGTTGCAACGTACTATTAGATCGAGTCAACTAATACCAATCTAAGAAGACTTATTATATCATATAACGCCATGTCTTTAGAAGATGAATTAAGTGCTTTATTTTCAAAGATCGGATTTGAAGATTCAAAGATCAATGAAATTTTAAAGAACAAGAAAGTGTCAAAATCTTTAGCAGAAATAGTTTCAGAGACTAATCATGATGGCCCATTGGATAAATCTAAGAATACATTGCTACATCATTTAGCTACTACTCTAAAAGGTGAAGAATTACCACATACAAAGTCAATTGTGGATGCAATTGTGGATGAAAGATTGACTACTAATTTACAAGTTACTGAAGCTTATAAATACGTCAAAGAAGCTGGAGATAATTTCGAATTGAAAGAAATGGAAAAAAGATCAGGTGTTGGAATTAAACTTTCTGAATCGGAAGTTGAAGACAAGATTAGAGCATACTTGGACTCAATAAAAGATGAATTCTTGGAAAAAAGATACAAAATGGTTCCAGGTTTATTAGGAACCACAAAGAATTTACCAGATTTGAAGTGGGCTTCACCTTCATTATTCAAACCAATTATTGATAAACTAGCCTTGGAGATTTTGGGTCCTAAAGATGAACGTGATGTTGTGAAGAAGGAAAAGAAGAAGAAGACTTCAGATCCTAAAAAAGAAGAGAAAAAAGAATCAACCAGAAACATGTTCACTGAAGGTTTCCTAGGAGATTTACATAAACCTGGTGAAAATCCACAAAAATGGCCTGAATTAATGGCTGAACATTTAAAAGTTACCAAAGGTAGAGTTTTCACTAGATTCCCACCAGAACCAAATGGATTTTTACACATTGGTCATTCGAAAGCTATTATGGTTAATTTTGGTTATGCCAAATATCACGATGGGTTGTGTGTGTTAAGATATGATGATACCAATCCTGAAGCTGAAGAACAAGTCTATTTTGATTCCATTTTAAGATGTGTTAAATGGTTAGGATATGAACCTTGGAAGATTACCTATTCTTCAGATTATTTCGATCAATTGTATGAATTAGCCGAGAAATTGATCACAAGTGGTTATGCATACGTTGATCATTGTACACCAGAAGAGATTAAAGCTCAAAGAGGTGTTAGACCAGATGGTACACCAGGTGGTGAAAGATTCCCATCTCCATGGAGAGACAGACCAATTGAAGAATCCTTAACTGAATTCAGAAAAATGAGAGATGGATTTTATGAACCTGGTAAAGCTACATTAAGAATGAAACAAGATATTACATCTCCATCTCCACAGATGTGGGATTTAATTGCTTATAGAGTTCTGAATGCTACCCACGAGAGAACTGGTGATAAATGGAAAATATATCCAACTTATGATTTTACTCACTGTTTAGTCGATTCTTTTGAGAATATTAGTCATTCTTTATGTACTACTGAATTCTATTTAAGTAGAGAAAGTTATGAATGGTTATGTGATGTTTTACATGTTTATAGACCTGCCCAAAGAGAATATGGTAGATTGAATATCACTGGATCAATCATGTCAAAGAGAAAGATTGCTAAACTTGTCAATGAAAAATATGTTAGATCATGGGATGATCCAAGATTATATACTTTGGAATCATTAAGAAGAAGAGGTGTTCCACCAGGTGCAATTTTAAGTTTCATTAATACCTTAGGTGTTACTACTGCAACTACTAATATTCAAGCTTCTAGATTTGAAAGTGCAGTCAGAAATTACTTAGATTACACAACCCCAAGATTAATGATGATTGAACATCCATTAAAAGTTCATATTGATAATTTAGATGATTCTTATGAAGAAATTGTTGAAATTCCATATAAGCCAGGCTCACCTGAATTTGGAAGTAGAAAGTTACCTTTCACAAACACTTTTTACATTGATAGATCTGATTACAGAGATGAAATATCTAAGGATTACTTTAGATTGGCACCTGATCAACCAGTGGGATTAATGAGAGTTCCATTCAACATCGCTGTTAAATCAGTGGAAAGAGACTCAAATGGTGAACCAACTTTAATTCATGCTGAATATTTGAATGATCCTTCAAAGAGTAAGAAACCAAAGACATTCATTCACTGGATTCCAGTTTCTGAAAAATACAATTCACCTGTTAAAATTAAAGAAGTTAGAGTTCATAATCAACTTTTCAAATCTGAAAATCCTTCTTCTAATCCAGATGGATTTTTAGCTGATATCAATCCTGATTCAGAACATATCATAACTGAATCAATCATTGAACCTGCATTCTTTGACATTCAAAAGAAATCACCACTCAACATGCCATTCACTGATTCTCAATTCTCTATAAAAGAAGAAGCAGGTAATGAAACAGTTAGATTCCAAGCTTTAAGAGTTGGATATTTCTGTTTAGATAAAGATGCTACAGACGATGAAATTATTTTCAACAGAATTGTCACTTTGAAAGAAGATTCTTCTAAAGATTAAAATAATTTTTAATAATTTAATAATTCTTTTTTTTTTGCCCCTGTTTTTATAAACAATTAACTATTCTCGTTTCTTATTTTACATTGATTGATCCTTAATTTTTTAAGTCTACATACTATACATATGGTTTAAGTATAGTAAGTATATATGATTTGTCAATTATTTATATATATCTGCTTCTGTATGCCTAGCTTTGATAGCGATGTATGATTTCTAAGTAAACGATTAAGTATAATATAATTGTTTTCTATACTCTATTCATAGCAATATATTGGCACATGCCAATTACCGCATTACCAAGATTACATAATTATATAACAATATATTACGTAAAAATTACTTTACACAGCCTCAATAAAGTAACTATCGGATGATTGATACACGACTCATATAATAATTTTTTTTTTTCAAATCTAGAAAATTTTTAATTAGTGCTTTATAAGATTATAAAGGGATACATAATTTTCAAGTATACTGTAGAAAGTTTTGGCATTGAAATAGACAGACAAAAAACAACAATGTCTAACGTTGCAGTTGCAAAAGATTACGTTGATGAATCAGTAACTTTTGAGTCATTCAATCTTGATCCAAGATTACTTCAAGCTATAAACAAGCTAGGTTTTGATAATCCAACATTGATTCAAACACAAACCATTAAACTTTCATTAGAGGATAAGAAAGACATTATAGCTAAGGCATCTACAGGATCAGGTAAAACTGCAGCTTACTGTATTCCTGTGATTCAATCTATACTAGTTGATACTCAAACTAAAAATGAAACTCAATCAATTATACTTGTTCCAACTAAAGAACTATGTAAGCAAGTTTTCGAATTTGTTAATAAACTAACTATTTATTGTGGAAATCTAATAAGATGTCTTAATTTGAATGATAATATAAGTGAACAGTTACAAATGTCTTTAGTCAATGAATTACCTGAAATTATTATATCAACACCATCTAAATTGATATCAGTTTTAAATAAGAATAAAAAACTAAATCTTACAAATTTGAAATTCTTAGTTATTGATGAAGTTGATTTAATGTTAAGTTATGGCTATAGTGAAGATCTTGATAAATTAACCAATTATTTAAATTTAAAGCAAAGTACACAAGTTTTTTTAATGAGTGCTACATTAAATGAAGATATCACTGAATTAAAGGATAAATTCTGTAATAAACCAGCTATTTTAAAATTACAAGATTTGGACAACCAAAATAAAAAATTAATTCAATATTATATCAAGACAAATGAGTTTGATAAATTTTTATTAATTTATGTTATTTTAAAACTTGCATTGATAAAAGGTAAAATTTTATTGTTTGTCAATGATTTAGATAGAGGTTATAAATTAAAACTATTTTTACAAAACTTTGGTATTAAATCATGTTTATTAAACGCAGAATTACCAGTCAATTCAAGAATGCATATCGTGGAAGAATTTAATAAGAATGTGTATAATTTATTAATTGCTACTGATGAATCAAACGAATATGATGAAGATGATAACGATAATGAAGAAGATGAAAACGATAACACAGCAAATAATACTACTAATAATAAGAAAGATAAAAAGAAACCATCCAAAGACGAATCCGATTATGGTGTGTCACGAGGTGTTGATTTCAAGAACGTTGCATGTGTATTAAACTTTGATTTACCTACATCTTCTAAGTCTTATATTCATAGAGTTGGTAGAACAGCTAGAGCAGGCAAATCAGGTATGGCATTATCATTTGTTGTTCAAGAAAAAGAATGGGGTAAACACAAGGCTTCATCATTACCAAGTGCTAAGAAAGATGAAAAAGTTTTAAATAGAATTGAAAAATCGCAATCTAAATTAGGATTTGAATTACAACCATATCAATTTGATTTTAAGCAATTAGAAAATTTCAGATATAGAATGGAAGATTCTTTCAGATCAATTACAAGAGCTGCTGTAAGAGAAGCTAGATTAAAAGAAATTAAGATGGAATTAATTGCATCTGAAAAATTAAAGAGACATTTTGAAGAAAATCCACAAGATCTATCCACATTAAGACACGATAAGGATCTCTCCAAGATCAGAACAGATCAACACTTGAAAAGAGTGCCAGCATATCTATTACCTGAGGGTATCAGACCAGACGCCAAGAAAGTTGGATTTGTTCCATTCAACAAAGTGAGCAAGAACAAGAAGAGAAAGGGAGGTAAAAAGAAGGTGGATGTGTTGAAGAAGTTCAGAAAGTAGTATATAAATGGATAAATAAAATATAATAAATGAAAAATGAAAAACGTAAAGAGTAAAATAGCACCGCCCCAAAAAAAATACAGAATGACATAACCGCTGACCAAAAACAAAACGCAAAAGAAACGTCAAAATTATTATAGTACAACATAGAACGTGTCGCAACGAGCAAGGCGTGTCGCTCCATTCAAAAAACAAAATTAAATAGAATTCACATTTAACGTGTTCGCTCGCTCTCTCGACCATTTTGCACAATGTGTGTGTATTTCACATTTGTCTTGTCCTTCTCGTCTTTGGCCCTGGCCCTGTTTTTGACACCTTTTCCTGTCTTGCTTCCCCCTTTGTTATCAACAGCCATCTATTTTTTCACTTTTATCATCCCCTTCAACCCCCGTTTGATCATCATCCACAAACAATGGCTCCTAAAAAGTCAAAGTCTACAACGTCAACGGCAGCTTCTTTGAAAGCTTCCACGACAGATTCAACCACTGAACTGATCTATGAGAAAGGTATCTCTAGAGAATACATCAAATCAACATTATCTGATGATGTTTTAAACAACAGAAAAGTGTCTTCTGTCACTGATAAAGCATTGATCTCTGTGCTTGCATTAGTTGCATCTTTCATAAGATTTAGAAGTTTGAAAACACCTGATTCTGTCGTGTTTGACGAAGTGCATTTCGGTGGATTTGCAAGAAAATACATTTTGGGTAATTTCTTTATGGATGTTCACCCTCCATTAGCTAAGTTGTTATTTGCTGCTGTCGGATATTTAGGTGGTTTCAAAGGTGACTTTGAATTTGCTAAGATTGGTGATAGATTCCCAGCAAATGTTCCTTATGTCTTGATGAGAGAATTAAGTGCTTTATTGAGTGTTGGTACCGTTATCTTAATGTATTTAACTTTAAGAACAACCGGTTGTAAACCAATTGTTTCATTTTTAACTTCTTCATTGTTAGTTTTAGAAAGTTCTAATGTTACAATTTCAAGATACATTTTATTGGATTCTCCATTGATCTTCTTTATCGCTGCTTCTGTTTATTCTTACAAAAAATTGGACATTGCTAAACCATTTACTTTCCAATGGTATAAATCATTACTTGCAACAAGTTTATGTATGGGTTTAGCATTTTCTTCTAAATGGGTTGGATTATTCACAATTGCTTGGGTTGGTGCTTGTACCGTTATTAATTTATGGTTCACTTTAGGTGATTTATCTGTTTCTCCTAAACAAGTGATTAAACAATTTTTCATTAAGGGAATCTTTTTATTAGGAGTTCCAACTGCATTATATATTGCGTTATTTGCAATTCATTTATCAATCTTAACTAAAGAAGGTGATGGTGGTGCATTCTTATCATCTGCTTTCAGAACTTCATTTGCTGATACAACCGTTCCAAAGGCAACCTATGCTGATGTTGGCGTTAGCTCTGTTATTACTCTAAGACACGTTAACACTAATGGTGGTTATTTACATTCTCATGATCATTTATATGAAGGTGGTTCAGGTCAACAACAAATTACTTTGTATCCACATTTAGATGATAATAATAGATGGATTGTTGAATTATATAATGTTACTGAAGAACCATTAGAATTTGTTCCAATTTTAGATGGTACAAAGATTAGATTAAGACATTTAATCTCTTCAAGAAGATTACATTCTCATGATATTAGACCTGCTGTTACAGAAGTTGATTATCAAAATGAAGCATCATGTTATGGATTTGAAGGATTTGAAGGTGATGCTAATGATGATTTCACTGTTGAAATTGTTCCAGAATTATCAACTCCTGGTCCTGCTCAAGAAAGAGTTAAAGCAATGAATACTGTTTTCAGATTAAGACATGCTATGACAGGTTGTTATTTATTCTCCCATGAAACCAAATTACCAAAATGGGGATTTGAACAACAAGAAGTTACATGTGCTACTCAAGGTATTAAATCATTGAGTTTATGGTATGTCGAACAAAATGATAACATTTATTTGGATCCAGTTGATGCCGAAATTTCTCATTATCCAAAATTAACATTCTTGCAAAAATTCGTTGAATTACACAAGAGAATGTGGAAAATTAATCAAGGTTTAACTGCTGCTCATGCTTATCAATCTAGACCAGAATCTTGGCCATTATTATCAAGAGGTATCTCATACTGGAGAGTTGATGATCATCAAATTTATTTGTTAGGTAATCCAATTGTTTGGTGGATTGCTTCATTCATCTTTTTACCATTTGGTTTATATGCAGTTGTTCAAATTTTAAGATGGCAATTTGGTTCTACCGTTTTCGATAATGGTGTCTTATTTAATTATAATTTAAATATGTTTGAATTTGTTGTTGGTTGGTTAATTCATTATTATCCATCATTTTTAATGGATAGACAATTGTTCTTACATCATTATATTCCAGCGTTATTCTTTGGTATCTTAGCATTAGGTCAAACATTAGAAGTTTTCTATTCTCATGTTTTCAAGAACAAGAAATATATTTCATATGCTTTATTCGCATTACTATTTTTGAGTTCGGCATCAATGTTCTTTAAGAGATCACCATTAATTTATGGCTCCGATTGGGATAAACAAAGTTGTGAAGCTTCCAAATTAGTTTCCGGTTGGGATTACGATTGTAATATTTATCCCGGTGAACCACTTTTAAGTCAAACAACAGCTCAAGATGGTGCTCAACAAACAGATATTCCACCAATTAACTTTGATGATGCCATCAAGTTAGATTTACAACAACAAGGTGAAAAAAATGTCATTGAAGTTGAAGTTGAACAACCGGCTGTTGAGGAGACTCCTGATGTTAATGAACCAATTGAGCCAAGCTATGTTGAAGAGACTCCACTTGCCGATTCAAAAGAGTCTGAAACTGTTTCTATTGCTGAAGAAGTTTCCACAGTTGGTGAACCAGATGTCGATCAATTAAAGACAGAAGAAGGACCAATTGTTGTTGAAGAACAAATTGTTATTGAAGAGCCAATTGTTGTTGAGGAACAAATTGTTATTGAAGAGCCAATTATTGCAAAAGAACCAAGTCTTGATGATATGATCCTTGAAGAACTATTAACAGCTGCTGCCGCCAATGCTGCCAGCGCTGCCTTAAAACATGAAACTGAACAAGAAGAACAAATTCCAATCAGAGATGAATTATAAAAAAAGTAATCGATTGTATGTGATTTGATGAATTTGTATTTTGTTCTTTTATTGTTCAAGGAGATTTTTTATCTAGTTTTTTGTCCTTCTTCTTTTCTTTTTATTTCTTTACTAGAAATGTTGAATCTTATGTTTTTGTGTTTTAGTTTGTTTGCTTTATTTAAGTTTTTTCTTTTTTTATAACCGTTTATTACCCAACTTGACATATATCTATCTCTATAAATATATATATTAAGTACTACAATGTTTATTATTGTTATTACAACAACAGTGTGTATTTATATACAAAGGAACGATTATTCATTATTATTATTATGAGTATTACAAACTATCAATGTATTTACGTAAAGATGCTATATCTTGAGGACCTGTTCTACAACAACCTCCAATGAAACCAATCTTACCAATTGAAATCCATTCTTTTGCCTTTTCAGTCAATTCAAGAGTTAAATTATTTGATTTTAAATTTGGATCAATTGACCAAGTCTTTTTTAAACCATCATAAATTTCACCTGAATTTGGATACATGATAATCTTAACATTATGTAAATGATTTAAAGATTTTTCAAAACAACTCGTTAACTCTGAGACAATACTTGTTGTGCTTAATAAAGCACAACAGTTTGATCCAATGGCTAATAAATTATCATCTGCATTCTTATCTAAGAATTCAATAACTTTATCGATTGAAGTACCGTCAACTAAATGTATCTTTTCATTAATACTGAATGATATATAATAATTCTTTTGATTAGTTTCTGAAATTGCGTTAAATTCATTAATCAGTTCAATCAACACTTTAACTTCTTCAAATGAAGGAATTGTTTCAAAACCAATGATATCAACTTTTGAAGAATCAAAGAGAAACTTCAATCTATCATAATGGAAATCTCTCAGTTCTTTTGATGTAACATTGTTATAATTCCCAGTATATTCAGAACCATTTGCTAAATAAGCACCATAAGGTCCAACAGATCCAACTATGAAAGTTTGCTTACCAGTTTCATTTAAATATTCTTGTTGTGCTTTATATGCCAAATCAATAGATTTTTCAAAAACGCTTAAATAATCTAATTTTTTTTCAAGTAATGCCATCTTAGATAGTTGATATGATGAAGTTATTATTAAATCAGATCCACTCTTAAGATAATCTAAATGTAATTTATAAACTTCTTCAGGATTAGTTAGTATTGCTAAACCTGACCATAATTTATCGTTAACGTTAACTCCTCTATTCTCTAATTCTGTGCCCGTTGCACCATCAAGTAGCAGTGGCTTATCTTGACGTAAAATATCCTTTATAGATGCAGTCATAATGAGAAGTGAATTATAATTAGAAATTAGAGATAATAAAATAAATCAGAAGAAGAAATGAATACAATATATAAAAAGAAACAGATTATGCCAACAAACAGCCAGCTATATATAGACGAATAATAAAACCCAAACCCAAAACCCAAAACCAAAATTGCACAACAAAACAAAAAGACAAAAACCCAAAACCAAGCAAAAACCTGATCAGACAAGGAGAATGTGACTAATATCAAACCGTCATTGTTAACAATCTGTCCAGCTCATTTCCACAAATCTCGAAGATTTCTGACAAAGTTGAGAAAACTGGAGATAGACGGTCGTGTGTGGCACAGCTGGACCCCACGCTTTTTTCTGACTTTTGTCTTCTTATTGACTTTTTTGCTTGTCTTTGGTTATATTGTTCTTTTCTTGAATCAAAGAGGAACTGGGATTTAAGATTTAATTACTTTGGCGATGTCACAATTACCTTTAGATACCGATCCGGATGTGGATTTGGACGAATTATCTAGCCAGATTTCCCAGTTTGTATGCAGCATCTTCGAGGACAAAGATGAGAATGATAATGAAGACGATGGTGAAACGGCACTGGAAGAAACTACAGCATCCGGTGATGAAAGAATTGTATCAATATCTTCGATTGATTTTCTTGATTCAAATCAATTGAAAGATTTAGTTTATCAAAATCTCTTTTCTGATAATACTAATCAAAATTCAAATATACTTTGGATAGAATTCATTAACAAATATATTGAGCATGTTACAATTCTTTCAATTGCAAAGACACCACCAATTTGTTCCTATCTTGTTGAATTAATAAATAATTTTTTCAAAAATTTGAATTTACAAGTTATATATTCAAGCGTATTAATTAAGAAATCATTCAATACATTGTTGAATAATTTCATCATGCTTGGTTCTTTAAATTCAACACCTGATTTAATTGTAATGAATCTTGTTGAAGTGACAACAACTTTCAAGACAATATATCCAGAAACTTTAAATTATCTTCAAATAGTGACTATTGATCAATTATTTGAATTAAAAAGATTTAATGAAGTTTTAGAACTTTATGAAACTTTTAAAATTGAACAGTTTAAACAAATTGATACAACAAGTATTGAAAAGATAAACATTCTTGTATTCTATTTCAATTTAATTAAATCGCTTATTAACTTAGGTCAATTTAAAGAATCCTATCAATTATTTCAAATATTATTTAAACTTCCAATAACACTTAAATTAAATGACGGTAAACTATTAATGGAAAACATTTTAATTGTTTATTCAATTAATTTAATCTTAATAGGTAATGATCAATCAAATAAAGATACAAATTTAATTAAATTTGGTGCTTCATTAGAATCTAAAAGTTTATTAATCTTTCAAAGTTTCCAAACTTTAAATTTTAATAAATTTTTAGAACTCTTATATATACCTTACTACAAGACAATTTCAAATTCTTGTGATTTCATGGGTTTAGATCCTTCAATATTCGCACTAATGATTTCAAAATTAAGACTCATCATCTTACAAAATATTGTGAAAAATTTCACTAAAGTGACTATATCAGGCATACTTAAATTCGATCCAATAGCGAACAACGAGTCCAAAATACGTGAACTTGGTCTTGAAATGCAAGACACTCAAACGTTCCTCATATCAAACGGTTACTCCATTTCAAATAACGAAGGTTTAATCATCCCACCTTTAAAACAAACAGCAAGCCATCAGAATCAATTGAATTCAAATATAAAGTTAATGAAATGTAATCAATTGCTAGATGAATTATCTTCAAAATGTGAAAATATATTCAAAAATCAAGAATCTCAAAGACAACCGAGATTAAATCAAATCAATTCTGTGCGTGGTGGTGCTGGCGGTGGTGCTGGTGGTTCTGATCGAGTTACATATATCAATCGATTACGCCAATATTAGCCATAAACAAAAAGGAAACACAAAACAACTATCACTTTTAATCAGCTGGTTTGATAATATATTTGATTTAGACCTTTTAAACAAATACAGCTTTGCTTTTATATTTTATATAAATTACAATACAATAAACGTAGATACCCACCTACAAATATTTATAATGACATTTTTTTTTCTTTTAAATATAGATTAGAAAAAATTAATTAAACAAAAATAAATAATAATCAAAATAACACCTATTCAAGTTCACCATAAGTACCTCTTCTCTTTGTTGTATCATACTTTCTAACAATATTCTCTTGTCCTTCAACTTGAGAAAATGCAAAACCTCTCTGTTTTCTCATTCTATGAACTTGTCTCACTTTTCTAATAGTTCTTTGGAATGATGAAAATCTAGGTTTATGATCTTGGATTTGATATTTTTGAATCTTTTGAACTTTATGATAAAATTCAGGATTCCATGTTCTCTTATAATATTTCCATAATAAATCCCTCATTAAACATAAAACTGGAACTACAATCGAAGTTGTCCAATAAACTAAACAACCGTAAACATATCTTGTTATCCCCCAATATTCTTTTGAAACATTTATTAATGGTGCCACTGATGCGTATATTGGGAATAATACTATCCATAATAATAATGATCCTGGAATGGCAATCAATGTAAATTTAGTCCATTGTGATGATATTAATGCTGCTTTACCTAATGAAGTTACCAGACATGTCGTATAAATAGCAACACCAAATACCCAGTGATCTGCAATCATACCATTACTCAATTGATTCCCATATTTAAAAATATTAATTAACGCAATATAAATAATTGCACTATGATAAAATCCATTAATTGACCATGACCAAAAAATTTCAACATTGAAAAAATGACCTTCTTGTCCAAGTTTATATAATTTTGGATATTGATTTAACATATTGGCACTAATATATTGATCAAAGATACCAATAACAAAAGGTGGCAGAACTAAAAATATAACATTATAAAATGTTAAAGTCCATGATTCAACCATCGATTGTCCACTAAATCCATTACTGAAAACATACCAAAATTGTGTCATATAAAATGTAACATTCTTATAAAATGAAAACAAGATTGCTAATGAAATTCTTTGATATGACCATGATCCATGAACCAATAATAATTTTTTCAAATATTTAAATTGGCCAATGGCAAAATCAGCACTTCTTGCTGCTTGCATACCTTCCATACCACTAATACCAACACCAACATGTGCAGCTTGAATCATTGAAACATCGTTTGCACCATCACCAATTGCTAATAATAATGCCTTCTTCTTTCTCTTGACTAATTTAACGACCAACGCTTTTTGAAGTGGTGAAACTCTACAGCAAATGACAGCTTTACACATAACACCAATCTCCATCAATAAATCTTCTAAATCTTCTTCTAATGCAAAACCTAAAGATTTACCATCAATAACAAGTGCCAAGAAATTTAAATCATCTTTAGAAAGTTGATTGCTATTTAAAACTTGTAATTTCTCTTGTAAATTGGCCTTTGTATCTGCTTTCGTATCTTCATTAACGATCAATAGATTCATTTCATCACTTAGCAACTTACAACTCATACCAATATTAATAGCAGTTTCTTGTCTATCACCTGTAAGAACCCAAATCTTGATACCTGCTTCTTGTAAAATATGAATAGTTTCAGGAACACCATCTTGAAGTTTATCTTCAATTGCTGTTGCACCAAGCAAAAACAAATCTTTTTCAATTAATTCTGCCGCATCATCCAATTTGCCTGATCTATTCTCTAAACTAATAGCAGCTGCATTATAAATTTGTGCCCACTCTTTATATTCTTGTTCAGGGATAACTCTAAATGCAACACATAAAGTTCTTAAACCTTCCACTGCAAAATCTTCCAATTGTCTTGAAGTTGCTTCAACAAATTCATTTTCATCTGATAATCTAGATAAAATGACAGTATCTGCACCTTTAACATACAATTTGATAGAACCATCAGGACATCTGAATATAGCACTCATTCTCTTTCTCGTTGAATTAAATTCACAAATATTTAGCAATTCATAAGTTCTTTCTTCTCCATCAACGTTCATTGTAATACTTGAAGGTTTTCTAATATGGAAAGTGTAACCCAATGAAGCGGCACCTTCCACTAATGCACCTTCATCAGGAGAAGCTGCTTGATACTTTATATCACCATTAGGTGAAACTTCAGGAATGACGGTATGACATGCTGCAAGTAATGTTAAGAATTCATCAATAACATTCTTGTTTATGTGTTCTTTTTTATCAATCTGAAGTTGCTCAAAAGTATGATAACCCATTTCAACACCATCATCAATAGTAGCTTGTTTATCTTCAGGGATCGTACCTATATAGCAACGGCCACCAATTGTACAAGTCTTAAATTCCATGATATTTCTAGTTAATGTACCTGTCTTATCACTAAAGATATATTCAATTTGGCCTAATTCTTCCACTAAAGAAGATGTTCTGACAACTGTGGGGGTGTCTGTTGGTTCATAGTACATATCTAAATCTGAAGCAATCAAATATGCTTGATAATATTTAATGATTTCAACAGTGACAAATAAAGAAATTGGAACCAAGTTGGAAAATAAAATCCAATATGTTAACAAATCCAAGAAAAACATTTTCACTTTGTTTGCACCTTCTAAATGTAAATAAGAAAGGTCGTTCTTGTTCCAAGTGATTGTGATAACATCACCAATAGATGATATGATAGACAGCGTTATTAAAATACCAAACAATGCAATAACTTGTAAGTTGATAATTCTTTCCACGTCAGTTTTCTTAATTGGGGTAGCAGTGGCATTTCTCATCAATTTTGTTTCATGTCCTGTGAAAATGACAATACCTTGAATCCACATAGTATTTCTCAAATTGGCACCTCTTAATAACATTTGATCTGGATTTAATGGGATCTCGTTCCCGTTTAAGTAAAGTGTACCTTCATAAGTATATAAACTACTATTTGGTTTCTCACTTAAAATTTTACCCTGGCATCTAACCAATTCTTGTGGGCTCATTAGATGAGAAGTCTCCTCCTTTGCTTGTTTAATTTTCAAATTGGTTTCACCATCCAAATTAGCAGTTTCAATATAACATAAACCTTCCGGTTCAGATGAACTTAGCAGAATCAGATCTGCAGGGAATGGATCACCGCCTTGAACTTTAACAATATCACCAACTTTAACATCAATCCATTTCTTAGTAACATACAGACCTGTGCTTGAGTCTAAAACTTCAATTTTGGATCTATTTAACTCATTATCAGATGCAGTTCTTTTCAGATCTTCGGATATTTCCTTTACTGCGGAAACAAGCAAAACGATCATCAAAGTACCTATCGTAGTATATCTATTCGTTGGTGAAACGGATGGAACTTGTTGAATTATAGAAGTGAACAAAAAGAACAAGTTGGCATATTTAGAAAATTGTTCAAACAAGAATTTCGGCACAAACGTGACAAAATTATATTTGGTGGTACTAATATGATTATCATAATAGCCAAATCTATCATTGGATTGTCTATCATTGATATGAATAACTCTGGGGCTTCCATCATCTACATTCTTATTCTTCTTGAAATATCTTCTAATATCAAACATATTTTTAATATCTTCTCCAAGATCCTTGTCTGGAGGTGGTCTATGATCGTGTATAATTTCATCGTATTCATCACCATTGACTCTATCGGTACTTTCACCATTCCCGGCATCTCCATAGGTTGGTCTACCCATCTTTGACTTTATTTGTCGATAAACTCCTCGTATACCTCCTCTATGATCATCTGTTGTATTGTAAATATCTTCACTTTCAAAATCACTAACCTCGTTTTCATCTGCAAATATATCATCATCTATGTCTTCATTAATATTATCTTGTATGTTTGTTCTTGTATTTTCACCGGGCACATCAAAAGGATTATCTGGGTTTCCCGAGACAATTGACCTCTGATCTAATATCCCACCGTAGTTTGAATTATAAGCACTTGTCATATGTTGGTCTCCAAATGGATCAGCGTCCATATCATCTAATAAATTTATTTGATTGTTGGATGGGCCAGTGTTAGTAATTGGGATGTCATCCCCTAATAAATCAATCGACTGATGACGACGGTGCACATCATCATCAGGTGTATTGTAATTTGCTTGATTGTTTCTGGCCATTGAATGCTTATAGCAATATATTCAATAGTTATAACACGTGGTGAACCACTTGTACTACTAAGGATGACCCACTATGAACGAATGCCTCGGACAATTACACATGCTGATTTATAAATACATTGATGCTTGCTTGGAAGGTAAGCTTTGACCAGCTGTCTCGCTCTCTGCGCGCGCTGCGCGTGGCCGCCGGGAACCACGCGAAAAAAAGGTGGCGAAGGCAGGGCTCAGGAGGCAGCCTGCAACGTGTGGCCGGCCGCGTTTTTGCTTTTGTTTGTGTTTTGTTCCTTTGTTTGCACAAATCTGTTAAAGAACCTTGGACCTACACATATTATTTGGGCCCGGTCTTTCGTTTCACCTTTTGGCTTTTGGCTTTTTATCTTTGCTTGTGGGTTTGCTTCGCCTTGTGATTTGGCTTGTAGATTGTACTTGGACGATTGTATGGCAGACTATAGCGGTAAAAAAAAAGAATTGTCCCTAAAGAGGCCCTGATAATACTTGAACCCACCCCCCTTGGAGGGCAGTAACCTCTCCTGCAGTTCATGCTTTTGGCTTTGGGTATGGAGTGCTCCACTGACATGTCATGTATTCACCAAGCGACTGCAAGCTACTTTTATCATATCTTAGTTAGATGTCATAGCTTATTTTTAGTAAAGTTATATTCGGCATACTAGTAGTTGAATGTAGACCGAAGTAGACAAGGAAACAACCAATTCAAAGTATAGTGTTACCCTATTTAGTGAGGTAAATGTAAATACTACAACAAACCTTATTATACTGTTTTCTTATAGGTTAGTATTGATATCAATTAACAACACTACGCAGGTATAAACCAATCTCTCTGCAACGTTTGAATTGAAATGATTTACAGTGGGGGAAAAGGTATAGTATTAAAAAAACAGAGAAACCCAAATTTTTATTTCGTTTTCCTAATTATAGCACATAAGTCAATTAAAAATATTTAAATATGTAAAAGAATAGAAGAATAAATCAATCAAGAATAATTAGTCTCAATTAACTTAAGCTTCTAAAGAAAGACGACCCTTAGGGTTGGTGACCTTGACACCAATGGACTTAGCCTTAGCTAAGATTTCAACTCTGTTCTTAGCAGAGACGTTGTGAGCAATTTCAGCAGCATAGGTCTTGGTGTGCATTAATAAGACATCTAAATCTTTAATGTTCTTGACTAAGAAAGCCTTGTGGCCAGATGGCATCATGTGTCTAGTCTTCTTGTTTGAACCGTAACCAATCTTTGGTTCTCTGATTTCACCTCTGAATCTTCTTCTAACACAAGAGTCAATACCCTTTTGTTTTCTCCATGATTCACCGACTCTGTCGTATCTGTCAGAGTGATGTCTCTTGAACTTCTTTGGGTGCTTCTTAACAATCTTTGGGTGTGGTAATGAGGCAGCCATCTAAATTAAAAATAGAAAACATTCAATGTTAGTATTTCTTTCATTTCTTTGATATTTTTTTATTTTACAGATGATTAGAATGTGTACAATCTAAAACTATGGTTATCTAATTCCTTCTAAAATATGAATAGGCCTTTGTGAATCTTCTTTCGGAGATTGAGTATAGTAATTCGCTATGTTTAGATGAATCCTCTGCTTCTGCCGTTTTGAATTAGGACAACAAGTAATATTTTAATTTTAATTAGTTTTAGATATAATTTCGCCAGAAGTATTTTGATTTTCCATTTGATATAATAAATAAAAAGGTCTAATCACTCTAATTTACTATAACTGAATGCATCCTATATATGTAATCATTTTCTTTATGAAAAGTTTATCAATGATAGATGGTATTCGTTCAATTTATAAAATAAAATTAATCAATATACGTTGCAACAACTTATATTATATTCTTTTGGTAATTTGATGTTGTTCCCATGTTGTTCAATTATATTAATTTCACAGATGTATACGATGTAGTTTAGTCATAGAAAGAATTAGATTTCCATTTAAGTTTGTCATATTGTACACTTTTCCATTATATTCATAAACACTTGTGTTACATACTGTTGTTATACTGTATGATATACTCTATGGTATCTGGTAATGAGTTCAAAAGCTAGTAGTTCAACTTAACAAAAACTTTTCAAACAAGATCTTTCTAGTAAGGAAGGTTGGTTTGCAAGACTGCAAGGCCTGGAGCGCATCTACTAAGATTGGAGCTCGCAACGGCAGGAAAATTTTCACTGAGAGATTTCCTCTTGCGGCGAACTCCTGACACCGACTTTTCTCCCATGGCTTGCGCGAGAGAGGGTTTTCCAGATGCTAACCCTGTTGTGTATCACGTGGTACAATTTGAAGTGACTTTTTTTTTCTTTTTGGTTCATTATGTTATATATTATGTCATTATTTCCCAGCTTTTTCTCTTATCTAATTACTTATGTTATAGTTTACTTTCTGTCTGTCAACAGACATTTACGTGCCAGCAGAACAAGTTCCTGGAGGACTGTTTTTTGGCTTAATTAAGATTAACTACTGGGCTGGTTAATAGAAGGGGAAGCAACCACCACGGCTCAGTTGTATTTACAGCCACTGTGGTTATATATTTACTCATGACGGATTCAGATTCAATTGCTGAGGAAGATCAAAAGCAGCAGCAACAGAAGGGACAACAGCAGCCACAACAGAGCCAAGAGATGTCCGAGCTCAAGAATGCCAGTTCTAACAGCTATTATTTCATAGACCCAAGCCAGAAATACGACACGGTACAACCTTCATTTAGATCAGACGTGATTAGACTATATGATTTATTAGGAATATCACAATCACTTGCGAGAGAGAAACCTGATGGATCGAAAGGTGTCAAGCTTAGGAAATCATATAAGAATCATATTGCAGATCTTCCCGGAAAGCATACTATTCAAGCTGAAAGAACTTTGTCACCAATTGTGTTTGGTCCGGAAAATCCAGATATGATCAAACCAACGATCAGTCTATTTGAAATCAATGAATTAAAGAATCTCTTTAACTTTGAAAAGAGTTCTATACATGGTATACCTGGTTTTGAGTCCAATAAATTGGCTATCGAAAGCAACGATTCGATTTCAAAGAAAGATAAAAAGAGAAAGCAAAATACTCCTGTTCCAAGTACTCAACAGCCTGAACTCAAAAGAAGACATGTCCAGGTTCATTTTGATTAGCCGGAAAATTGGTATCTATTCTTTATACACTCGCTTATATTATTGTTTTGCTACCATCTAGTATTCTTCGTTTTCAATTCATTTTTGCTGATCATGAATTGCAGTGCTTTATGAATTTGTTGTACAGTCCAAGGATCACCAAATTTATAAAAACATCAATTCTGTAGTTGATCATGCATGTACCATAGTTTTTTTCTCCGCCATACTTTTTAATTTATGTCTGTTTAGTTATTTTTCATGATTTTGTTTACGTCTCTTTTTCGAAGGTTTTCTAGTCGAATGTATTTATTCCGTTTATTTATAAAAAATAGTACAATATATATATAGTTTACTTAATAGTTCTTTTGAGTCTTTTTCTTATCTTCAATTTATTTTTCAACAATCTACCGGTATGCTTTAATAAGCATTTGATGATATACTTTTTCAAATGGTCAACCAAATCCACAATTTTCCAAATCTTGTTTTTAATTTGCAATGGAGGTAGAGTCAAAACAAAATCTCTAACATTGACCAGTCTAAGCTTTCCCTTACCGTAAAATGAAATACAAAGTCTCAGACTGTGAACCTTCAGATTGTTAAAGTTGAAATAATTAGTGGCTCTGTCCATCATCATATTCAACTGCTTTTCATCTGTGCTCAAATCATCTCCCCAGTTGGATAACCTATCATCTGATAGTAATGTTGAGCTGTAATCATCGTCGTCTTCTTCTTCTGCTTCATCATCATCATCATCTTCTTCTTCTTCTTCTTCCCCTGATTCTTTATCTTTAACTTCATATTGGTCGTTATTGCCGTTTTTTGTTTCATCCTTCCCGTTTTCCTCTTTTTCTGTATTCTCTGTAGATTTGGATTGTTGCTCGGTAGCCTTTTCAGCACCAGGTACTTGTATGTCGTTATCAGCTATAAATTTTTGTAATTCTTCAGGTCCTTTACCCTGGGCGAAAAGGAAATCCATAAGCTTTCGGCCTGTTTTCTCCTCCAGATTTATCTTAAGCGGTGTGCATAAAACGTCAAACGATTCGATGACTCTAATACCACCAACGGGTTGCAGCATTGACCAATTGACATCTATAGCCGTCTTATGATCCGAATTATCCATCGGTTTATCATTATTACTACTGTCTCTATTATTATAATTGCGATCATTTGCATCATCATCATATTTGGCAAGCAATTCAGGAAATAGGATGTTTGAGTCCAAATTTAAACATTTTATTGCAAACACTGAAATCATGTTGAATGTTGAACCATCCGAAGAAGCAATTCTCTTGAAAGAACCTCCATTGACCAACAATCTTAAGAATTCTTTATTTTCAGCCATCATATTAATCCTAATTGCATTGGCACCTATAAACCATTCCAAATCATATGAATCCGACTGCTCCTCGGGTGTAGTATCAGAACCACTAACTAGCACTCTCAACAATGTATATAGTTCATAGATTAGTTCATTATTAACCGCTTTAATTTTCGTTTCTAAATCAGAATCTCTATCTAATTCATATCTATTTAAGTTTAACGCTTCTTGGGCTATATCTAAATATCCCAAATCGTCAATAATTTGTCTGATTCTATAAAATGTTTGATCAAGTTTCCCAAAATCGGTAGCCAATACCAATTTTTTAACTAGTTCTTCAAATTTCTTTGTCCTTGGTTCAGTATATAAAAGTAAATTAATCACCAATGAATAAAATGAGACATATTGCATAGAATTCACCGTAGTTTCAAAGCTCTCAACTTTCACAATTAGCTTATTTCTAGCCTTTTGATCGTTTATCAATGCCCCCAATTTTTCATACAGGACTATGATGGAAGTTTTAGATAAAATCTTATAAGAATCTAATTCCTGTTTTCCATCATCCAAGAATAAAGGCCAGTCGCTGAGAGATCCATATGTTTTCAGTTTAATCTTCGATTGGTCTTCTTTAAAGAAGACAAACATGTCGGTGTCACTTAGCACCGAAGCAAACCGAGTCTGTATAGATTGAGAAGTGACGGAGTTCAATTCATCTTGTTCCTTAATTGAAATCACGTTCAATGTTATTGTTGGCGTTTTCATCAATACCATTGACTCAGAATTGTCATCTGTAATCAACTGAATTTGAGGATCAAAAAACTGGACGAAATGATCATCACACGCAATCAATGTCTCTAACTTTGATTGAATTTGATGGATATCCTGTTCAAAGTTTTCTACCGTCAGATTCAATGGCTCGGAAAATGTCTGTTCATTTGTAAGGGAAACACTGGGAGTACCACTTTCATTTCTCTTTTTCATACTTCTCTTTTCAAGATTTTGTAATTCATCATACTTAGAATACACCGAGTATGTCCTTTGAAACTCAAATTCACGAATATACTTGAAGATTAGATTTCTCACTTCACAATTCCACTTCAACAACATCTTACTTACTGAGTAAATATTGGTGAATGTGCTATTCATATTCAAAGTATCGTCTCCCATTATGCATTGATGAGAATTTGCATTACCAACTTTGTTTTCTGATTTTCGATTTATACGGTAAGAAAATTCAGGGGCATATAGTAAAGGCAGCATCTTCGTCTCGCTATAGCATTCGTCAATAGGTGCTAAACCAAACTCATCAAAGTCATCAAGGTCGAGCCAATCATTATCATCGTCAAACGTGTGAAAAACGGGATCATTATCCAATTTGAAGTCAAAGTTAGATTCAACTGCTCGTAAATCAATATCATTAACAAGAATCTCACCTAAATTAAATCTCATCTTCATCAAATCAACTTGCTTATTTAAAACAAAATTCTTCTTAATCATGCGTTCTTTAGCTTGATGTAAATCAACTTTGAAACTAGATAGCCTACCTTTTAATCCAAGAGCTGTGTTTTCCTTTGGGTTGTTCAAATCCAGTCTATACCCATGGAACAAGTATAATGGAGCAACAGAAAACTGATACTTCAATGTCTGCAAATGATGACCAAACTTGATTGAATCTTTGGGAGTTTCAAACAACTTACCATCCCTAATTGGCAATGAAACACCATTCCCGAATAATTTAAACCAATGGAAGAAATGTTTAAGAGAACGTGGTGTTAAGTAAATTGAATTCATATCAGAGTCATCAGCGGTTAAACTGATAGCCATGTGAATTATAGTAGATCTGAATCCCTTATATGCATCGTAGGTTTCAATATCATCAATGAAATCGGGATGTTTCAGCTTCACTTCATAATTTCTTTTAAAGTCACTAGTTCGAGTACCATCTTCTAATTCACGTTCTAGCAAAAATGACAGCTTGAATTCAATATTTCCATTTAGCCTAATATTAATTTTCTTGAATTGATGTGCTGCCAATGAGTCAATAACGCTCCAGTCGTCAAAGTCAAAGAAATCACGGTCCAAATAATAACCAAAAAGAGAGTTTGAAATAAATGAATCCTTCTTCACAGGTAAAAATGCAAGTTTGTGGGAGCACCACACAGGTAATCTACTACTGACAAGGTTCAAAGTACCAAAAGCAACTTCTTTAGCATTCACCACTAAAAAGTCTTTGTCATCAGTTTTTGAGTTATTTATAGAAAATTTCACGTCTTTCCTGAATAATAAAGTGAATCCCGAAGCTTTCCCAAATACAGCATAAGGGTCAATTGAATTCTTCAATGTAACTCGCAATTCACTGTTTGGATTTTTCCAATCCAAAACAAAACTTCCGAATGACAAGTTTCTAACTGTATCCCAAATTCCCAATTTTGGACTAGGGTCAATTTTCGGCTTAGAGAAGTAATCCAGATTTATAGAAAGTTGTCTAAATATTGGAGTAACAGAGCTTCCACAGGTAACACTAAC
Organism: Ogataea ovalis; assembly: GCA_030556425.1. NCBI lineage: Eukaryota > Fungi > Ascomycota > Pichiomycetes > Pichiales > Pichiaceae > Ogataea > Ogataea ovalis. Next base: position 103,166 of record JAKTTZ010000013.1, read on the forward strand.
CGGTTGATCCGTCGTAACACTGGCACCAATCTCCAATAAAGTTCTCACTGTTTCTAATGTTTTAGGAATTGTCAAAGAAAAGAATTTGTCATTAACGTTCTTTATGCAATGAGGAACAAAAGGAATGTATTGCCATCTAATTTGGTCTTCACCCATCCATAGCCGTTCCATGATAATAACATTTCCGACAATCTCCAGCGCTGTTGGAGAACTTGATCGATCAGCAGCTTTTGGAATATATAGAAGCGGTATTGGGAGGTCTCTCAAGTGAGCTCTTATTTCACTAACTTTCATGCTAATATACAGGGGTACATTCAAGGAGTACTCGGTATCCAAAGGAATTCCTTTGCTTACCCGGTGAACATAGTGAGCCAAATCTCCGTCTTCTTCAAATCTGGGTACTCTAAGGAATAGGTTAAAGTTTTCAGCAATGACGGAGACTAAAGGAGGATCGATCGAAGTATTTATCAGATATGAATCTATACGTTTCATGTGTGAGTCCAAACCATTAAGAAACTTAGAGTTCTCTTGAACCACAACCCTTTGTCTCATTTTGTATTCCTTAACCAAAAAAATCCAGGACCTCGAGATGTTACTCCTCACCTTACGAAGCTTCTTATCAATATCCTTGAGCACAGTATTTTGAGTTTTAACAAATCCTGTAGGGTTGTCAATCAGGGCTCTGGCAGTTTTTTCAAATGATGGATCCTTGTTTGATTCTATTCGTTCATTCAAATACTTTTCAAATTCCGTCTGCTTGACAATTCTCGATCTCTGCTCAACTCTTCCTAGCTGGTATATCATACCCAACTGAACTTCAAACAAGTCATCTTCAAGTGATATGTTAAGTCTCTTTGACTTTATACGCATGGTTGGCACAAAATCTGGGTTCTTTGCTTTCGGCATAATTCCTAAGGCAGAACTATTGTTTTTCAAATTAAAGATCATTTGTTTTGAATACTTGACAACTAGTGCTATACTATCGAATAATCTATAGATAATAAACTGATGCGGAATACTGGCCTTAATATAACTGTTATTGACTAATATTGATGGATCATCCGCACCCTTTTCCTTAATGGTAGCAAGATTCATTTCAATTTTAGTCGATTCTAAACTCAAAAGTCTTTCCCAAAATGATTCTGATTTCATTGATTTAACATTCAGTCTACTATGCTTTGATTTAACAATTAATAGCCTAGGGTCTATCATTTGAACTGTGATTTTGTGAAAATCAACTCTAGCATTTATATCATCTGGAAGCTTAAATATGAAGTTTGCATCTGCACAAGTACAATCTAATTGAATCAAATCTGTGATCTTAACACCAGTTGAATGAGGCTCTATCTCTTTCTTCTTTTTAGGAGTTAGAACCTTCAAGAAACTATTATTAATTAAGTAAATGGAGGAAAAAACAATAAAATGAATTATTGGCGAGTATTCTCCGGTCAATCTTTCAACATTGAAATTCAAAAATAATTTTGAGTTATATTTCAAAGAATAAATATCAAGCAGTAATGATGGCAGACTCAATGTCCTGTATCCTTTGACAGTATTTCCATCCTTGCTATAATATACTCTTAATGCTGCTTTGCTTAGTCTGGAACGTAAAAGCCAATAATAATCTCCAAATTCAATAATAGAAGTGGACAGCTCACTGGAGCCAGATTCTAATAACTCATCGGTTTGGGAAGAAATCTGGCTATTGTTTAAATCAACATCAATAGTTGAGACCTGAAATGTTGTATAGCGTAGCTGGCTGTTAATTGAATTAACTTCACCCTCTTCTTCTATTATTGACTCGCTCATCATTAAATCCGGAGGCATGAAAATAGATCTAGAACCGACTTTAACAAAGATATCTCTTACATGTAAAGAGACCTCATCCAGCCATTGAGGTAAATTGTTGAAAAGAACTCTATAATCTTTGATTTTATCTGCCTGTTGCTTTTTTGTCGCATTATTTAAAGTGGAATACTTCTTGATATTGATTTTGTCAACCATATCTGATATCAACGCGGAAACTCCATTTAGCATTTCTAGCTTCACAAGGTTGACCTCCAAAGAATTTAGTAAAACCTGTCCTTTAAATATTCTTGCTGGGTCAATTTGTAAAATACTCTTAATCTGAGAATCTCTTAATATCATCAAATTCTCTTTGATGTCACTGTTTTTTCTGATATAATCAAAGTTAATGTTAGGCAAGTCAATACGAGAATCAATTGAATATAATCCCTCCTTTACTATTGACTGTAATTCAACATTCAACATTGATGGGTCACACATTATCAAATGAAGTTCATCATCAACATATTTTTTAAGCAACAATGTTGGTTTTTCAACTAATAGTTTAAACGCCAACAAAGGACGCAGTTCAATAAGCATACTAGTATACAGATGGATTATCGGCCTGTGAGGAATTCTCTTCTCCTTTTCAGGGTCCATTACCAATTTCTTCAGCTTATAATGATGGATAATTGAAGCAAACTGATTCACAAGTAAACTTAACTGGTCCGTTGTCAAATCTAGTATTAGTCCAGCGACAGAAACGTGCAATTGGACTAACGACTTTCTGAAAGCAGCTTTTTCACGACCTAAGATCAAGCAGATTAAATTGAATAGCATACTAGAATTCACCTGGTAACTCAAGTTTGGGATATTCATAATTTCTACGATTTTTGGCGAGTTATCGAAATCATTCTGATGATGAGTAAGGTCCAACATTAAACTTACGTGCACGAGGGTCATTGTTGCTTGGACTGGACTGTCTTCATTGGTGAAGGAGACGTCGTACCCTGCTTGGTTATCTTTGATCATCGACAAATTGAAACCAAAAGATTTAACATGAAAGTGAAACATACTGGTATTAATTGGAATTTTTCCGGTCTTCGAAATCTGAACTATTCCATCCTCTGGTAGAATTGGAATGTCTGATAGCTTAAATCCGTCAATGGTCAAATTTGATTCATTAAGTAACTTGTAAAAAAAACTAATTTGGTATAATAGTTTCTTGGTTGAATGCTTCCTTATAAATGGAGTTTCAGTAGGTCTTCTTTCCAGGGTGGGCCTATTCTGTTCTTTCAATGAAACCAGCTTATTGAAGATTCTGAGCAAAGATATCAAGGAAATGGCAACTCTATGCAATTTGATGGTAGTGTTTAGATTGGAGATGATACCTTTTCTCAAATCAATATTAAAGCCAACATGTAAGGTCGCAGATGATAAATGACTTTCTTGTCTATCATTTTGGCTAATATTTATTTCTTCCTTTGTATCTTGAAAATGAACATTTCCAATTTTAAAGTCGGTGTACCAGTATCCAAAGCGAATATTGTCTACTTTCTTTGATTTGACGTTGACATCAGTAATCAAACTGACGTCAGAAATAAATATCAATCCGGTATTTATAATATCTAATTGGATGTCATTAAAAATCAAGGCAACGGACGGGAAAGACCCTAATACTATTCTTATTAATCGTTTGAATTTACTGCTCTTTGGGTAAATATGAATTGGATCATTGGGATCAAAGTCATAGCTATCTTGAGACTCTTCAGTTTTCAGATCATCGGCTGGTGTATACGAATTTGAATTTTCAACGTTCTTAAGGGTAATAAGCAGATTGCTAAATGTAACGGTGAAGAACTTCTTATGCGATGAGAACAATGACAGTCGAACTTTTACCTTATCAAGTGAAATATGCACCGTTTCGTCTGATAACTTTACATGATGTAAGGAGAATGCAAGCCAATTGATATAACCAATCTGTATGCCAAGAAATGCATAAAGCACTAGCTTCAACAAGTAATGAATGGTAATTCCAAACAACACGAACTTGAAGAGACTGCTAAATGCTGAGCTGTACCACATCCTTCTGTGCTGCGCCCCTAGTGGATAATGAGTAGCCAGTAATCAAATTTTATCTTTTTGAAAGACAATGATTTCATTCAAAGAGCTGATATGATAAAGATAGGTTGCAATCAAGTTTTTAGGACTTATACATACTATAACGGAGGATATCATCGAAGACAAAATAGCAATGTTAGAATTTCCAAGCTCCTGATAATTGTGGAGAGACTGCGGCTTATACTCTTTCTGGCCCCTGCGAAAAACCACAGCACCTGGCCGTTTTGAATTGTGAACTCGGAGATGCCAGGGGCTATTTTGCTTTCAGGGCATCTCTTCTACGGTTGGCCTCCTTGGAGTGTACCTTGACAGCAATGAATTGCTATTGATGGAGCAACTTCTGGCAGGTAATTTTGATTTTTATTGCGTGTTTTTCGTCTGTGGGTGATCTTCCTTAGCAAGTGTGTGCATCACTCGGATATACTGATAGAGGCTACAGTATACTTGTGGATAACAACAGAGACTCAAGCTCGTTTCCAAAGTTATGCGCTGCGTCTGATGAGTAGTAGCTTGGTTCATATCTTGCTATAAATCGAAATCATTAAAAGAAGAGACTAATTGTCATACAAATTAAGGCACCCGACCGAAGAATCAAAAGAAATATATATAGGTAAAAAAAGACGTATACATCCTTACACTAATTCAAAATCGACTAGCAAAAAATCGACCATTTAAAACCGCCGACGCGTCGCTAAAAGAATCTTTTTCTTTTTTCGTCTTTTTTGGGATTTCTAAGTGCGTCTGAAAAATTTTATTAAGTCTGACGCTGGGAGAAGCGTGTGTATGTGCCTTGTTCGTTACGATGACCGTAATACTCCTGATTCTATATTAGAATTCGGCACTTTCGATCTACACCCTTAGTACTGCATATATTCTAAGTGCTTTATTTTACCATCAGTAACCGTTTCCCTTTTTTGTGCTTTTATCAAATTAGGATCTGAAATATTTTTGAAGAAAGAAAACAATACTAGGACTTCAATTTCAACATGCCTCCGAAGAAACAAGGAAAGACAATGGACCTTAATACGTTCTTGAACGATGAATCATTAGGCGGTTCATGGGCAGATGATACTTTTGATATCAATGCTTTGACTGAAATTTCAACAAGTTCTGCTTCTACCCAATACCCAAGTGAGCAGCAACATTCAAGATTTGGGGGAGGTCAATCAGAATCTAGACCAGAAAGAGTTGAATACGAAATTCCAGAAACCGGTCCATACACTATCAGAATTACAAATTTCCCACATGAAGTCTCCGAATTAGATATCCAAGATTTCATTATCCATAACATCCAAATGGCAAATCCTGAAGAAGAAATTTTAGATTTCCATGCCCCAAGAGACCATAACGCAGATAGACTAAGAGGTTTTGCTTTTATGACATTCAAATCTAGAAAATCCATTGAAGATGCTTTGAAGATTTCTGGTAGTGATCTAGGTGGAAGAGCCACTTACGTTTCAGTGGCAGCTCCTTCTAAAGGCCCAATGAGAAATAATGGTATGAGAGCTCCAAGAGATGATATCGATTGGTCTGCAAGAGGTACTGCTCAACCAACTCCAAGAGACCACTCGTTCAGAGGTGATAGAAGAGAACCAAGAGAACCAAGAGAACCAAGACCAGAAGTGGATTGGTCTGCAAGAGGTACTGCTCAGCCAATGCCAAGAGAGAACTCCTTTAGAGGTGAAAGAAGGGAACCAAGAGAACCAAGAGAACCTAGAGAACCAAGACCGGACGTGGATTGGTCTGCTAGAGGTACCGTCGCTCAACCAACTCCAAGAGAGAACTCATTTAGAGGCGAAAGAAGAGAACCTAGAGAACCTAGAGAACCAAGAGAGCCAAGAGAGCCAAAGCCAGATGTGGATTGGTCCGCTAGAGGTACTGTTGCCCAACCAACTCCAAGAGAGAACTCATTTAGAGGCGAGAGAAGAGAACCTAGAGAACCTAGGGAACCAAGAGAGCCAAGAGAACCAAGAGAGCCAAAACCAGACTTTGATTGGTCTGCTAGAGGTACTGCTCAACCAACTCCACAACATAGTAAAGATAACGAAACTAGAGCTCCTAGAGAAAACTCCAGAAGAGAGAGATTTTCGAAAAAAGAAGACAGTGTGGACTGGGCAAACTTAAGAGGTTCAGCAATCAACACGTCCAAACCATCACCAAAGAAGAACAACAAGCAAAAGAAGGAAGAAGCAGCTCCTGTTGATGGACCAAAAAAATCTATGTACGACATTCTAGCTACTGAAGACGACGAAGACGATGAAAATGATGAAAAGGAATCCAGCGAAGGTGTTGCTGAAATTACTGCAGGCACTGCTGATTTGTCTGTTCAATCTGAAGATGGTTGGGATGTTGTTAGTAAAAAAAAATAAATAATTTTGTCCGATATAATAGCGATTGATTGATTGATAGAGTGAGTTGAGATGAGTTAAATCCTGAATTGTTTTATATGCATAGCGCATGTTCGTTACGTTTTTTGTTCTTATTTTTTCTTTGGTTTTTTGTTTCGGTATGTATACACTCAGTGATAATGTTTTAATTTGTACCTAATACTCGTTTTTCATTGCAGAGTTTTTGTTCCCTTTTTTCATATATTTCCACCTATCTTCCATGTTTACTGCTTCATATCTTGTGGTAATTTTTTATTTACTAGATCTTGTGTATTTCGTTTTTATTTGTTTTACTTATTTGTTATATTATCTTCTATATAATATTTGGAAAAAAATCTGATTATAAGGGTTTTTTGTAAAAGGAAGGAGTGCGATTGTAAAATAGTTTTACGGTTTTCAAGAATCCCTCTTCTTATAACGTTATATAAAGAGTTTTTCAATGGGGGGTTTATCGATGCAAACTAAAGAATCGCAAAATAGGACAATTATTCGGAGAACAATGTCACAATATATTTGAAAGACATACAGAGAATACATGGAGAATAAGAGAAAATAAAAGAAAAAAAAGGAATCGGGGAAGTTATTAAAATTAATAGCTAGGAAAGAAGGAAAAGAAGAACGAATAAAGAAAAGAAAAAATTACGAGTTAAAAAATTAAAATTACGAGCACTAAGGAACAATCAGTTAACAATATCAAAATCGACCAGTCAAGCAAACCAATAAAAAAAAACAGATAAAACAAAAACATAGGGAGCACCAAAAATTATCAAACAAGCACCATTGCCATTCCCAATTACCCAAAATTAAATTAAACAAAAAATGGACCTCCCCAAAAAAAATTAAAAGGTCACACAATATAGCCAATCCGGGATTTGAATTGAATATAAAGGAATCAATCCCTATTCTTTATAATTTTAAAACACAAAACTCTCATATATATATGTACAGCGGCAGGCTAATGATAGGTAGCTCTCAAGTCAACGAAATCCCAAGCTCGAGTATTTATTCGTTCAGTGTGACGACTCTCATCTATACCAGCTTCTTCAGCTGTTGGTCCCATATCACTCTCATTGGCATCATCTTCATGAGCTAAAACTGCATCTGCCTCGGCGTCTTCCCTGTTCATTCTGATAGCTCTCTTTCTTTCATAATATATGACAACATAATGATAATAAATGTCAACTTTAGTGATACCCATAATCTTCCAAACTGGAATCATATACCATTTGAACAGCTCATGTGACATTTTGAATGCATATTTATCAATATTGATCAAATCTGACGGATGGAATGGTCTTTCATCCACAATCTCTTTTATCGAAGAGTTTAATGAAGTCATATCTGGTAAAAGTGGCGCGGTGTAACTATGAGGAAGCATGCGTTGTGGAGTTTCTGGCTCAGTTGTGGAGATAGTAATAGGGCGAACTCCAGGAAGAGGAGGGGTAACAATACGAGGATGAGTTACCGTATTATGAGGTTCGGCAGCAGCAGCAGAATCAGTTGAAGACTCGTTTTCCTGATTATCAGTAGTTTGTGGAACGTCATTTGGAGGATTATATTGACCTGATCTAACTAGTAACAGGCAAGCAAGTAGAGTTTGAGCTTTAAATCTTGTGGATCTAGGAAGATAAGTATCCAAGTTTTCGGATTCAGGATTATCATTGAATATACTCTCTAAGTCTCTTGAACCTTGAGGTCTATTACTATTAAGAGATCTACCTTGGGCATCTCTCATGTAGTAATCACGTTTACACATTGGACAACAACCTCTTCTGTTGATTAACCAAGGGTCGACACAATCAGAATGGAAAACGTGACCACAGATCAATCCACGAACCTCATCATCATTTTCTAGGTTATCTAAGCAGATAGCACAGACACCAGACGTGAAATGAGGATCATTCGTTGCATCAGGTATTTGGGTAGCGGCTGTAACTGCACCCATATCATTGCTGGCGTCAGTTTGAGCAGATGAAGGCACTGCGGACTTTGTAACCTGAACAAGTTCAATAGTTTCATGGGTGACATCAGTTTTGGTAGCTTCTCCTAAATCTATTTCAGAGAAGTCTTCAGCTTTTGCATTTGTACCCGATGATGACAATGTAGTTACCGTAGTTGTTCTTGTTGTTGTCTTCGGATCCTTTGCAGATGTGGTTTGATCGCCTCCATTTTCATCTTCAGTGACAGTATCAGAGTTACCTTGTTGAGAAATCACATTATCTGTATCATTGGCATATGCTAATATTCCATCATTCCTGTTAAGTAGTTCTTCTCGTCCACCATTCAACCAGTTTTCATAGGTCTTCAAGGGGAACAAATCATCAACTTCTTCTTGAGTTAGCTTTCTTTTTCTAGAATAATTTCTTTCAGCCCTTCTATTTCTTGAAACTCCTCTGGGATTACCCAAGAAATATAATGTCGTATCATTCTCGAAATATGGAGCTATTCCATTCATTGAAGCTCTTCCAGTTGGGCCTATATAAAATGGGTTTCTAACGTATTGCGGGGCTGGAATGTATAGTCCGTATCTTGAACGAACCAAATACCTGAAGGTAAAGAATAAGAACAAGATAGCAATTATAACACCAACCGATAGTGCTATGAAAAATAAAACAGTAGAAGGCTTACTACCTAAGAAACTACTGCCTGAGCTTGATGAGTCATCAGAGCTTGAACTTGAACTTGTTGCTGTTGCCGAACTAGTGGCTGTCATTGCTGTCATTTCAGTAATTGCGGCTGACATTCCAGTTACTGCAGCAATCTTAGTTATTTCTGACATATTGTAAAAACTTATAGCCAAAAGGAAAAAAATAGACTTTATAATATAAAAATCAATACCATAAAACAAAAGTTATTAACGATAAGCAAGCAGTTAGTTGATATACTGGATATTCTGATTTATCAACTTTTAAAGCAAAAACCGCTACTTATGAGTTAAAAAGTTTAAGCTTCCCTAGATGTAAGAGATGAAAAGTAGCAAATGCAATATTCAGACTGCAAGACTGATCGCACTAGTCGTATGATAAAAAAAAAACTTTAAAACTTGTTTTTTTTTTCAGTAGGAAAGCTGACTTTCTAAGATGGGGTTAAACCGTTGAAGACAGTTAATTAATCAAATGAGATCACAGATCTCCTGTTGCCGCAATCAAACTTCTCTAAGCGTGAAATGACAATCGACGCAGACCTACGTATCGTGGTGACACTGGTAACTAGCAGGTCGTGACATATAACGAAATCCACATGGCGGAAACTCCCCGATACTGGATTCTGGAACGTTATTGCTAGGCAGCGGTCGCTCGCGCGGAGTTTCGTTGACTTTATTTCAGGCCGGGTCATTACTTCATGACAGATACAATGTCGCGATGAACAAAAAAGTGAGAGTTTGCTGTTTTGCCCCGTTTATTGATTAGCCAGCTATATCTGATCAACGGTAGTCATAATATTTGCAGTGAAGATGAGTAGTATATACAACTGATGTAGAAATAAGGAGTTGAGTAATAATTCGATGATAAACATACACTTAAAATATTAGATGGATAGCGAACGCTTTCTCACTTTCATTCTTCTGAGTAAGAACTATTGATTCTTGAGTCTAAGAACCACTTTCGAGCTGTCAACCAATTTATTAATTGGTAATAAACTATGTAAAAGAATCTTATCGTATGCTGTCAAGAACAGACTAGGCTTTTGGTGATTTTACGGCACAATGAAATAGGAATACTGAGACTTCTCTCAATTATACAAAACAGGAAAACTTTACGAAAAAGAATTTGGAAGGGAAAGTAAGGCCATAATTCATCGAAGTCCGTATATGAGGCTTAGAGATGAGATCCCTATATATATGTCGGGAAATGCCAAACAGAAATACTTGATCAAGAATTACTTGATAAATTACAACGTCTTCAGACAACAAAAATGAGATCTTCTTTCTGATTTGACAATTAAATCCAGTATAATCAACATGGATGAATAAACTAAGGGGCTTTTCCAGTTGGCGCGACCTCATCATAGAGCCTAAGGCCAAGACTTTTAAAGCGTTCTCAATACGCAGGTGCCGTGGCGGTGGCAGTGTCGGTGGTGAGTTATAAGAGTTACATCATCAATACTAATTATGCTTATACTGATTAGATAAGTGGATTTTTTGGTACAAAGCATTGAAAGCACTGTTTAAAAATGCCGTGTGCTGTTAAGTTGTGGTTAATTAACCAGCAATTCAATTCCAAAGCAAGCAAGCCATCAGTCTGAATATCAAAGACTGCTTTTTAATACGGCACCAAAAAGAAACAACAAAACAGATATACGAAGGATTCGTTGCCAAGATTGGTGAATAGAAGATAACCCTGATCAGAAGTCTTGGAGAAAGACGTATATTATGTTTGACAAGAGGAAGAAACACAGTGGTCCAAAACTTCAAATTGTAGTTTCTGAACCTGGGGGCCTTTCTTGATGGAATCTGGAATCCGCAATTCTATACAACCTCGGGAAATCATAGCGAGTAGAAGCACATCAAACCTGCGAGGTTCACATTGGCGGAACTTTCTTTTTGGTGGAGAGAGGAGAGGTGAGACAGGTAGAACAGTGAATTACACGAATCAAAATTTAAAATTTAAGAGAGGAAGCTGCCCAGCAGCAGTGCTAGCACGTATGTCCTGCCCGCCTGCCCGCCTAAGCGCCTGGTGAATCTGCGACATGGGCAAGACTAGGGAAGCTGGTCATGCCCCTGCGGGCCTGCTGTTCTGCCCGCGGCCACGGCGTGCACCTGAGACAAAATCCCTGCCGTCGCACCCCAAAAGCTTGGAGCTTCCCTTTAGTGCCATAGAGGGTATACAGAGTATGTGGAAATCATCGGCTGTGAAATGCACTATAAAGAATAAAACTACTCCTCTTTAATGCCCTACGTGGTTTATATTACTCTCCAACATTTCCTTGATAAGTAACTAACGTTCATGCAAACAAGGGAAACGCAAGAAGCAGACAAACAAAGGCAATTTAATCAACTGATGTACTATAGTCTTATGAGTTGCCCTCTTGCCAACTTTCTTTCCCCAGATTCTGATAATTGCCTGTAGATCAAAATAAAAAAAGATACCAGCAGTCAAAGATGATGGTATATTCATCTTTGAAACCTGAAATTTGTAATTTGTAAACATCAACTAGGTTTTGCAAGACGCCACCGGGTATCTGACCATGCTGCTAAAAAAAGGGGCCCCTCCTGCCCGGGAGTCCCTTACATTTGACTGCCAGAGTTACTTTGGAAATTGCGAGGTGGCTGAAACTCCGACAAACGCTAGATTCCCCGCTACATGCCAATCTTGCGGTCGTCGGTTTCACTATCAGTTTTAATTTCTAAAAACTTCCCCTCTTGACCTCGGTTATCATAGGAACAGGAAGACAGTACTTCAATTGGGAGTTCGACCCCCACTTGGATTAGTAAAGGAGCATGGCAAATGTTACAGTGGACCAAACAAATATAACAACCCTCAAATCTATTCAAAGCACCAAGGATCAAAAAAAAAAAGAAATTTCTGATGGAAAAATAAAATGATTTCCAGCTGCAACAATAACCTGCGCCGTCCGTCAAGGCTATAGTTGACATTGTGGCTGGAGGGGCAAGTATATGCATCTGGATTCTGCAGACTGTTACCATGGTACTATTGAATTGCCTAGAGGCTATAAGCATATGTAACCTATCTATACGCATATCTGTTACGAAAGCTGTAAAGATATAGTCAGTCATCCTATCTCTCAATAGACGTATAAAGTTCAAGAACATATCTCTATTAAGAGCAAAATTCCTTGGTCTAATTATAATAAGCTCAGGCCCATGCAGTGGAGTCCTCGAATGCCTTGACACCTATTAACTTTTAGAATTGTCAACAATAGAATTAATTGTTTAGCACATCTTTCTCGAAAGGCTTAAGATACGGCAATTCTGAAAAAGCTAGAGTCCCTCTTGTCTATTCCTCTATATACAAAGCTGACGTTAACCTGGCAGCGGAACTGTAAATGTTTAAAGCCATTCGTGCAACAAACTATCGATGGATTTATCTTTGCCTATTCCTTATTCTGGTAAACGTTTGTTCAAAAGCTTTACGAGTTAAAATCGGACTTGTGGATATTATCAACGGGAAATGACCGATTACATCATGGCTGGATTCGATTCTACATATACTTAAACTTTTTTTTTAATTATGTTGTAATTGTTTGAAGAGGAGAATAAGCTAACAAGGGTACTTGCTCAATTCATCACAAGCCTTCCACTTAATCCGAAACCCTATCGAATCGGAAAATATTTTTTAGGAGAATATAGGAACTCAACGCTAAAGAAACAAACTAGATTTAACATAACACATTCGACAAGGCACAACAATTGCAGTCATGCACTACCAGTGATCACAAGGCGGTCCAGTGATCTTTCATATGATAACAGTCAGCACAAGATATGCTCTGGGCAATTATAAGCTAATTTTCATCGCATCTATACAGAGCGTAAGACGTCTAATTTCAGCTCTGAGCCTCCGCCAAGTCACTTGCCACTTCTTCTTTAACGTATTCGGCTGATCACTAGCCACTTTGACACCACTCAACCGTCAAACCGCAAAACCGCAGACGCCTACATTGCCTGAAAAAAACAATGCAACTTCGTTGCCCGCATTATCTGTTGCCTTATGGTTTGGTAGCACCACAGCTTAACATATTCAATAACAATCGACTATCATAAATTTTTTTTATATGCTATCTATAGACTGGAAGACTTTCTGTTTTTTATTTGTTGTTGTCAGCTCTAAAATTTTATTTCTTTTTTTTTTTTTTCCTTTTTCTGCATGATTATTGGAGACTGATAACTGTATATGAGAAGCACAACAACGAAAAAAAAGAGAAAATCATTTGTTGTGTAGCTTTGATATATAAAAATATCCGAATCCCCAACTTTAACTTCTTGTAGATAGTTTAATTTAAAGCTTGTATTTTCCTGATTTTTAGGTAGGCTGTAAGTCGATCAATTAAACATTGAATTAGTTAATTTGTTTTTATTTGTTGAATAGATTAGATTTAATATAGATCAATGTTATTTAAAACCAACTCATCCTCATCAGAGGAAATATCAAAGAGACCAGAATTAAAGTCTCACCAATCTGCATTATCAGTTCACACACATGAATATGCTTTAGACATCAAGAGATCAAATCCTTACTCACATACATATGAAGAAGAGGTTCCTGTGGCTCTGGAAGATGGCCATCAATTGAAAAAAGAATTGGAACCAAGACACATTACCATGATTGCCATTGGTGGTGCCTTAGGTACAGGTCTTTTAATTGGTTCAGGTACTGCTTTATCAACTGCTGGTCCAGCTGGTATCTTGATTGCTTACAGTTTGGTTGGTATGGTCGTTTATTTCGTTATGTGTTCTTTAGGTGAAATGGCCTCGTTCATTCCATTACCAGAAGGTTTTGCTGGTTACGCCAAGAGATACTGTGATGAATCATTAGGTTTTGCCGTGGGTATTGCCTATCTATGTAAGTACTTGATTGTTGCACCAAATCAATTGGTTGCTGGTTCTTTAGTTATGGAATATTGGGTTTCTGCTGATACTGTGAATCCAGGTGTCTGGGTGGCCATCATTTTAGTTCTTGTTATCTTCATTAACTACTTCGGTGTTAAATTCTTTGGTGAATTTGAATTCTGGTTATCATCTTTGAAAGTTATTACCGTCCTAGGTCTAATTATCTTGTTATTATGTATTATGTTAGGTGGTTCTCCAACACATGACAGAATTGGTTTCAGATTTTGGCACGATCCTGGTGCATTTGCTGAATACTCTGGTATTTCTCCACCTTCAAAAGCTAAATTCGTTGCATTCTGGTCTGTTATGGTTACTGCCGTTTTCGCTTACTTAGGTACTGAATTGGTTGGTATTACTTTCGGTGAAGCTAAGAATCCAAGAAACACTATTAAGAAGGCTATTAAATTAACCTTCTACCGTATCTTATTATTCTACATCTGTTCTGTCTTTTTATTAGGTTGTTGTGTTGCTTACAATGATCCTTTATTATTAAAGGCTAAATCAGCTTCAACTTCTGCTGCTGCTTCTCCATTCGTTGTTGCTATTAAGAATGCTAAGATTTCAGGTTTACCTCATGTTGTTAATGCTTGTATTTTGATTTTCATCTTCTCTGCTACAAACTCTGATTTATACATTGCCACAAGAAATGTTTACGCTTTATCTGCTAATGGTATGTTCCCAAAATTCTTCTCCAGAACAAACAAGAATGGTGTTCCAATCTATGCTTTAATATTTGCCTCTTTGTTCTGTTTATTAGCATTTATGGTCTGTTCATCATCTGCATCTACTGTTTTCAACTATTTCGTCAATGTTGTCTCTATTTTCGGTCTATTGACTTGGATTTCCATTTTAGTTACTTACTTGTACTTCATCAAAGCTGTTAAAGTTCAAGGTTACGACAGAAAACAATTTACATACTATGCTCCATTCCAACCATACGGTACATACTTTTCCTTATTTATTTGTTGTTTGATTTCTCTAATTAAGTCATTCACTGTCTTTATTGGAACTTTTGCTTACAAGACTTTCATTACATCATACATTGGTATTCCAGTGTTTTTAATCTGTTTGTTCGGTCACAAAATAATTAAGAAGACTAAAACCGTTAAACCAGAAGAAGCTGATTTACAAACTTATAAAGATGTCATTGATGCTGAAGAAGAAGAATGTGAAAGAGAACTGGCTGAAAAGAAAGCCGCCAGAGGTGACAGTAAAGGCCTTGCTTGGTGGTACGATCATACCCTTGGATACCTCTTCTAAAGAAGAAAATACGACGATTGTATTTTATTTTATTTATCTCTCTACTCTTTCCCTTTTTACTTCTATTTCTTTGATTTTTCAATTTTCTGATTCTATATGTGTTTATAATTTCTCTTCCTTCATTTAGTTTTTTATATTGTCTTACTAATTTTCTATCGTATTCTATTAAGGGTTTCACCGAACTATTTTCTAGTCAGTGATCTACTTTAATTTCCATGTAGTGGAATGTAAATAAATAAATATATAAATAAATAAATAAACAAATTCTAATATACAGTGTGTGAGTAGTTTATTTCTTGTATTGTTTGAACCAGTCAAAGTTGGTTCTTTTCCTGACATTTCCATCTTGTCCCTTGCTGCTCAACAGATCTAAGATTGTTCCACCATAATACATGAAGAACTGAAACATCACAGGTTCATAACTGAACTCGATTTGAAACTCATCGTACATAATATCTGTCAATAATGCCATTTCTTCAAACGTAAGTGTAGTGTTATCTTCCCTTTCAGTAACTCCTCCAGTCTGTGAAGTAGCTTTTGGGTTCAACAATTCGTCTTCATATTCATATAATTGCGTGTATGCTATAATCAACGATTCTTTATATTCTGTTAACCTCTCATTTCTTGAATCTTCATCATCTCCAAAAATATTTTTTGAATATTGAGATGGTTCATAGTTAAATATATCATACAACCATCTATCTTTAATAGCACGTGCTTTACTTTCATTCGAGGTTGGATTTGTTGCCGTCTCAGTTGTTTGTAAAAATGAAGATTGATAGATGGATAGATACCGTTTGGTCACTTCGGGAGTCCAGCTTATCATTTTATCAAAGTTTGTATCTTTTTGAACAAAATTTAGGAGGTCGCAGGTTTGATGTTCACCGAATTGACACTTTTTACGTAATTCCTTCTGTTGTGTGTAAACTTTATGCCAATGTGAAAACTTTTTCGGATTATTAACGAAATAAAGACGAATCATAACAAAAAATAGAGAAATGAGGTGATATTCAGGATGGTCTCTGTTGTTGTTCGGATTTTTACTTGTGGATGGGTGAAACAATGTCATGTTGAGATTTGTTTCAATGATTGCTTTATTTGCCAAAAGAATGATCTCCAAAGGTAACGTCAATCGTAGAGTCCATTTCGTTAATAAAAGATAGTAAGGTATGTCAATCTCTTTGAATTCTTTCTGTACTTTCAATGTCCGAACAAATGTAGTTACTTTGGAGAACAACATTGGAATCTCAACTTTTATCTCCAATCCCTTACCCTTGAATACTTTATTTCTCACTTCCATTGGGAAATGATGTGATATTTTTAAGTATGGTATTTTGTTCAAATATGCCAACCTTATTAAATCAGTTAAGAAGATGGGGAGTCTCATGTATGTTAGTGAAAGGTGACAAATTATTAATATATCACCAGGAGTAGTTGCCTTGTGTTTGTTGTCACTATCATTTGACTTTGATGCAAAATGCAACAAATACAAAGTCCAATACTTTTTCACCACTTTCAAAAACGTATTTGAATCTATATTGTATATATTACATATAGATAGTGCCAATTTCTTCAAGTAAACTTGGTAGGCTTTCAGTAATTTGGAATCCTTTTCATCACCAATTAGCATACGTTCTCTATGCCTCTGAGCAGCAATCTTTTCTTTACGTTGACGAACTTGAGCACTCTGTGTTAGACCTGAAACATTAGTTAGACGACGTGAAACTGCTCCTCTACTCATGAACTGATCTACATTATCTTCTTCGTCGTTAATTTCAACATGTGTTGTGTTAACGTGACCATATTGACAAACTGGATGTCCATCTATCTGTTTCCATAAAACCGAAGGACAGTTATCAACCCCACAAACTGGTCCCTTTCTATAACCTCTTTTCCTGCTGCTCATCTAGTTGAATGGATTAGTGATTAGAGGCGATTCCTTTATGGGGCAAAGTTTGTACAAGCAAATCAAGAGTTTTTAATCACTACAAATTTGACTTTAATAGATCGCACTAGGAAATTTTACTGATTAAAATATTTTTTTTGTGTGTGTATTTACATTCTATTTTTTTTTTCTCATTTTGGGGATTTATAACAACTTATCTTGGCTACATATACTCAAAGAACATCTAGTGGTGATATGAATGACGTGGTGAATGATAACAATAATGAAATTAACAAAGATATAGCGTTGCCTAAGGGAAAGTCTAAGAGACAAAAGGTAAGCAAACAGCATGATTCAAATGAGATCATAACTTCTGTAAAATCCATGCCTCCGCAGTTAAAAAAATATTGGAAAGCAAGATACAATCTTTTCTATAAATTTGATGAAGGAATCAAATTAAGTCATGAATTATGGTACAGTGTAACACCAGAGTGTATATCTATCTATGTTGCCAAATTTATCAAGCATTGTTACCCGAAAGCGGAGAAAGTTTTAGATCTCTTTTGTGGTGGGGGTGGTAATTCTGTACATTTATTGAAATCTTTTGATCAAGTTATATGTGTCGATTACAATCAAGTAAATTTAGATTGCACATTGAATAACGTTGGAGTTTATTTCAGCTCAGATAAACTGAAAGAAACTGGAAAGAAATTAGAGATTGTGCGATGTGATTGGAGATTCACTTTAGACGACACATTCAATCCGGAAAATGATGAATTCAAAGAATGGAAGCATACAGTAGACATCAGGAAAAAATTAAAAAAAGGGAGAGAATTAGAAGTGGATGTTGTATTTGCATCACCACCGTGGGGTGGACCTGAATACAATCAGCTGGAATTATTTGATTTAACTCAATTATTGCCCCTAAATTTGAAAGATTTGCTACTTACTTTAAAAGAAATTAGCGATACAATTGTATTATTTTTACCAAGGAACTCTGATTTAGATCAATTGAAGAAAATTAGTGAACAGGTGTTTGGTATAGGAGTTAAAGTTAGAGTTACAAAAGTATTTTTACATGGCGGATTGAAAGGAGTATTATGTTTCTGGGGTGATAAATTCTATGACTATGAAAGAAGGGAATTTGAAGATGAGGGAAACGAGTGAGCATAAACGATGAAAAGGCACAATCATTATATAATAGATCAAGCAAGATAAGAAATATAGATTAGAGATCGATAGTAATAGATAGTAATAGATAGTATAGATAAGTTGAAAGACGTACCTTTCCATAAAGAGATCACGGCTGTGCATAAAAGGGGAATAGGATGTTAATTGTTACCCTACCTAAATAGCGATCGAATTTCAGGCGCGGGAAAAGAAAGCTGAAAGAAAGGAGAGAGAATAATAAATGTGTCAAACTTGCTTTGAGGGCAGTAACTTTATACCGCTGAGGGTTTGTCTTTTTTTCGTCCCTCGATCGATACAACAATAATTATAGGAGTATTCTCCGCCTCCTCCAATTGACGACGGTTCACAATTGAATAATGTGATGGTGTTGGAATTTACTGGTGTAATCATTTAAAAGTATTTATTAGCTCTAGATTGTACATAGTTTAATTTAAGATCTATGATATACTTACTGATGAAATCTAGTGATTGGTAGATCATCAATAAGGATAGAAAACTGTAGAGTCGAAGACGAAATGCTACTGGTTGAGTATGCACAAAATTATATTACTCAACAATATATACTGGGGCTGTCCAAGTCAGCAGCAGCAGCAGCAGCAGACAATTCTGGCACCAGGGGATTGGGGCGAGGAGGGGGAGCCGTATGACAGAATTATTAAAGGAGGTGAAACATAAGATGACCTTGGCCCGTCATGAAAAACTGGTCAGTGGTGTAGTGTCTCAAAAGATGTACGAAAAGGGTAACAATTATGAACTGTATATCCATTCACGTACATACTGTGGAAATGTGAATTAGCGACTGTCACCTCTAAAGATATATGGAACATAAACATTTAACCAAATAACAGGTGAGTAAGAATTCGTACAATAATAATACTATGTATAATAATAATTCAGATCAGGGAAAGGAGGAAACCTCGGCGTGGATAGCAGTTGGCAGACAATAAGGCCGCTGCTAAGAGGCACCGATATAGAAGCTCCCCGATCCGATTAGCTGGATATGAACTTTTTGAAGGGAGTGTCTCATAAGATCTCGTACGAGTCGCCGGCAAGCGGCAGCGATAGCGCGGTGCCTACTATTACCGCCCACGTAAACTCTTTACGGTAGCAGTTAGTAGTTATAGTTGTTAATAGAGAGAGCAGCGAGCAGTAACAAATTTCGCATCCTCGAATCCTCGAATCCTCGATCGAAATGCGAATGGATCGCGCGGCGGCGGCGCCGCCGATGCGCATAACGATTCACCACCTTACACCTTGGTAGTTGACTGCGGTTTGCGGCCTGGATGCACTTATATCACTTAACCTTCTTGTATCTTTTCGGTTTATCGATCCTTCCCTTGCCTTGCCTTGCCTTTCCCCGACGCTGACCTTTCCATTTCCCTCTAGCTTGTTCCTTTATCACTTTTGTTTCCTTCTTCATTAAATATCTTGATCTACATCTATTGTCCACCAGATTACCTGTTTTATAGTTACCTACCTACTTTTAATCCGTATTTAACAAAAGCTTTATTGGCTTTCCACGTTTTCCTCAATTTTTTTTTCTCAAGGCCAATCAAAAAAAGAATTTTTTTCCCCTTATCTATCAACGTATACCGATTACTATACTTTCTTGATCCCGGTAAAGACATCGGCAGTCTACTTGATTTTAATAGGAAGTCGATACACTATAGCTATAGAATCCGATTTGTTATAGATTAGTATCACTGGTTTTTGCATTTTTGAATCTTTTGTTCTTGCTTTTTATCCTCTCACCTTTTTCTTATCTACTATATGAAAGGATCGGCAGTCGACGCCCTATACGATTTGCAAGAATTCACCTACCCAAAATATAGGATAATCAATTACCATAAATATCCATTCACATTTTTTTTAATGAAAGCATTGATATATTTATAAATTTCATTTTTGCATAATACCATAAAAGAAACACATATTGCATCACTATAACCGTTATCATCGCTAACCACCATGTCTGTCCTCAACAACCTATTTTTTAGCTTTATCAGCCCCGATAATACGACCCTTACCCCTACATCTACAACACTGGTTGATCTTGTATTAACTACAACAGCTTCCACAAGTTTACCGACTTCGACATCAACTTCCATACCTGAAGACGATTATTGCAAAGATTTAGACTTCTTTGTTAAACTATTACTCATACTCACTGGTGACTGTGAGTTGGGAATAACGCGAAAACAATTGATAAAGAACTTGAAACCTATATCCAAATACTCTTCATATTTGTCTATAACAGCTTGGCTATTTGCCCAATTGCCTCAAGTTATAAAAAATTATGCCGACAAATCAGTCGATGGACTATCACTAGGATTTTTATTATGTTGGTTTATGGGAGATTTCCTCAATTTCACAAGTTGTCTGCTGACAGATGCAATGGCTTTTCAATTATTGTTAAGTTCATATTATCTAATAATTGACTTGATCCTTGGTGCTCAGTATTACTACTACAGTAATATGTATCATAACCCTCATTCAAGATTTTATCATAAGAATAAGAGTCAGAGATTGAAACAACTGAAAAGTCCGAGGTCTGCTCTACGAGAGACGCTATTACAACACGCCGAGACAATGGAAGCAGCTGAACTTGCGGTCAAAGATACAAGTGTTGTGAAAGAACATATTGGACCAGTTAGCATATCCCCTGAATTTCATCGTAAAGAACCTAAAAGACAAAAAAAGACAAGAAAGAATATGAATAAGAAGATGTCTGTTTCAAAGATTAATGGAATATACGAAGATACTTCTGATAGTGATACTAATATGGATAATCCCGATGGTAATGATAGTAATAGCAACAGCAATAGCAATAGCAACAATAGTAAAGGCCATGGATTCTTTAGACAGAATAATAACAGTATCACTCAGTTACTCAGTTCTAGTTTTATCGTTGGATTCAGCAAAGTCGAAGGCCTACCAATAAATACCGATTTTGCAGCCAATGGTTCAATAAACAACTCTGCCATTTTCAAAATCATCCATTCAATTCTGACTATGAAACAGCATACTTTAGGAAAAGTTCTAGCTTGGAGTTGCACTTGCTTATACCTTTCCTCAAGAATCCCACAAATAATCACAAATTATAAAGCTCGCTCTACAAGTGGAATCTCAATGAAACTGATCATGTGCGCTCTGTTGGGTAACCTTTTTTATTCGACTTCTTTACTCACCTGTAAAGCCGCTCTAATTGGCGGATCTGAATCCGAGGAATTTTGGAATGCTGAGTTAAGTTACCTAATTGGAGCTTTGGGTACCGTCTGCTTCGATAGCATGGTTATCTTACAATGGTATTATTGGGATTACAAGCAAAGTTCAAAGGGTACTGGTGAGATGTACTCTGTCGTTGGCAGTAACAGAGAAAATCATCTATTTAATAACGGTTTCGCAAATTACGGTAGTACAAATAATGCAACGAGTGCTTCTCATTCAATTTTAAACACTAAGCATAAATCTCCAATTCTAATTACAAACCACAATGGTGCTCCTAATGGGCTAAAACATTCATCGTCACCTATCAACTTTAAAATGTCATTATCTCCAAGTCATGCAAGAAAATTAAGCGAGTTTACTCCTTTATCTCCAATAGATTTCTTACTAGACGATTACATGGCCACTGCTCATTCTTACAAGATTCCAAATGTTGCCAACGGTGGTGGTGTTGGTGGTGGTAATCCATATGATATTACACCTACAGGAAGTACTAGCACATCTTTGAGTAAAGGAAATGGGTTATATCATCCTCCTAGCTTGCTGGTCAGTGCTACTAGAAACAACTTAAAAATGAGCAAGCTCAGCACATCGATTGCCAATGCAAACAGTAACAACGGCGACGAGAATAATAACACTAATATTAACAATAATAATGCAAACACTAATAATAATAATAACAATGATAATAATAATAGTAGTGGCGAATCCATTACTAATGAAAAGAAAGTCAAGAGTCTAGGTATGATTAAAGATTGTGTGTCGTCTTCAAATTCTACAAGTAACTCGAGCTTGTCTCCTATCTTAGAAAAGAAGATGATACCTGAGCCTACTAACTTTAAGAACAGAACAAGCACAAATTCATCAACTTCAATCAATGATAATCGTCGTGGAAGTAATGAATCAAATGAGGGTGAGGAAGAAGATGACGACGATGAGGAAGAGGAGGAAGAAGATCACGAAAATGACTCCGATGATGACTATGTTTTCAGAACAGAATCTATCAGAAATGGAGTTTCACATCAGCCGACTAATGATTCATCGACCCACTCTACTCACCAATCAATGGGACATCAATTGGGCCTGTCATCTTCAATTCCAATGCATCACGGGAGTATTAGCGGATCTTTATCCCATCATATTATGCATAACAGCGGATCCCTTGGGGGAACGTCTGAATCTGTTACTAACAGCCTAACGGAGGCCATTCTGGAAGGAAGAAGTAACAGCAGATCTAGCATGGATTCAAATATTGGGTCCAGAAGGTTTGTTACTAGAAGAGGATCACAGTTTTATAATTATGGTTCAGTTGGCTAGCTGACCACATTTGACCTGCTCTAGGGAAGCGGTTTGTTTTCTTTTTTTTATTTTCTTTCTTGTTCCTTGTTTTATTTTTCTTCATTTTCTTTCATTTCATATTCTTTTCTATTTAACCTCCCTTAATTTTGTACTTCTTATATATACCATTCATAATTCACATAACAGATATATTCCTCAATTTCACCTGACATATGTAATATACTAGATCTATATATAGCTACCAACTAAATATACGAGCTGCAAAAAAGACACTCGGAGCGGCGCACTTAAGGCTGAAAACGGGCTCCTTCCTAATTTGGCATAGAAAAGAGCGAAAACAGCAACGGCACAGGTGGCACGGCGGAATGATGACAGACCGATAGGAAAGAGGGTGGCAAACAAGCCATCTCCATCTTGTCTTGTCTTGTGTTTCCCTCTTTTTAGAAGATGGCTACTCCATTTAATACAACAGCCTCAATTAGAAAAGTAGAACAATTGAAACACTAAGATAAATACTGCAGATAGCTAATATCACTATATATATCTATTGTTTTTTCACCAACGTTTGCAATTCACTCTTGATTATCTTCCCCCCTCCTCTCTCTTTTTTTGACAGCTGCTATCTAAGAAGGACTACCGGAACTTCAACTTAGCTCAGCTTCCTTCAATTGAATTTTATACAAAAAGCGACTAGAAAGTTTACTTAGCAAAAGACAAGCTATACAATTATAAATAAAGTAATTAACTTTTTTAAAAAAATAGATAAAAGATAACAAAATGAGATTATCATTGACCACTTTAACTACTCTAGCTTTAATGCTAGTCTGCGGTGCCGATGCTAAGGTTCACTCCGCTAAGATCCAAAAGCACCCAGTTTCTGATACTTACAAGGATGTTACCTTTGCAGATTACACCAATGCTTTAAAGGCTAAGTACATCAAATCATTCCACAAGCACATGATGTCCCAACAAGAGAATAAGGGAGGCGAAACTCCATTCATTCCATTCCTCGAAACTACAGAGGCAATTCAAATGATGGAAGAAGTTGAAAGTTTAGTTGATGTCACAGCTGGACATGATACTCCATTGACCAATTACTTGAATGCTCAATACTTCACCGAAATTCAACTTGGTACTCCTGGCCAACCATTCAAGGTTATCTTGGATACCGGTTCTTCGAACTTGTGGGTTCCAGGCTCTGAATGTTCTTCGTTAGCTTGTTACTTGCACACCAAGTACGAGCATGATAGTTCTGCTACATACAAGGCTAATGGTACTGAATTTGCCATTCAATACGGTTCAGGTTCTTTGGAAGGTTACGTTTCCCAAGATACATTGGCTTTAGGTGATTTGATCATCCCAAAACAAGATTTCGCAGAAGCTACAAGTGAACCTGGCCTTGCCTTTGCATTCGGTAAGTTTGACGGTATCTTAGGTTTAGCTTACGATACCATTTCAGTTAACAAGATTGTTCCACCAATTTATAATGCTATCAACTTGGGTTTGCTAGACAAGCCACAATTTGCATTCTACTTGGGTGATACTAATGTTGATGCTGATGATGGTGGTGTTGCCACATTCGGTGGTGTCGATGAAACAAAATACAGCGGTAAGGTCACTTGGTTACCAGTTAGAAGAAAGGCTTATTGGGAAGTGTCATTTGATGGTATTGCATTAGGTGATGAGTACGCCCCATTGTCTGGCCATGGTGCTGCCATTGATACTGGTACTTCTTTAATTGCTTTACCTTCCCAACTAGCTGAAATCTTAAACACCGAAATTGGTGCAAAGAAATCATGGTCTGGTCAATACACCATTGAATGTGATACCAGAGATACATTACCAGACTTAACCTTAACTTTCAGCGGTTACAACTTTACCATTTCTCCATACGACTACACCTTGGAAGTCTCCGGCTCTTGTATTTCTGCATTCACACCAATGGATTTCCCTGCTCCTATTGGTCCATTGGCTATTATTGGTGATGCATTCTTAAGAAAGTACTATTCAATTTACGATTTGGGCAAAGACGCTGTCGGATTGGCGACTGCCGTCTAAATATCTTTTTGGTTTATTTTTATTAATATCTGGGTTGGAAATTTTGTTTGGTTTGGTGATGTCTCCATGTGTTCCTGTCGTTCTTCCCCACTTTTTTTTTCTCATTCTCACGTTGGCATATATATTTGCAACAGTTTTTTTTCGACAATTATTTTGATATAATCTCGGGGTATTTTTTTTTCTGGTCTTTGTCAATTCCCTATTTTTTTTAATTTTTTTTTCTTTTTTTCCTGTATTGTTTTTATATATCTTTTACTAACAATTTCCATTGGTTTTAGAATCAATAAAAAAGAATTATCGTTTGTCATTATTTTAAAACTTGAGTAATTGAATAGAAACCGAAAGCTTTAGACGAGGATTCTACAACGCATAAAAAAATGAAACCGAGTATAAATTGAATTAATAGAATAAAAGTACATTAAACATGAAGTAAAAAAAAAGTAGAAAAGCACATACATAATTAGAAAAAAATATCAAGACAAATAATGAGGGGGATTTTCAAACGTTGTTCAAATCAGCTCTTTTAACTTTCTTGGCTGGATAATTACCTGAATCATCAAACTTTCTCTTTCGATCACCACTTGTATTCTTACTCTGTGCAACGTGATCATTCAACAGTCTCCAATCACTCTCATCCATCGCATCAACAGTAATTAACAGTTCCTTGTCAGGTGCCCCAACATACAATCCAGTATC
Source organism: Ogataea ovalis (assembly GCA_030556425.1). Taxonomy (NCBI): domain Eukaryota; kingdom Fungi; phylum Ascomycota; class Pichiomycetes; order Pichiales; family Pichiaceae; genus Ogataea; species Ogataea ovalis. Next base: position 128,640 of record JAKTTZ010000013.1, read on the forward strand.
ATCATTTACATAAACACGATAATTTAGTTGTTCTTTATGTTGTTTGTCTATAAACAAACTTAATTCATCTCCATTGAAAATCTTGCATTTGCGACCTTTACTGATCTTTACACCGTTTACGTAGCAACCGTTTGTGGAAAAATCGAGTAGCCAAATATCATCGAGTCCCATAGCTGGTGATTCATTCGTGTTGTAGGATGAAGATGACTGTGTCATTGACGTCGCTGTTGCTGCTGCTATTGCCGGAGTAGCTATCGGGTGTCTCTTCTTGATGATCATACAGTGTGTTTTGGAGATACGGTCATCGGATATAACTTGATCATGAGTGTCTAACCGACCAATAGAAAAGTTCTGTTGACCTTGTTTGAGGTGTATGTATTTAGGTTGTTGTTTCTTAGTTGATTTCTTCTTTGGAGTGGAAGTTGATGGTGATGTCTGAGAAGGCAACGGACTTTTGATAATTTGTTTCAAAGTTAAAAATGTGCCTGGTGGGATCGTAACGGATGTTGTATTTAACTTTAAATTTATTGATGTTGTCAAATCCTTCACTTGTTGTTCGGAATCTGTAGATACTGCAACAACTGTATGATCGAAAGCATCTACATTTGATGAATTGATAGCTTGATATCTTCGTTGTTGTTCAGGCAATTGTGTAGGAGGCTTTGGAATCTGTGGAACTTTGAATACATTTTTTCCTTGAGAATTGATATCATCGTCCTCACCGTCTTCGTCATCATCATCATCATCATCATTATCGTGAATCAAGGATGGTGGTGGGTGCAATTGCTGAGATTTACTGAGCTCATGAGCTTGTGAAAGTCTCTGCTGATGTGATTGACTCTGTGATAAACTCACTTGTGAATCAGTATTAGCAATATCTTGAATCCAAGGATGCTCTAATGCCTGAGTTGCATTTAATCTTAATGAAACATCGACCTCTAAGAGTCTACTGATGAAATCACGACCTTCCAAAGAAACACCATTATCCTTTAACAATGATTCATGGTAGTTTCCGGCAGTAACATTTCTAAACAATGCTTCTTGAGTAGAACCACTGAATGGTAAATGGGCAGTCAAAATAACAAATATCAAACAACCAATTGACCACATATCAACTTTATTAGAATATGCATCCTCGATTCTTCTCCCATTACCCAAATATCTTTTTCTTTGCTGTGATTGTTGGAATTTTAAACCATATTTACCCGTGATCACTTCAGGTGCTAAATATGCCAAAGTACCACAAAAAGTTTTCATTATACTTGCCTTATCTTGACCTTTAGCTAACCCAAAATCAGTGATCTTGACAGTCACTGGATCATCCTGTGAAATTAAAATATTATCAGGTTTTAAATCCCTGTGGGAAATGCCTTTTGAATGAACGTAATCAATAGCTAAAAGAATCTGCTTACAGATTTCTTTACCTGCAGCTTCCCCAACTGATCCATACGAAGCAACAAAATCCATCAAATCACCTCCTGGAACAAACTCCATCACCAAGTAATACGAATCAGAATCTTCATAAAATGCTTTCAGTCTTACTATACCAGGGTGATCTAACCTTTTTAATATCTCCAACTCTCTTGTAACACCATCAAGACCACCAGTTAAAGCTTTCTTCTTGGAAATGATCTTAACCGCAAATGTCTCCCCAGTAGCTCTCTCAATTGCCTTTTTCACGGTGGCAAAAGCACCCGAACCAACAATTTCGTCTCTTATTATGAATTCTGCATCAATTCCTGCCTCTTTATCATTTGAATTGGCACCTGTTACTCTGCTATTCTTGCCTGTTCTACTCTGTTGCAATGACTCTTCGGAAGTCGATTTGGGGAAATGCACAACAAACCTCATGACATCTAAAGCCACACCAATCCCCACACTTATCTCATCTCCTTGTGTTAAAATATAATTTGTTCCTTTTATTAATTTAGATCCATTGATCCAAGTTCCATTGGTTGAAGTATCCTGAATCATGACATTATTCTGGTTGCTATTTTTACCATTATTATTTGTGCCATTTGATCTGTTGTTGGCTTTCAGACTCATCCATAGTTTAAAATGCTTATTACTGATTCTATTACTCTTTGTATTTAATGCATAATCACAGACTTCTGCTCGTCTACCAAATATCCACTCTTGCCTATTGTTATTGACTTTATTTTTTGCATCTGATAGCTTTACATCAATGAACGATTTACCGTTCGTATCTGTATTTGTCGTGCATATCAACCTACATATCACTCCCGATTTGATCAAGTCCTGTTCTAATGTATCATACCCAGGATCATATGCACTCGGTTGCGTAGCCTGAGTTGGCTGGGTTGCTTGTGTTAGTCTTCTTGAGTCTCCTGTCATGACCATAGCATTCCTGTTCGGAGACACCATTTTCGTTTCCATTGTCTAGTTTCGGTTTACCCTGGAACTTTAAACTCAACGAGTCTCAACAATTGACAGCTGAACAGGACCGTTACAGATGCTTTGACTGAACTGAGCCACCTTCTCTCTTTATAGTAGGGGCCTTCTTACTCAGCTCTGTCAGGCTGATCTCAGTCAAATCACGGAGGTGAAGAAAACTTTCAAGACGCGTATGGTGTTTGTGGCTGGAGGATCATCTTTTTTTTTAGAAAACTTGTGGCTGAGAAGTTTGATGTGGCGGATGACTGTAGGAAAATTTTTGGTTTTTCAGAAAAAAAAATATTTTTGATCTGATATGATTTATATGAAGTTCAGCACTTGATTTTTGTTTGTTGCTTCTTAGCTACTTTTTACTTCTGAAAGACGATAATGACTGAAAGTACTGAATTGAAGAGACAGCTGGATGCTGAAGATTCTGTGTCTGAAGATCAACTCGTGAAGAAGCCAAAGATTGAAGACAATCAAGTTGCTTCCATCGAGGATGATATTGTTGGAACTACCGAATCTGATGTTGGAATTACCGAATTCATATACAAAGGAGAAGGCAGAATTACTGGTGTATTGAAGCAGAGATATACAGATTTTATGGTGAATGAAATTGACATGAATGGCAGTGTTGTGCATTTGAATGATTTGGGATTCTACAAGCCTAAAGATTTGACCCCTGAAGAAAGTGAAGGATTAGCTAAAGAGCAAGAAGAAAAAGCTAAAGAAGAGAAAGAACAAGAGATAAAGTCCGAACCCAACCAATTCCAAATAACAGAAGAAGGTAAAGCAAGATTGAGTGAAATCTTTGGTGACTCAGATACTGAAAAGATCTTAGAATTATTCAATGAAGGTAAAAACGTTGAATCTGAGAAATCGTTCGATGATAAAGATGAACGTACCAAAATCCATCAATTGCTAAGGGAGATTTTCAAAAATAAGGTTGATGCAATGACCACCCCAACAAATCATTTCCAAATTGGATTAAACAATAGAAATAGACCAAACAAGAGAAGAAGACAAAGAGACCAAGGAACTCTACCACCAATCGACCATAATTTGGGACCACAGAAAAACTTCATCCACATTACTATATACAAGGAAAATAAGGAAACTATGGAAGTTGCTGGTTTGCTCTCAAAACTATTAAATATCCCTGTTAAAAGAATCAAATATGCAGGAACTAAAGATCGTAGAGGTGTTACAGTTCAAAGAGCATCAATCGAAAATTTATCCGTCGAAAGAATCAACAAGCTAAATAAACAATTACGTGGATTCCAAATTGGTGGGTTCGAATACAACGATTCATGCTTAAACTTAGGTGATTTGCAGGGAAATGAGTTCATTATTACGATCAAGAACATTAAACCTGTTGATCCAAATCTAACCATCGAAGAAGCTGTAGTTCCTATATTGGAATCATTGGGAACTAACGGTTTCATCAATTATTACGGCATGCAAAGATTTGGGACTTTCTCTATTTCAACACATGATGTCGGTAAACAAGTTTTAAAGGGAAACTGGAAAGAAGCAGTTGAATTGATATTAAGTGAACAAAAAATTGTAATTCCTGGATCCATCGAATCCAGAAAGATTTGGGCTGAAACAAAAGATGCTCATTTGGCACTAAAAAAGATGCCGAGAAAATGTTCTGCTGAATATTCTATTTTGAGTAGATTAGACAAGGCAGAAAAAAATGCTGATGGTCACTATCCTGATAACGCATACTTTAATGCTATAATGGGTATCCCAAGAAATTTGAGGATCATGTATGGTCATGCTTATCAATCTTACATTTGGAATGTTGCGGCATCTAGAAGAATACAATTGTTTGGATTGAAAGTTGTCCCTGGCGATTTGGTTTTGGTCGATAATGAAAAGGACAAGAATAATATCGTGGATGAAATTAAAACCAAGAAAGAGTTTGATGTCGACGATGAAGACTTTGAAGAAGATGTGAAAAAAGATACATTCACCAGAGCCAGACCGGTCACCGAAGAAGAAGTTGCAGCAAACAAATTCGATATCCACGATATTGTGCTACCATCTCCTGGTTTTGATGTGATTTACCCTGAAAATGAGGCTTTAAGAAACGTATATGTTGAGGAAATGGCAAAAGATGGATTAGATCCATTTAGTATGGCTAGAAAGGTGAAAGAGTTTTCGTTATCGGGATCATATAGACATGTTGTCGCAAAGGTGAAGGGTCTATCCTACCACTTTAAAAACTATGACAAGGTTACTGAACCTTTGGTGAGGACAGACTTGGAGTTGTATAGAATGAGATACAAAGCTATCACCTACTTGGGTGAAACTGATCCTCAACCGGAGAGAATTTTATCAGGTACACCGGGTGCCCCAAATACAGCGCTTATTATTAAGTTACAACTAGGTGTGTCGACTTATGCCACTATGGCCTTGAGAGAATTGATTAAGGGTGACACATCGAGATATGGAGATGTTGTGAGTTTGAGAACAACCTCAAAGGAAAGTTGAAAAATGTATTATTAGAAAATTTATATACAAACAGATGTCGATAGATTAATTCAATAATCCCCCCTATATATTGGCAGGCACACGCCAGCGTAATCCGCACTTCTTCCCCATCTTTTTTATCGATTTTTTTACGCAAGACAGTTTTTGCAGCTGACATTCGTTATATATTTAGAGAACTACCCTTTTTCTATCTCTCTTTTTGAACTGAATTCTCTAAAATCAGTTATTGTAGGCACCCTAAGAGTTGCTTGACTATTCTTTGCTTTCTAAAACCAAATATTTCGTTGCAAAGGGCAATTTGGTTTCTTTCTTTAAGAAATCTATCTAGTATTACCCTTTTTATACCATTACATTCAAAAAGATAGGCGCTCAAGGGACAATTTTCATATTAATAGTAATACAAAAGTAATGATAAGCCAAATACCGATTACTGATGATGTGACAATTAGCGAACTTCCAACAGACAAGATCAAGACTTCTACACGTACTTCCAAGTCGAGGTTACCGTCATTTAGCTCTTTGATGGGATCGGCCGAAAACACTCTTAACAACAACACGCATAATAGTGTCAAAGATGAAAAGCTGGGATTTAGAAAATTTGCCAAAAGCTTTTTGTTTAATAGCACCGACAAATCAGCTTACAAAACGGCCGTTACAATTCCTAGCGGTGGTAAAACAGAAACGGAAGAGCAGTCGTCGTTGGAGAAGGATACCAAGTCACCTTACTATGAGACTGCTAAATCCAACAAATCTAAAACGGTTAAAAGGGTAACTGGAACTTCAAAATCAAAGAGACATGATACAGAATGGCGAAGTCTTAACCATGCTGCTGATACATATTCACGAACTCGTAAGAATGGGAGCGCTCAAATTATTCAAAAGCTGACTTTGGTGGATATGGAGATGCCTGAAAAAAATGATAACTTACTGAGTATGTTCATGATTGGTAACTTGAATGGTGAAGATAGCTCAAATAGTGAAGGAAAGAGCACCACAAGGAGCATGAAACGTAGACAAAATGAGTCAAGAGACAAAACTAAGAAAGCTCCAACTGATCGTTCTCTAAAAACGAATGAAAACATTGTTAACACCTCAACTGCAGTATTGCCTCTTAAAACGAAAAAAGAAGTCATATATAGCGAAAGATTGGGGTTTTTAAAGCCTTCTAGAGTGATTCTACTATCAAATATACAGCCGAATACTAGTTTGACTACAATCATGTCCCATTTGAATAGTGGACCCTTGGAAAAGATCAGATTACTGAATAAGAACAACTTAACCGAAATCGAAAACTATAATTTTGGAAGCACTATTGGATGGGACAAAACTGTATTGCAGTTATTCTTTTACAAAGAAGATGACGCCGCAGAGTTCATGAAATACGCAATTACTGGGATGTTTATTGTGAATGGCAGACATTTAGAATCATCATGGGTACCAAGAAATCAGTATCTCAGCGAAAGGAAGCAGACATCAAAAGATCTTTTATATCTCTCTGCAGAAGAACAAGAAGATGATAGCTATAACGAAGATACATATCCTCTGGATATGATGGGACCGAAAGAAAATGCCAGACGGGTGCTAGTTTTCAAGAAACCGGTTGCTGCCAAATCGAAGGTCAACCAAAAGGTGCATGGCGGAAAACTCTTTGGCCCATCTGAGAAAAAGAAATCAAATTATCCCGATCCTGTATTCAATTACAGCGATGATTTGGACGTGGAAGAAGTAAGAAATGACTTTAACCAGTTTGGGGCGATCGTAGAAGTGTCTCCTGTTGTGTCTCGTAAACTGTGCTTTGCTGTGCAGTACTTTGACGTGCGTTCCGCTATTATCGCCAAACACAAGATCACTTCGCGAGACGCCTCCGGCTCCACGGGGGGAACCATGGCCATGGATGACGAGCAGAGCGCGGAGCTGAATGAGAAGTACCGCGGGTGGTACATCTGGTACGGCCGCGATCCAGCTGATAGACCTGCAGTAATCATATGATAGATTTCACGTGATCCGCAGAAATGTTTTATTTCATTGTGTTGAAACTTGTGTGTACATTGTATAGTGAGTGAACCTGAATTATATACGGACTTGTGTAGCAATCAATCTTTTGATGAGCCTGATATCAAAGTTGTATATTTAGACATTGGTGGTGAGGAAGAAGCAACAACAGAAGACTTGAATAAATTATGATTAAATCTGGAGCGAGAGTTGCTTGTATGTCCACTAGATATGCTCATGTCACTGATGCCCGTTTTCTCTCAACCACCTCTTCTGACCCCGAGGGTGATAGCCTATCTAAAGATGACGATCTGTCAGCAACGCCACTTGCTTTAAAACCACAATTTTTTAACATAAATGATATACAAAATAGAATAAATGCAGGTGATGATATTGTTATTCAAGCTGTGAAACATAGAGATGAAAAATTGCCTCGCATTGAAGATACGGCCTTGGATAAGGTCAATTTAACTGAATCACTTCCGCAACTACAACTATTGCTTCCTACATCTAGCATTGTCTCGCAATTAAAACCTGGTTTAAATTCCACAAAGGAACTAGGACTGAGAGACAAGTTTAAAGTTTGGGGGAAAGTCTTCAAGAAATATTTTGCATTTTTCAAAGCAGGAATTAAGAATATTTGGAATTTAAATAAATATTTGAATCATGAAGTGTATAATAAGAAGAGATATATAATCGAGACAGGAATTAGAGGAAGCAGTAATGATGTAGCTAATGGTGATGCAAGAGACCGAAAAATTGCTTTGAAAAAGGGAAATTACAGAGAAATATTAGATGAATTGGCAAATTGTGTCCGTTCTGTTGAAAATGAATCTCATGTTAAAAAGACACCAGAAGAATTGTGGATTGATAAAGGAGATGATAGAAAGATACGGATGACCAGAAGTGAGTTTCAATTAATGGTTAGAAATAAGCACGATTTTGTTAGATTGCCTTTATTTGCAATTTTATTTTTATTGATCGAGGAAGCTGTTTTACCTTTGTATTACCTTTTCCCATATTTGATGCCATCAACATGTGTCTTCCCACAATTTTTACCTAAATACCATAGTGTTAGTTCGAAAGCACAAGATAAGTTGACGACGTTAAGAAATGACAAGGATTACACCGACGTTGGCAGTTTGAACCCTTACAACATGGCTGCTGAAGAAGTTAAACTACTTTGTGAGTATCTCCATATCGCTGTTGATCCATTTTCAAAGCTATTAAGTAGTGACTCCAGAAAAAGAGATCTATTGATGGATAGATATAAAGAGCTTACAGTCGATAACTACTTGCTACTTCGTGATGGTGGCATCTATAAATTGAACAAATTGGAGTTGATGGCTGCTTGCGCACGCAGAGGGTTATTAGACTATTGCAAACTCGTTTCCCTCGTCAAAGACAAAAGTTTGAAAGATATTTCGTTCCTTGACAGATTAGATGAAAAGGAGATGCAAACTCTACTTTTACAATTTGTGGTGGACTTTAATGACCGCAGAAATCATGCGGGTTTGCTGGGGATGTACACTACGGTGAGCAAACGGTGAGGCTGAATAAATGGAAATTTGTATATACGAAAATATATATTTATAAATTTATATATTTGAGAACAATTAATGAAAGGACTTGTATATATAGAATATAACCATCACCATTCGATACACAGGCAGCCGAAATCATGACACGCACTGTGCACACCACGATCATAGCCTGCCACAGGCCACAGAGCACAGGGCAGAGGGCACAGGGCCGCAGGCACCGCAGCGGGTGTAGCGAGACAGACGCGGAAACAAGGCAAGACAGATCTAAGCCCAAAGAGCGATCTACACGTGATGAAAATCACGCGCAGGAAACACCGCGAATTCCACTGGCCACAGCAGAAAAAAGCGATCTAGGCAGAGTCTTCCGATGGTGGGCTCTCTCCATACACCTCAGTCTACATTTATAAACTGCCTTCTCCACCTGCACTTAATTACACCGTCTTGCTTTTTTGTCCTTGCACTTGCAACAGAGACATATCAACGAAGGTTCATATATATATACCATCTCAAGTACCAACTAGTGTTTATCTCTATATACCCGTGAATGAAAGTGTGAGTGTGTTATTACAAGTTTTTTTCCTTGCAGTATTATCTCGAGTTTATTCCTTTCCTTGCACCTCCTCACTAATAAAGACACCGTATATAGATTATCAATTTCAATTTTTACCATCTTAACAGTTTATACACAACCATGCCAAGTCGATTCAGCTCTTTTGTCAACTTATCTCATTTGAAACATCAGGAGGAAGATAAGCATGGTTCTTCCCATAGTAATAGAGTCAGCCCATCAACAAGCCATGATATTTCAAGCACCGCAATGGGCCACTCCGTGAGCTCAAGAAGATCATTTTTCGGATTGAACGTAGGTAGATCATCTTCCAATGATTCCCAAACGTCACTAGTATCCGATGACCATCATCACCATCATAACCCATTAGGACACCATCATCATCAAACCCAACCGAGCGTTCCGTATGGTGCGTCGCAGAATACCCTTTCTCCACCAACTTCACACTTATCTTCCCAAACAATTCCAACTACCGCCGGCAATTACCAACAAACATCACATGCTACTCAAAATGATTTCCATCCATCGCATTATGACCATCATGATAGAAGACCTCAGGGCCCAGCTAGAAACAGTTCCATGGTTCAGTTAAAAAGATTCTTCAGACCTACTAAGAAACACGAGGATAGATCAGCTGCCCACGCTAGTTCCCACCTATCCCCTTCTACAAGTACCGATAATTTCAAAAGACAGACACATTCGTCAACTGTCTCTCCAAGAGTTTCTAACAGTGCTGAAATTGCATCTCCTACATTTACTCACGACGCTAATAATAATATGATTGTCAAAACTGATCCTAGATTCTGGGATGATTTAGAAGGTTCGTTAACCAAAAAGTATGGTAAACTGGGTCAAGTGCTAGGTTCAGGTGCAGGGGGTTCGGTCAGACTATTGGTCAGAGAATCTGATGGTGTCACTTTTGCCGTTAAAGAGTTTGTCCCAAGAAGACCTAACGAATCTATCAAAGAATATGCCAAAAAATGTACTGCTGAGTTTTGTATTGGTTCAACGTTGCATCACCCTAATGTGATTAAGACTTTGGATATTATCAGTGAACAGAATCAGTATTTTGAAGTTATGGAATATGCACCTATTGATTTCTTCGCCATTGTCATGTCTGGAAAGATGACTAGATCTGAAATCAACTGTTTCCTCAAACAAATTACCTTAGGGGTTCAATACTTACATTCTGTTGGTTTATCCCATAGAGATTTGAAATTAGATAACTGTGTTGTCTCTAAAGACGGTATTTTGAAGCTTATCGATTTTGGTTCCGCCGTTGTTTTCAAATACCCATTCGAAGATGAAATTGTCATGGCTCATGGTATTGTTGGTTCTGACCCGTATTTGGCTCCAGAAGTTTTAACATCTACTCAAAAATATGATCCTCAACTTGTCGATATTTGGTCAATTGCTATAATATATTGTTGTATGACTTTAAGAAGATTCCCTTGGAAGGCTCCAAAACCTGAGGATCCAAGTTTCAGCCTATATTGTAAACCTGATGATACTCCTCATGATTATGTTGAAAGTGCCAGAAACCATAAGACTTTACTGTTAGAAAGAAAGAGAAAGATAGCAGAACAGAAGGAAAAAGAATTACAACTACACAAGCATCAACTACAGCAGAAAGAACAAAAAGAGCAGGAAAAAGAAGAGAAGAAAGAGCAAGACGCTGACTCCGAGCCTCATTCTTCAGAAAACGCTCCAGAAACCCAATCTGAGCAAGATAAGGAACAGAAAGATCAACAAGAAAATGTGCAGGAGACTCAACAGGTTGAAGAAGTTACGCAGAAGACTGGTGATCTATCGATTGAAGACAAGCCAAAAGAGCATGAGATGCCAAGTGATTTCGATTTCAGTCAGCTTCCTGACCCAGATAAGGTTGCAGTCGATATTCCTCCAATTGTTGCAGAAAAAGCAGCTGTCAATATCACCGAAAACGTCAAAGAAGAAGTTAGAGCACCAAGTCCAATGCATCCAGCACATCAACATCATCACGAGCATCATCATCATCATGATCAGCAACCTAGTGATAAAGAGAATGTCCCAACTGGTGGATCTGGTGGAAAATCTGCTCATTCTGCTACCCCAACTTCAACTTCAAATGAGAAACCAGAAGCAAGACAAGCACAAAACCAAGCTCTTACAACTACAAAACCACATCGTCAAATTTACGGTCCATATAGATTATTGCGTTTACTACCCCACTCTTCTCGTCCTTTGATTAGCCGAATGCTAATGGTGGATCCAAGAAAGAGAGCGACAATGAAGGATATCTTTGAGGACGAATGGTTCTCAGAGATTAAGTACTGTACTGAAGATGCAAAGGGTTCAGCAGTCAACGATCCTGGACACAAGCACACTTTAGTTGTTTGAGCTTTTTATTTGTTTTTTTGTCGAAGATGTATTTACTGTTACTAATTTTTATTTGATTGAATTCATAACATACCTTGTCTATTTCTTTTCCTTATCCATTCTTTTCCCTTATTTTTGTTCATTATCTTCCCCTGTTTACTTTTTCTTTATTTTTGTCATTATTCTCTTTAATGTGTTTATTTATCGAATCCATTTGTTTTTCCTTTCTTGAATTTGTTTTTTTGTTGATCATTTAGTCTATGCGTCTTTGAAGTTTCTTTTTATATATTTTTATAAACACATTTTTATCATAATTCCTTCCCCTTAGTATATATTTTCAGTCTTAGTCACTTTTTTTTTTACTTCTCTTTATTTCTTACTTCATACATATTAATTATTACACGTCTTATCCTCTCACCTACTTTATTATCACTCAGTTGTATCATCCGTAGGGATTCAAAAAACGAATTCCAGCTCAATTTGAGACGGGCTGGCCGGCCGCTGGACCCAGCCGCCTAAAACCTTACACCGTAAGAATTGGAGCTAAATAAAGGGAAAACGAAAGATCTCAAGCATGCATATTCAAGGAAAGGTCAAACTGCTCGAAGCTCGGAATTGTACAGAATTGATATCTATATATCGTAGCTGCTCAATTCCTAAACTGTACACATTTATCGTCAGCACAAATTTAAATTTAACATGTTACCAAGGCTTAATTTAAGATATTCTTTTCGTCTGCTCCATTCCACGAGCAAGCTCCATATCCCAAACTATGATGGCACCCCTAAGCCTGTGATAACTTCTAGCTCATCATCCCAGCCGAAATATTTGGAAGATGTTCCTGCTGTGAAATTACCATTTGAAAAGCATTCACCTACATCTACGACAACAAACAATCCACTTGTATTCTTACATGGCCTCTTTGGAAGCAAGGCAAACACGCGGACTGTTTCAAAGAAATTAGCAGAGATTCTCAACCGTGATGTTTATTGCCTTGATCTAAGGAATCATGGAAATGCTCCACATACAAAGACACATGACTATATAGGTATGTGTTCCGATGTTGAGTCATTTATTGTGGAACATGGCTTAAATGAGAACAAAGGTTTAGGACTCGGAGGCGGCATCGATGGACCTATTGTGATTGGTCATAGTATGGGTGGTAAAGTTGCTATGGGAGTGAGTCTACGTAAGCCTGAATTAATTGGCGGTATTATAGTCGTTGACAATGCCCCTGTGGGATTTAGTAAAGGGTTCTCTCAATTTGGGAAGTACGTTCAAGCTTTAAAGAAAATTGAAAACTTGAAGGGATCGTTAAAGAATTTAAAAGATTGTGATCGTGTTTTACAAGAGGTCGAACAAGATGCTGGAGTTAGACAGTTCCTAATGACGAATTTAAAAAGACATCATGGTGGAAAGGATGGTTACTACTGCAGAGTTCCGTTGCACGTCATGGGCAAGGGATTGGATAACGTTGCTGACTGGCCTTTCGAAGAAAGTGAAGCTTGCAGGTACTCAGGACCTTCTTTATTTGTTAGAGGCTCCAAGAGTATGTACGTCGCAGATGAGTACTTAGCTGCTATTGGCAAATACTTTCCAAGGTTTGAAATCAGAGACATCGATGCTGGTCACTGGCTAATTAGTGAGAAACCTGACGAGTTCATCAGAACTGTGGTTGATTGGGTAGAATATAAAGAAGATTTGTAAAAATAAAAGTGTACAACATATTTAAATCATTTAATAGAGATATAACATAAGATTTACATTTATAAAGTGTAGCTGATCGATGTACGACACACTGATCGTTGCAGCGAGCAGAGCTCTTGAAGAGAAGAAATAACACTTGCTGCGCTGACTCGATCTCGCTTCCGACTCGACATTGAAGCGACCTGTAAAAAACTTCCCCACGTTGCTCCTTACATAATCCCACGCCGGAGTGGGACTCAATCCCCCGGAGAATCCCACGGAGAATGCTATGTGATGACATAATACACGGCCGCCAGACCGCCGGGCAGCTTGCAAAACGGGTACAGCACTTACTTGGTGGTGCAACTTTCGAGTAGATTGGCCACTTAGATTTTAACACATGATCAAGCAACGGTGCTACATTTCGACAGGTACAGTGGTCAGTTACCATACTAATTAAAGATGTTCAGATTGTCTCAAAGAAGATTGTTCTCCTCCGCCAGAGTTTTGGCAGAAACTAGTAAGTGTGTTCTGTACAAATACAGGAATCAAATTAAGTACTCATTACTAACAACCCCGTTTGTTTATTATTAATAGAAAAGCACGATGTTTTAGTCATCGGTGGTGGACCAGGTGGTTACGTTGCTGCAATTAAAGCTGCTCAATTAGGTTATGATACCGCTTGTATTGAAAAGAGAGGTAAGCTAGGAGGTACCTGTTTAAACGTTGGTTGTATCCCATCCAAGGCTCTATTAAACAACTCTCACTTATACCACCAAATCGAACATGAATCTAAGAAAAGAGGTATTGATATCGCTGGTGATGTCAGTATCAACTTAGGTAACTTCATGAAGGCAAAGGAAACCGCTGTCAACCAATTGACCGGTGGTATTGAAATGCTATTCAAGAAAAATGGTGTCAAATACTACAAGGGTGCCGCTTCATTTATCGATGAAAAGAACGTTAAACTAAGTCCGTTAGAAGGCGTTGAAGAACCAGTTGATACAGTCACGGCTGATAACATCATCATTGCCACTGGTTCTGAACCAACTCCTTTCCCAGGTATCACAATTGATGAAGAAAGAATTGTCTCATCTACAGGTGCTTTATCCTTGCAAGAAATCCCAAAGAAAATGGTTATCATTGGTGGTGGTATTATTGGATTGGAAATGGGTTCTGTTTGGTCTAGATTAGGTACTGAAGTTACAGTCTTAGAATTCCAAAATTCTATCGGTGCCGGTATGGATGGTGAAGTCTCAAAGGCTACCCAAAAATTCTTAGCTAAACAAGGATTAAAGTTCCAATTAGGTGCCAAGGTTACCAAGGGTGTCAGAGAAGGTGAAATCGTTAAGATTGAATATGAAGACACTAAGAAAGGTACTACTGAATCATTAGAAGCTGACGTTTTATTGGTTGCCGTTGGTAGAAGACCATATTTGGAAGGCTTAAACGCTGAAGCTATTGGTTTAGATGTTGACAAGCGTGGTAGAGTTGTTATCGATTCAGAATTCAAGACTAATCACCCACACATTAGATGTATTGGTGATGTTACATTTGGTGCTATGTTGGCCCATAAGGCTGAAGAAGAAGGTATCGCTGCTGCTGAATACATCAAAACTGGTCACGGTCACGTCAACTACGCTAACATTCCAGCTGTTATGTACTCTCACCCAGAAGTTGCTTGGGTTGGTCAAAGTGAAGAACAATTAAAGGAAGCTGGTATCAAATACAAGGTTGGTAAGTTCCCATTCATTGCCAACTCCAGAGCAAAGACCAACATGGACACAGAAGGTTTTGTCAAATTCTTGGCTGATGCTGAAACGCAGAGAGTTTTAGGCGTTCATATCATTGGACCAAATGCTGGTGAAATGATTGCTGAAGCTGGTTTAGCTTTAGAATACGGTGCTTCTACTGAAGACATTGCTAGAACTTGTCATGCCCACCCAACTTTATCTGAAGCATTTAAGGAAGCTGCTCTAGCAACCTTCGATAAACCAATCAACTTCTAAGGTAGATAAAAAGAAATTGGATAGCTAAATTGTATAATGTGTAAGTTTTTTTCTACTTCAATTTTTTCTCCCCTCTTGTAAGTTTGAACTTTTTGTGGTTTTATATATGCTGACTCTGACTCTGGCATACTATCTTTTTATGTTATTTTATTTATTCCATTCAATAAGATTTTGTTTTTGTTCACTTTTTTTTATCTCTATATATACATAACTTTGATTATAGTTTTTATCGACTACATATTATCCTAAGAACAAAAATAAATTATTAAAAAAGTTGGTGTGTGTAAAGTAGAGAAAGGGGGTGGCACACCAACGGAAAAGAAGGGGCGAAGCAAAGGAACACCGGAGTCGAGTCGGGAAGGGCTTGACATCCAAAAACGTTGTATTTATAGACGGAAGTAGTAGTCATTAATAATAATATCATCACTCATGAAAAACTGAAGGAATACTTATAAAAAAAAATAAAAAAAAATCAAAAGCTGAATAAAAAGAAAAGAGAGTAAATAAGGGATAAAAAGAAAAAAGAGGGAACGGTGCAAAAAAAAAGGAATAAATGAAATATGAATACATTTATTTTAATCATGTGAAGCGAATTTTAAATTTAAGCAACGCTCTTCATATATTCGTGTAAGTTACAGTCAAATTGTCTAAATTGAAGAAGGAATCGAACCAAGTAAAACTCGTTGATGAATGAATTGAACTCAAGTAAATACAACACGTTTAATTCCATTTTGAACAGTTCTTCAACATGCTGTAAACCTGTGATCTTGCAATAATATGCTTGCTTGAAATTTTTATCTTCAATAAGTTTTAAAGAGACTCGAAGCACAGTTAGTATAAGTCTGAATATGTTCAGGTTATCTATCGGAACCATATCTACCTTCCCTTGTCTTTCATCAATCCCATCAACATCCATATCGATGCCGCTATTATTATTAGTATTAGAATTATCAGAGTTTGGACACCGATAAGGTAACAAAGACTTCTTCTTCACAGGTGATAGATTAAAAGCAATGTTAAACAAGTAGTAAGCGGCAGTTAAAGTGACAGCAGTTGAAGGCGTCACATATTGGTTAATACGATCCAAATACTCTGGAATCGTTAGTGATGGAGGCTGTACAAGGTAAAACTTCTTCAGTAACTGTGATATAAGAGGTGAACCCAAGGAGGACCTTGCATATGCAGTATCTTGGTCATTAGGTGGGGAACTAGTCAAGTCGGTCGATGAGGAAAGTCCTTGGTCTTGTTGCTGTTGTAGTTGTTGAAGAGACTCGGAAGATACAGACTTGTTAGAATCCATAGAATTAAGAGTTACTGTTGAATCATCCTCAAAATTTGTATATATCTTGGAAGATTTCCTTAGTGGGATTTCCAGTTGATGTGCTGTTTTTTGAGTTAAATCCTGAAGTGATTGTTGCTTATTCGTTTGGGTTGCAACTAATTCAGCTCTCAACATTTGAGGAATGTTGTCAATAGAATTCGTTGTGTAAATATCATTAAAAAGTATCTTTGAGAGATTCACTTCCGGATTTTCTCTCTGAATTTTAGTTAAGGCAATCAAATCATCAATCAATCTTCGGAACAACGCTAACGATTCCAGAGATGTGATGTCATTCAACGACTTTAAATCTTTTAAACTGACGTTCAAAAATTCCTCGACATTAATAGAAGTGACCGGAGGTGGCTTGGCTTTTGCAGATTGCCTCTGTTGTTGTTGCTGTTCCTGGTTGTGGTGGTAGTGATGATGACGTTCGTGTTGTTCATGCTGATTTAGAGTGTCTGAGTCCTCACCGCTTGTAGTTGATCTAGGTTCTTCATCCGTAAAAGTTGGATTTTGTGGCTTAAACCTGATCGCCATCTCCTGCTATATATACTTTTGCAAACGTTTAAGTGAATGGAAAGCTAATGTAGTCAGTCGTTGTAAAACAAAGCAGAGAAGGAGAGAGCCAAGCAGGAAAAAAAAAAACACACCCAGCTTCGAAATACCCCAAACAAACTTGCAAAACATACGTTGTATTTTTTTAAAGGCGGGCGGACAAACAATAACCGTCGCGTCGATTATTTGAAGCGGCTAGAGCAGAGTTAATCCGAATAATCGACGCGAATTTCAATTTTCAATTTCCGCGTCTCTTTTTCCTTGCTTTTTCCAGACAACAATTGTTGCTCACACGCCCGCCTCTTTTTTTGTTGTTTTCCCTTTTGTCTTAGCGAAGTAGCTGCTGCTGCTGCTGCTGCTGCTGCTTTTTTTTACCTGTAGCATGTGCTACCGTCTATTTTACGAGGAGTCGACGAGGGGTTAATAAGAGCAAAAATACAATAGAATCGTTTATTAGGAATCGAATATAATTTAATTACATAAAGGGGAGGGGGCGAAAAGTGGAAACAATGAATAAGAATAAATATAAAAGACAAACGATTACGCAATCCATAGCCATATTCTTTCAATGAAGTTTCTGGCAACAGGAGCCACATATTCATCTGCCTCTCTTTCAGCTTCTTCCAATCCAGTATAACAATCAATATCCTGAGGGTGTGCGTAAAGTCTGAAGTTTCTGGTGAATAACATGTGTCCGACGTAAAGGACAGCAACAATTGGTAAAGTCACATAAGCAGCAAAGAAGTTAGCTGTGTTCCATGAAAAGAACACAGCATAACCGTTGGTGAGAGAGATTAAAGAGAAGAAGAAAAGAGAAGCGTAACAACCAATTAATTGTAGAGGTGGTCTGTAAGTAACTCTGTCACTTAATCCATGGTACTCTATAGCCTTTCTGTATCTGATGTATGTTAGGCAGACAATAATCCAAGAGACAAAACCAGAGACAGTGGAGATGTTGGAAAGCCATGTAAAGACTGTTGTCGATGAACTAGAAACGTTTAAGTATGCAAGTAATGAAACTGCAGCACTAATGGCAACACAGTAATATGGAACACCAGCTCTGTTACAAGTACCTATCACTCTTGGGATGTCACCAGTCATTGCCATTGAATGTAGTGTTCTTGAAGCGGCATAAGTAAATGAATTACCAGCAGAGAAAGCAGAAGTTAAAATGGCAGCGTTAATGATATGGTTCAAGACTTTAATACCTGCATTTTGAATTCCAATAACAAATGGTGAAGCAGCTGCACTGGATTGGCCAGCGTTAATTGCTGACATCAATCTATCATCGTTAGAAGCAACTATGACACCAATAACTAAAACACCACAAATATAGAAAGCAATCAAACGGTAAATGAATCTAGATGTAGCTTTTGGTAAGTTAACCCTTGGAGCTTGAGCTTCAGCAGCACAACAAGTGATCAATTCAGGTGCCATAACGAAAGCGAAAGCGGATTTGATAATTGAGGTCCAACATGCTAAGAACTTACCAGTGTTACCAGCAACTAAATGTTCAGTAAATGCACCTGGGTTTTTCCAATAATGGAATCCTAAGACATGATGTTGAGCAGGTCCTCCACCAAAGAAGATAACAACACCAACGATGATTAAACCGATAATTGTAATGATCTTGATTGAAGCAATCCAGAATTCAGTTTCACCAAAGTATTTAACAGCTGAGAAATTTAAAATAACAATCAAAGCCCAAAAGATAGAAATCCAAATGGCAACATTCAAGTCTGTCCAGTATTGAATCACAAAGGCAGCAGCTGAAATTTCTGCAGGGACCAATAGAGCTTGCGCATAAAACAAATTAATTCCGGCAGTGAAGGCCAATGATTTGTTACCAGTATATCTTTCACATAAAGCATACATTGTGGATTTACCTGGAGAAGGAATGAATGTAACCATCTCACCTAACATATTCATGATGAACCAAACAAATGTACATAAAATTAAGTAACCGATTAAAAGAGCTGCTGGACCACAAGTAGCTAAAGCACTACCAGAACCAACGAACAAACCAGTACCAATAGCACCGGCCAAGGCGATAAGTTGAACATGACGAGATTTCAAACCTCTTTTCGTTTCATAATTCACCTCGGCCTCCTCGTATGAATTCACTTCATCAATTTGAAGTCCATCTTGTCTTTTGTAATCTTTCATCTCAATGGATGAACTTGATTTAGTAGCTTTAAAGTCTATTGTCGAGGAATTCTCCATTGTTGTGGGGATTGTGTTCTTTTTTTTCCTGCTAAGCTTTTTGATTAGATAGAGAGATCAAAAGATTAACAAAAGAGTAGTAAGGTTTTTCAAAAGGATAAATGAAAATCAGGGAATGCAATCATTTATATATACTCATCAGTGTATATGGGGTATCTGCCAGGTGCTCCAAAGAGGTCATATACAAGTTTTACTATCGTCATGTGTGAGAGGGTTAAGACTGAGCCAATATGGGGTCCATCTATTGTTCGCGCTGCTATCAATCTGTTCGATATACGAAAAGGGTAAGTAGATTCCCCAACATCAATAGATAAAAAGAAATAACAGGCACGCATATAGGCGGAGACAACCTATGGGCCATGGCGTAGTTAAGTTTTTACTGATTTTCATCCACCCAAAATTATGCCGATTAGAATAAAATGGAAAAAAGGACAAAGAAAGAACGCACTCCGATCGGACTGCATGAAAAAAGAAACTCAGGAGGTGGGGAAACACCAAGGAAAGCTCTGCTTGGAACGAGTACCTCTTGTTTTACATGTTGCAAGTTTATCGATTGCATCATCGGTTCAAAGGGCGTGAAGTTTGAATTTTTTTTTTCATAGTAATAACCGGCCTTGGGTAGGTTAATAAGCGTATTATGGGGACAAGAATGCAGAAAGCAATCAAATTCGTGACCTATTGCTTAAACTTGGCCATAAGGCAATACAGGAAGCAAATTTTCAATAGAAACTAATAAGTCAATTCGAGCCACCAAGGCCAGCCTATTGAAAAGAACAAAGAAGTATAAAAAGATGCCGTTTCCTTCGGTTGTGGCATCACTTTTTCAACCTCGGGTTCGGCGCCCCTCCTCGAGGACCTCGAGGCGTTCCTCTTTTTCTTCCTCCAGGTGCGGCACGTCAACTGTGCGTCTAGGAGGCTGCGGGCTCGCTCTCCCGCCGCGTGCGCGGTGCACGCTGTACGGTGCACTGGCCTGGATTCAGGCACAGGCTGTCGTCGCTGTGAGATTGACAGCGGCGAATAGCAACTAAGCTACAATGCTACATGCTCCAATGTATTGCTTATTTTTTATCTAAATATTACATAGAATAGTATTATATATATGTTGGTAACATATTATATTGTAGGTTCGTTTGAATAGCTATTTGTGGGTGTAAACCATATATACACAAATTGATGGTTATAACTTATTGGTGGCACAGGGGTGGAACCACGGCCTTGGCAGGAAATAGTGGCACCCAAACAAAGCGGCAATACTGTCGGACCACGGACAATACGTCACCGAAAGCAGCTTCCAACGGCTCTCTCGTTCCACAAAAAGGTTATGCTTCCAACGAGCATAGCAAGATACGATGAGATGTGATTCAGTCTAGAGCTTGAGTTTTTCGAGGAGCTAAAATTCATATATTTACTGATAGTCTTATAAGCCATATAACGTCGGACAGTTCGCCGTTGTGCCGGTTTTAGTTTCCAATTTAGTTTCAAGCACGAGACGAGACGCTTAGCACTTAAGTGTCCTTCACTTTGGTCCGCTTTAGTAAGCGGCCGGATGATCCTGCAGTGAAAATATAATATATTTACATATATTAAATGATCGAACACGGATAAATATCTATAAATCAAAGTAGTCAAATCTTCTCTTGGTAGAGAGCTTCTTTAGGTGGGGAAGAGTGAACAAAATTGTATGGCTTGAGAATTGTTACTTTCCGAGACTTGGATCCTTGATTCCCGAGTCCCAGTTCTTGTATGTCCCTCTTTAGAATTCTGTATTATTTCTCAAAAGAAACAACAAAGGAGAAAGGGTCCGGTCTGGAATCTGAATTCAAACTATGGAATGTACGAGCGGTGTGTTTTCAAATTGTCTAATATAAACGAGCCCCTGGCAAATTCAGCATCCATAGCCGATCTCTAACATCAATGTAAACGAATTTTAGGAAAATTTGCATCCGTCTAATCAATCCCCTTTGTATGATTATCATCTTATTGATTTCAATTCATACAAAAAGATAGTCACCAAATCTTATCAGACTTACATGGTTCAGATTTGGGCACATTGGTAGCCTTCAATGATAAAAAAAAAAAGGTTAGCAACCTACTCAAGGGTTGGAATGGCTGCTTGCTTTTCCGGGTGCCCGCTTCTACTTGACGGAAATATGGCCAAAAGATATCGCGGAAAGTTGAGAGTTAAACCCATTTGGAAATCATTTTGTGGAGAAGATGTATTTCAAGTTGAAGAGATGTATATTGACTTACAATTGGTTTACCACCCCTTGTTCAAACTTTCTCCGCACCAGTAGTAGAAAATCTACTGATTCCAGAAGCATCTTACTCCACAAATATATAAAAGTACAAAAAATCATTTGAAGACATAATATGTCGCTAATCGACCACACTAAAAGGTCGCGGCGTCTTAACACAGTTGCAGCTTGCGACTTTCCAGTTATAAGTGCCAAAAAGAAACGCAAGAGTTGGAAATGCACAGGGACCGTAGATTTACTTTCTCTCAAAAAAGAAACTGCTAGCAATGAAACGTCATGTTTCAATAATCAGTAAGTAGTTCTCATGTTAGTAGGGCATTATCATCAGTCTTACTTTCTACTCCTTATTGATCTAAAGTCTCTTGTAGCATTTGCACAATCACTTCAAGTAGAAGCTCTTTGTAATAAAAAACAAAACTCGACAACTCAGATGAGGCAATCATAATCAATTCGAATTATTTTCTGGTTTAAATTGTTTTTACCATGAACAAATTAATTAAAGGCCAATTCAGCTGAAAAACTCCAAAACATGCTTTGAAATTTAGATAAACTTTCTTCTTGCAAGTAATTTGTTATGTAATCGAAAACAGGCTTTGCCCTTCTTTGGGATTTTTGTGTTTACCTCTTTCCCAAAGAGGAAATACAATAGTTAAGCATATTAAAATCTGCTAACTCTTGTATGCACTGCCCGGGATCCATATTTACATTTCTGAGCATTGAAGGCTTGAACCCAATAGTTTTACTGGTTTGCACAGTGTAATACTACATTCGACGGTTAACATCCAACGGCTAATTAACTTGACAGATTAATATATACTGAATTTGTACATTATTATTAATCCTGCCATCTTTTTATGTATTTTCTTTATATCCACTTCTTCTTATTGCTTTGCTATTAGTCCTTTGAATAGAGCTGAACAGATCACATCATTTGTGTTCCCACCCAACCCAGCTGGAAACAGATTAATCAATTTACTCCATTCTGTGATATTCTTCAAAAAAAACAAAAACATTCAATTCCATTGTATATTTTACTAAATCAACTTATTTATTCCTTTTATTTATCTTCTTACAGTTGCATTTTTAAAAAATTCCTTCTTTATAATAAGAGAATTCAACAGTCAAATAATGTGGATATTCGACCTAGCGAGATCATTAGTTATGTTATCCCTGGTACGCCAGATACATTCCCAATCAATATTTGACTCTGGAGAAACTATAGAACAACCAACCATTGATGAGTCTCTTTATCTTTTGGGTTCTTTTAGCTCTCTAACAAACTATTCATCAACTGCGAAATACAATCTTTCTCAAACGGTAACAGAATCGACAAAAAATCTATATGTTTTTGGCAGTTCCAACGACACAATCATAGAAGTTAGTCAGTTTTATGACCTGCCCAGTTTGCTAACGCAATATGGTGATGATTCATTTATTGCAATTGTCGATGGCCAACCAATGATTTACAACACCACAACTTATACATCTCAAAATCTCACTTCCTGGGATCAGGTTACTGGGTCAGTTGAGGCAGTATATGTTGACAATGATGAACAATTGGTATATTTCGGAGGAGACTTAGCCTATAATAACACACATGGAGCAGTTGTCTACGATATAACGAACGATATATTGTCACAGCTTCCATTCCTCGGGTTCGGTGATGAAGGTGTTGTCAACACTATATTAAAAATTGATGAAAGTATACTCTTTGGTGGACAATTTGACACACTTGGAAATTCAACATTATTGGAATATATTTTCAACTCAACCTCTAACAGCACAAATAGTTCAACTGCATATACTGATCCTGATCAACTAGTCAGTTTAAAACATGCCACTTTTAGCACCGTCAATAGTGATAGCGATGGCTCCGTTCTCATTTGTCCAAGTGATGATTCGTCATCATCATGGTCCTTAAATGAAGGCCAAGTTGGTTCATGGACTGCTCAACTACCTCAAACTATTAATCCATCAAAATTAAGACTTTACAATTCCATTAGCGATGACAATGGTGTTAGTTTGTTTAGAATTATAACTCAGCCTGCAAACGGTATTATGAATCTATCTTACATTGATCCAGATACACTTGATTTAATGTATTGTGATGCATGGTGTCCATTATTGCAAAATTCTGATTTAAAAAGTTCATTGGAAGAAAATTCTGATTTGTTGGTTGATGGTGGTATTTATTCAGTAGAAAGTACCGATAGGGATGGGTTAATTGGATTTGGGTCCAATTATCAAGAATTTGAGTTTTACAACTCCATTGACGTTGAAACTATTACAGTTCAAATTATGGATTATTATGGTTCTGAAGCTGAATTAAATGGCTTCCAATTATATGAATATGGATCTTATATCTATGCAAATGACACTTTGAATGATCCTTCTTGTAGTTCCATCACAGAATATGCCGAGTCATCTAATATTGGCTCTCTCACTTGGTCTACTTTTGATGGTGGTGACACATCTTACTTAACAACAACCGTCAATACTGATGATATCGATACTGATAATCCACAGGGTATAAAATTCACTACAAACATTAGAAATTCTGGTAACTACTCGGTGCTTTTGTTTACTCCTGGCTGTAATGTCGATAACACTTGTTCTACCAGAGGTATTGTTAATGCAACGTTCTATGACGGAGATGGCAATTTACTAAGCACCAGCCTAATTTATCAAACTAATGAACAGGAGAAGTATGACACAATTTTCTCTGGACACTTAGATATTGAATCTTCTAACCAGAATCCGCCTTACTTAACCCTGACTCTTTATTCTGCGACATATTCAGAAGAAGTTACTTTTGTAGCAGAATCTGTTTATGTTCAATTTGTTCAACTTGATTTGTTCCATAGTACTGACGAAACTACAATGGATGTCGTACTTAATGGTCTTTTCGAATATTCTTTGAATAATTTCTCTGATTATGAACAAGGATATTTGGATCAGCCTGTGGGAAACTCTTCTTTGAATTTGATTGGTTCCACTATTTTAAATGGCAGTGCTGATGTGAGTTCTTTATATCTCAATGAGTCAGTTTTATATATTGCTGGTAACTTTGAGTCAGAATATGGTAATAACTTCATTGGTGTTGATTTGGGATCTTACAACACTTCTTCTGAATCCGTGGAAGTGAACAATGTGGTTGTTATCGAAGGAGGACTTGATGGAAGCGTTGATGGACTACGTTTTTATAAGAATAGTTTGATAATTTTTGGTGATTTCTCCCACACAAACAACGACTCCATTACAGTGAATCAAATAGGTATTTACAATGGATCATTCTACTCGATAGGATATAGTTCAGATTTGCAGATTGATACATTTAGCTCTTTCACTTATAATAGCACGAACTATTTGTCATTTGGTTCTCAAGATAGTTATCCTTTAGTTTATGATTACACCAACAGTAAATGGTTCAACGCAACAGAGACACTCAATTTGAATATCAGTCAAGCAATCAAGATCAATGATATTACCTATGCATTCGGTGGTATTTCTGAGACAGATCTGGCAGTCAATGGTATTGTTTCAATCACAGTTGAAGAATTTAACTCGGATCTTTCACTTGTTCTTCAAGATTATGCTAAAGCTGTTAGTGGAGTGTCTCGTGCAACCAGTTCAACAACAGATCTTAAGTCAGGTGCTAATGTGATCACTGGTTTATATTTGAATGATTCAATGGTTTTATTTGGTGGTGCATTTAGCAGCAACGACGAGCTATATGAGAATTTTATTTTTATCGACAATGAGAGTTCGATAGGCGGTATAGATGGTTTGACCTTCAACGATGATTCACAAGTTAAGGTCTTGTTTGAATATAATAGTACAGTATTTGTTAGTTTCAGTGGTTCTGCAGAGTTGAATGGCACAGCTTACAGTGATTTATTCATCTATCAACTGAATTCATCAGAGATTTCGTCATTACCAGTGGAATTGACATCAGGTTCTATTCAATCAATGGATGTTGATACTGAATATGGATCAATTAT
Organism: Ogataea ovalis; assembly: GCA_030556425.1. Classification (NCBI taxonomy): domain Eukaryota; kingdom Fungi; phylum Ascomycota; class Pichiomycetes; order Pichiales; family Pichiaceae; genus Ogataea; species Ogataea ovalis. Next base: position 154,048 of record JAKTTZ010000013.1, read on the forward strand.
TATGGGTGGTAACTATACTTCAAATAATTGTAACGTTTTGTGTGTTTACAATATCAAAAATGATACATTTTTAAATCCTGTTAATCAAAATATAACTGGTGCTGTTACATCTTTGAAGTATTTTGCTAAGTATCAGGTTCTCTTATCAGGTGATATGAAGATTGATTCCGAGACTGCTTATCTTGCATTATACGACACCCAAAATAAAACGATCAATATCACTGACGATTTAAATGATTCAGATTTGCCAGATCCAGTGACCAAGTTTGAAATCGTCGGAGACTCATTGACTGATGTAATCATCGTCATGGGAGACTCATTCATTGGGTACTTCAATAATTCAGAGTTTCAAAGGATTGACTCGGCGATCGATGTCGACAGCAGTTCTTTTACCGACTTCCAACTTATCAATACAACAACATCATCACAATCTTTTGTGGACAATCAAGTAATACTGTTGTCTGGGCTGATTCATCTGACTGAATATGGTATCGTCTCATCGGCAACATATGATGGTAAGTCATGGTTACCATTAAGTATTACCTCCAGCTCAACTTCAGATACATCACCAAATCTGAATTTCATTTTGCGGGCAACTAAAGTTGAGCCATTCACTGCTGATTTCTCGTCAACCGCAACGTCGTCATCTTCCCCAAAACACACATCTTCACCATCTACAGGTGAGCTACGTTATTACACTACGGGTCAAGTCGTGGGTGTTGGATGCGCACTATCACTTGCCACAATGATGGTTCTAAGTTCAATTTGTGGTGCACTGTATATTCTCGGTCAAAAGAACACTGTTGTTGGTCCATTGAGAGAAAGAGTTGGTGAGGAAAAAATGTTACATGTCGTCCCACCTGATGAAGTTATCAATAACATGGATATTGTAAAAGCTCAAGCAGGAGCAGGAGCAGGAACAGGTGGAGGTGGTGCTACTTGATAGTGTGTATATATATGGTCTTTTTTAGTTTTGTTTTGTGCTTTTTTTTAATTTTTTTATTCCTTCATTTCTTTCATTTATTTTTTTTAACTAATTTTTTTCCCGTGTATCTTTCTTAGCTGAATTTTACTTGTTTTCTTTGGTGGTTCCAATTTTCTTCTTTTCTACAGATTTCATATGACTTTCATTGTTTCAGTACGTCTTTTTTTTTTCTTTCATTTCGTATTCGTTCTTTCGTTCTCTTCTAATATTTTTTTTTCAATTTTATTATTTTCTTAACTTACATTATTTTTTGGGTTCGAAATTCAAAATTATTTAATTAAATTTATATGTCTGTGTAAAGGAAAAAAAGTAAAACAAAGTAAGGAAAAAATTCATTACCAAAAATCGATAACATATATTTGTACATCTATTGAACACCAACAACACTCAATTCTAAAGTCCAGACCCTTCTAATATGAATCTTAATAGGCGTAACTCCAAGAATTGTACCATCAGCACCCTTCAATCCAAGTATTGATAAGTCGACTTCAACTGTCAAATCAGACCACCAACATTTTCTAGCAGGTTTTCTCCAAAACAACAATAACTTGGTAGCAGTTCCATTTTTATCTCTCCGGGACTTAGAACCAGATCTCGAGCCAGATCTCGACACAGCTTGCGCCAATGTACTTAATCTAGATTTTCTCTTTTCATGTTTATCTGGCTGACTGCTCAATGAACTAACTGAAGTAGTTGGCTTTAAATTAGGTGAATCTTCAGGGGCAGGACTGTTTGGTGTACTTTGAGTATTAAGGCGAACCAGCGCCAATGAAAAGACAACAGTTTTACCCGGTTCAAGAGATCTGTGGCCCCACTCACCATCAACATGAAATCCAGACGAGCATAGCATATCTAGCAAATGCTGCTCAGCAGGTTTCAATTGCTTCCCCGGCTTGTAACCTAGCCCGTCAAAAATCCGTTGGTTGGAAACTAATGAATCACCCACCAAATGCTTAACCTCTCTCATTGTCTCCGGATTTAGACCATGTATTGGCGGTATACAATAATAATCCAAGTCTTCACGCAAGACAATAATAGAAGGCTTATCCTGAAGAATATTTGGATCGTTTATATCGTAGACCTGCTGATGCTGAGTATTTTGTTCGCTTATTTGCAAGTCATGGACAGCTGCATCAAATATATGACAAATGTACTGAAAACATTCAGGAGAAAAATTAACGTAAACGGTGTCCTCCTCTGTCAAGTTAGTGATAACATTTCCGTTAATATCGACGAACACACCGTTTGGGAACAAACAAAGCAAAATACTCTCTGGCAACGCCATTAAATCATCTCTTGTTATAGTGAATAACTGGCCTCTTAAATTCATTTTAATTTCTGTATTGTAGTCGTCCATCTCCTGTTGAGCGGAAGGCATTGCCATCTCCTCATGTTGTTGGACTTGTGTAATAATATCTTGAGACATTTTTCGAGTTGTATCTATGTATATGTAATATCTGTCGCTTTATTGTATTCTATAAACTGTATGAAATGTTGACTATTGAAAGGATTTCCTTCTTTATAAAGAAATAAATACCCGCTTTTCAAAATGATTAAAGGTCAATGTCTGCTTATCAAAGCTGTGGTGAGGTTTTTTTTCGTTTGTTTGCTATTATGCCTTCCGTTAATTCGGGAATCTGATATTCTAGATAATTAAATTAATATTGAGACTTTCTCTAATGTTAAACAACCCTGTTATCAAAAGAAAGCTGGGCTGTCAACCTATAAAAAGTATGTTTGGGAAAGAGCGGAGACAAAAGGAACCAGACAAGCAAAGCAGTACAAAAACAAAAGTTCACCACCACTCTTTTGTGACTATTAAATTAAGCTAAATGGAACTTCTTTGCTCGCAACTTTTTCCTCTTCACCATCGTCGATCGGCTTCCCTGTGTCACCCGAGGTTGCGTCGCTATTTCATTGTGTGGAATTACGTGATCACTTAGGCAATAAACATTAGTATGTTGCGCTCCCGATTTCAGTCATGCGGCTCTGTCCTGCAACAGGCAGCGAAGATTCTTTAGAACCGAATCCTCCACACAGCAGCTGAAAAACAGTTAGAGTATGGTTTTTACAGTCATCAGGGACAAGTATTTTGTTGTACTCGGAACGGTGTAATATAGTAATGGCTTGCAACAACGGAGTTTACCCATGTGATGGTGCCAAAGCACTAAAGAAAGATCAGATTGAAGATACTGACGATGTTTGGTTATCGTCTGACGATGATCAAAATAATGAAGCTAATTTCAAACCTAACTCTTCAGAATTTTATGGCTCCAACGAATATGATCCAACTCATATTGAATTAATTTCATTAAAGAGAAAGCATGGTAAACAAGGTTATCTTGATGGATTATCAAAGGCAAAGGAAGAGTCTTTACAAGAGGGATTTGATGAAGGTTATCGTATCGGAGCTACCATGGGCGCTGCAGTGGGAGAGATCTTGATGACTTTAACTATAATGCTGCGCCAATCAAAGATTACTTCGAAGACTTACAACGAAGCATTAGAGGAACTGAATATTAGAAATGTGTTAAAGACCACGTATTTTGATTCTAAGTTAAATATTGAAGATGAACTTGCGCATCCAGTTATCAAAAAATGGTCCGCTATTTGCGAGGACCTTCAAAACTGAGGTTGTATTAGTCTTCTTCGTTGTTTCGTTCCTAAGGAACAGCTTTACATTAGTGTATTGTACGTATATTGATCGATTTTTAAATAATGACATAACGATTTCTAAACTTTTGTTAATTTCGGTAAACATAAAACAAAATAAAAAAAAATTTAATAACATAAATAAAAAATAGAGAATAAATATCAATGTAGACTTGAATAAATTTGCTTTACTTTTTACCAGAAAGAACACCAACCAATATAATGCTGACATAAATTTTCAACAGATGTTGCCTGTTGAATCAATTTATCAACCTGACTTGCCACATCTAATTCTCTGAATCTCTTAAAGTCATTACCTGTCAATTTATCTGTAATTCTTTTCAACACATAGGCACCTCTTGCATTCCTGATTTCATTTTTATACTGTGCTGCCATTCTAGCAGCATCTTCTTCACTGATTTGGCCGTTTCTTAACAGCTCATTGTAGTTTGCATTAGGGAAATGGTGTCCAGAACTCTCCACAATTTCCCTTAGTGGGAAATCGAAACCCCAGTTGATTAATGGATCGTAGGCAAAGGCTTCCAAAATGGCCATCAATGATTCCTTATTATCTCTCAATACTCTCATGACATTTTCTGAAGTGATTCTAAATGATCCCTCAATACCACTAACTTCCATGGCATAACTTAGCATTCTCGTTAATCTGAATGGAACCTTTTCTGGATACTTCTCTCTTAAAATGGCAGCTTCAAAACAATCACCAAAATCAATATGAACAACTTTACCTGTTATTCTATCCATCATTAAGTTAGAAGGATGTCTATCACCAAGACCAAGAATGTATCCAACCATTGACATCACAGCCAATGACCGGGTATAAGTAGTTCTTCTATCCAACCAAGCTTCCGAAGATTTAGATTTAAACCACAAAACTTTATATAGATCCTGACCCCTTGTTATATCCAACGCATACGTAAACACTTCAATCTTCTCTAACAAGGTCAAATTATCGTAATCTGGTGACATCTGCAACATGATTCTATGTTCAACGTCTAATAAGATCTTTCTTGGTTCTCTATATTCTTTAATTAAAACATGGAACGTATCTGAATTTGGAACCCAACCTAATAAACCTGAACTTGGGGATAGTGGAATGGCTGCATACTGCTGTATATCCATATGTCTCTTAAAGCACTCTGGATCGTTAACCAATAAGGTGTTAACCAAACCAAACAACTGCATAACCAAACTATCCTGTCTTATATCTTCATGACCCTTTAGCAAAAATTGATAGTTCTTTCCATCACTTCCCAACACATTAAGTTTTCTTGGTCTTTGCTTGGATGTGATAACAGAGAATATTGGCTCGAATTTAACGATTCTGATTGGTTCTTTGCCCGCAACATAAGTACCCGGAACAGCTAGCTCCAAGTACTTCGCAGCTAACAATTTTGGAGAAACGTGTTGTAGATCCAAGTTCTGGAATTGTGGAAGCTGTCTAGATATTCTTCTGAAAACACCATAATACAAATCCCAAGCTTGGTTTAGGTAGGCAACGTCTTTGGTTCTTCTGAAGTTCATCAACCATTGATGAGCATCATTCAATTCCTTTCCAAATGCGTTAGCAAATGATGCTTCTCTAATAGTGGCAGGCCCCTTCTCCAACATTAGATGTAAAGGCTCCAAAATGGAGAACATCTTTTCAACATTTTGCTCACCAAAGTAAGATCTCGAGGCATCCTCCAAGCCTTCATACCACATTTCGTGCCATAAAACAGCAACCCTAATTAATTCATTACTGACCAAATCAGCCTGATCAACCAATGTGGAAGAATGTGCTCTCATTTTGTCAATGATAGTCAATGCAGCCCTTTGTCTTGAAACACTATCTGATTTGATGGCAACGGTTAAAGGATAAACAAGAGCCTGTGGATGGGCTCTGCCTAAATCTGATAATAAGCCAAGCAACGATCTGCTAACTATAGGATCAGGTTGATGAATTCTAGATATCAATTGTGGAATCACATCCAACCAAGTATCAATCTTGACCATTTGGAAACCCTCGTGCATCGAACGTGAAACCTCTTCATTTCCACCAAACTTGATCCAAAGTGTTAACAATCTTAAAGTATCCTGTAATGGGTTTGTCTGTGATAAGGCAATAGAATGGAAGAAACCCTTCACAGCAGGAACAACGTAATGAGATATTGAATTCAAGTCCGCTTGATTTTCTACCATTGGAACAGCGTCATCATTGAAATTTGTCAGCTCTTTTGCTTGAGGAGAAATAACTTCAAAATTGGCTAAAGCCCAGTTGTGCCAAGCCTTATACCAAGAAGAATCAAAATGAGTTGCCAATAGAAATGAACCTAAAATACCGGTAGCCTCATTTTCAGTCCAGTTGTTGTGCAATGCAATTTTCCATTCACCTTGTTTTAAGTAACATCTAGCTAACAGTTTAGTATATTTCTCAATGTTGTCGGATGCACCAGGAACATCAGTTGGTAGCGGTTGTGTGATGGCCTCATTCTCATTCACACCCAAATCTCTTGATAATTTAGAAGTGAAGTCAACCAAATGATTCAACGCTTCTCTCTGTTGGCCACGAGCCCACATATACTTTAATTGGGCATACACAACATGAGGAGGGGCCCTTGAAGTTTGATGACCTGTACTACCTTCATCCAATAACGAGTTCAATGACTTCTCAGCAAGACCCAATCTGCCACTCTTTCTACACAGATTTGCAAATTTTATCCACATCTCCATATCTTGCTTAGGCTTGACGACCAACGCTCTGACTTTGAGCATCCGTTGCCATATGTCAACATTTCTCTGACATCCCAATAATCTTTTGTTCCAGGTTTCCCGGATTTGAACTCTTTTCTCAGAACCTTGAGGCAAGCATTTGTATTTAATAATCTCCTCTAACTCTGCTAGCATTTGAACTCTAACAACAACACCGTAAGCTCTATTATAGGATTCGCTGACCAATGCAGTGATTTCAGTTACCAATAAATCTCTCGCTCTTAGGATGTGTTCTGATGCATCATCAAAATTGTTTTTATGCAAACATAGAATAGCATTGAAAAAAGCCTTATCCGGTGACTCTTGTTTCATGACGCTGATATAAGTGTCCATACGTTCCCATAAACCTAGACCCCAAGCGGCAGCTGCTGCCAATGGAGCAATGGCGCACTTAATATCACTTGATGATTTGCTCCATCTAGCCTGTGCTAATTCACTTAACTGTTCCCATTCACCCAAAGCATGCAAACATCTCATCTTACCCATAGTAATTTCCATTGAGGTTGGGTGTTCCTTTTCTCTTTCATTATAAGCACGGAGTGCATCATCCCAACGTTGTAATTTCTCGTACCATGTTTCCTTCAATTGTAAACCATGGTGATCTTGAGCATACTTTAATATACCAATAGCTGCGTCCGATTGTTGAAGTTGATTGTTAATTGAGATCAAAGATTCGATGGTAGGCGTTGAAGGCTCCTGAATAAATTCTAGCTCTTTATAATGAAGGGCCTTGGCGTACACATGTGATCTTTGAGCATATTGAGATAATGTTTGAATTCTAATTGGTAACGATTTATCATCATGTTCTAAATATTCAGCTAAATTCAATAATGTTTGATGAATTTCAGGTAAATTGTTTGGAGATGACAATGCAATACACAAAGCCTGAGCCAACTCACCTTGATATTGAATATGTAGTTCATTCCAACAAGAGGCAAAAGCACAGTTGAACAAATCTCTTGCTAATGGCGGGTAAACAGTTGCTAAAGACGAACAAGCACGCAATGCTGGTGATGGAGACTCTTTGAGTAATTCTATAGACAATCTTCTAATCCATTCTTGCCAGTCTTCCTTGGTTCTTTTAGTGTTACAATCCCAAACGTTTCGCAAGGCTTGCGGATTAACAGGTAGCTTTCTTGGCGTTGCTTCTATGTCAAAGTTATCATTGGCTGGCACCCCTTGGTCCTTATCGATTATTAGATTACTAGGTAGAGGCTCCCCATTAAACAATTTGTCAACCAACTTATCGTACAGAGGATACTGTAACTTGTTTTTGACCAAGACAGCAGTGATACCTGGGACAAATACTGTAAAATCATGGCTCATCTGCAATAGTAGCAAACAGATTGTATTCATTGCAGCCAGTTTCAATTCATCACTATTTTGCCCACCTAAGATTCTGATCAATGGTTGAATAATTCTGGAAGCGAAGTCATTTAGATTTATGTTTCTGGAAATCTTGCCGATAGACTCAATCGCTTCACGTCTAACAACTGCAGGTGCAAATTCGAATAACTTAACAGTTTGAGGAATAACCATATGAATATATGGCTCAATGTTATTTCCAAAAACAACAAAAGCCTTTAAGACTCTCAATGTTGCTGTACGTTGCGGATTCTTATCTTGATCCAACACATCTAACAAAATGGTAATTATCTCCAACATGTGCATTTTGAATTCATCATCTAAAGCTTTTGAAACTTGTTCAGTGACACCAATGATTGTAGGCTTCAAATTATCATATTTGAAAAACTCTTTAATCAAGTTGAAGATATCAGGTAAGAATGGTCTGATATGAAGCTTAACAATTTTAATCAAATCTCCTAATTGTTGGAAATAAGTTTCCAACATCGATTGTGGACATGAATGCATGACTGTAGCAAATCCAGGAATCACTTGATCTAAATATGGAACACATTTAATGCCTAAAGTTTTAAAAATATGCATAATCGCTTGAATAACGGCAGCATGATGAGTACTGAGAGACGGATCTCTCAAAATCTTCAGCAGTGTCTTAATAACAACGGTCGGGAAATAGTCTTCGTTTGATGGAGACTTTCCCTTCATTAACAATTCCATATCTATTGAAGGTGCATTTTGTTCTGCCACAGTTTGAGAATCCTGTCCGCTTCTTTCTACTTCTCTATGTTTATATGGATCCAAAGCACCCAATATGCCCAATAATCTGACGGTTTCTCTTCTGATGGATGGTGAAGATTCTGATTTCAGTATGTTGACCAAAAGTCCCAACAATTGAGGATAATCTAGAAGTGGTTGAATAACATATCCTGATGAACCTGCTATCTGACCCAGAGTTTTCAAGGAAGCATCCCTTTTGTAGCTGAGACTTTGATCTTGGAAAGTTTCTAATAAAATTGGCATTAGTTGAGGAACGAAGGTTATCATTTCTTCACCACATACAACAGATATGTCTCCAATTGCAGTGATAGCAGCTGATGCAACTGCAGAACTTGGATCAGTCGCCCTAGGAATCAAAACATCCATAATCGGTTTCAAGTATGGTCTTGTTAAATCACCAGTATTTGAAATTAACAAGGATAGTAAAATTGCAGTCTCTTCCTTCTTTCTTGACGAATGACCTCCATATTCCAAGGTAGTAAGTAATTGAATAAGTAATTTTCTCAATGGTGGCACAATGTATGCTGGATTTATTGATGCTAAACGTCCAACTAGTTTGATTGCCGCTCTCCTAATATCAAAGTTCTCGTCATTGAGCGCCATGAAAAGTAGTCTCACATTATCGGCTTGCGATAATTGAGGATCGAATCTATCACCTAGACTCTTCAATATTTCAAGTCTAATTTCAGGAATTGGGTCAGTAATACAAACAGTCAATAACTTGTCAAGGACTTCGCTGACCGCCTTCAAAGATTTCTCAGATTTTTGTAAGCAAATGGAGTCTTTCAAAAATATTTTACAAGATGTCAATGCAGCTTTAAGTCTCACTTCAGGATTATCGTGTTCTATGTAATATATAACAGAGTAACGAACAAATTCTGTTAAGGAATAGTTTCTAAAATCAAAGAAATTCAAAACTTTCAAAGCTTGTAGAATAGCCGTCACGTCACCATCTTCATACCCGGTAGACTCTGGCAAATTCGCTAACTGAGATAGTCCAACGCTATAATTATTGAATGCTCCACCATCCCTTGTAAGCATATTTTGTCTATAAGTGAATGCCATAGAGGAGTTCATTTGCTTCTTAAAGTCTGGTGAGCCAGGATGCTTAAACTCGTAACCGGACAAACAATTGCTTATAATATTGATCAATCTGTCATTTATAATTGGTTCAAGGGAAGGTAGGTGATCAATAAATATTTTTAATGTGCTTAGCATGTTATCATTGATTGGTGATTTCAATATAAGTTTCATCAGCTGGTAGTTGTTAATAAATTTAGTTAATGGGGGACCCAACGAAATGGCCAATTTAGATAAGCAATAAAAGCAAGGAGGAGTTAACTCTTTTCTAGTTCTTGGGATCTTGGATGATAGTGCATCTCTTATGTTTTCTAGAACGACACCGTCTAAGTAGTTGACAATATTGTTTTTGGCCTCAGGAGCCAAGTTACCAATACTTATTAGAATGATTGAGCGATCTTTTCCTATCTTCAATTGTGAGATGTAATATAATAATATTCTATGCATATATTTATCAATGAATTTTATCTTGTCAAATCTTGCGAGAAGAGGCATTATGATTGTGACTTCTTTTCTCACATCCATTGATTTATGATCTTTAGCTGACATCAATGTTTCATAAAGTTCATCAATTTTTGGGTTGAGAACTGATGTTCCTTGTTTAACAAGTTCCCTATAGGCTAACAATGATCCATGTATAAATTCGGTGGGATTATTGTTTACAGAACTATTTGTTGTATTATTAATTGTATTTGCTTTGAAAACTGTTGTGGCCTCATTATACAATTTGGTAAACCAGTAAGCTCTCAAATCTGAATCTCTCTCATACACTATGTTTAAGCAGTATTGTAAACAAATTGCAGAGTCCTCACGTAGTGTTAGTTTTGTATCACGAAGACCGATCCAGATATTTGACAAAATTTCTTTTATGTACTGATATAATAATGCAGGGGCATTGAATGCCAATGAACTAATAATCAAAATTGCAGCATGTCTTTTATTCTCAACTTTTTCGCTTACAAGCCATTCGATGGATCTCTTAACTTCAAACTCAACAAAGTCACCGGTTAATGAACCACCTGGAATGGCTAACTTACCTAAAGTTTTGATTGATGATTTCATCACTTGAAGATCGTTAGAAGAGATCAATCTCCGTAAGTAATTTGCAAATCTTGTGATCATGTTAGAGTTTTCCTCTGTTGTTGTGGAAGTGTTCAGATGTGGTAATGCTGATTCTTCAGCTGAATTGGTGATCAATTCCACTAGGGAATTAATTGCTTCAATACCACCCAATTGTTCATTAACATTGGGGCTATTAATCAAATCAAATATTCTCTTGTTGATTGAGTCTTTGTACATGGAGAGTTGCTCAGTAGACATGAAGTCTCTTGAGATGGACACAAAGTGTTTTCTTAAGTCCTTTGATGCCTTTAAACGTCTAGCTTTCTCTTTTGATTTTAATTCATCGAATATTTGGTCTAATGTAAAGTTACCTGTTGATGTTGATATTGGTGTCCCCGTAGGTGCATTCACAGATTGCAACTGTGCTTGGGATTGTGACTGTGACATCGCCTATATCTCTTTCGTAACTCTTTCAATTGCAAAATATAAGTCAATATTATCCAACCAGCTATATATATGTATAACTGGAGTGGAATAATCTATAAATCAGTTATCTATGTTGTATTTAGTAGTTGGCACCTACTTATCTCCCAGGCTCGCCGTCCAACTCCAAGCTAATAATCTCAGGCCCTCTGTCTTGAAAGTTGAGAAATTGCAATTCTCTACAATCGACGCGTCGCAAGCGAGTGTTCCCACTTACTTATAACTTACAACTTACAAGTTTCAGGTTGCAAGTTACCAGTTCTCAAAATTACAATACATATAATTATTTATAGATGGTAGTTAATATTCTTAAATTTTACAAAAAACTATTATCAGAATCAAAATATCGAAAAAAAATAAAGATGAAAACAAAACGAAGATCTAAATGTTGAATTGTCAAGCAGGAAGATGTCGTCAATATAATAAAGACGAAACGTAGGTAAAGTAAAAAGGTGAAACTTTTATACAGCAAAATGAAAAAAAATATCGGATAAATTATGGCACACTGAATAACGAGAAGTTTCTCACAATACTAGGGCCATATTCCTCATAATCTTGCTTAGTATAGCAATAGGACTTAAATTCACCTGTCTGTGCCAACAACGAGCCACCAAACCAAACAGCATTCTTTTGTCTTTTATGTGAAATAACCTGCACGGCAACACCACTAGATTTTGTACCACTTAATCTCTCACTCTGTTCAACTCTTTCATTAACCAGGGTCTTTAAATCTCTTTGTAATCTACGTCCAAAGTCTTTGAACATCGTAGAGCCACCGCTTAACACAATATTTTTGTACAAATTTTTACGAACATCAATTGGCGAGGCTTGAATAACTTGGTCAACAATAGTAGGTAAAGGAGTCAAAAAATCGGAAGACGCAATTTCAGGATTGAAGAAGATTTCGGGAGCAAGGAAACGTTCGTAACCGACATCCACTTGAATTTTGGATTTGCTCACTGTTTCAACCATATACTTAGCAAACATATCAGGATGTGAATCAAATTTGTTAAACTCTTTAACAATATCTGGGCAAACGTAACAGAATTCTTGTTTAATTTGTTCGGCTGTTCTCAATGATGTATCCTTCTCACCTCTATCTCTCAACAAAGTTTGAATGAAGCTTGTAATATCTCTACCTGCGATTGGAATATTTTTGATAGCAGAGCCAATAACGTAACCTTCTGCAACTGGAATAACATGGGTCACACCATCACCAGAATCGATAACTGTACCTGTCAATGATCTGTCAGTAACCTTCGAGGAAGTCCAGGAAGCTGCTAAGGCTAAGACTGCTTGAACAGCGATATATAAACCAGCACAATTAAAGGATTCAAACATAATTTCTGCTGTGTTCTCTCTGTTTTCGGGCGGATTCAATGGAGGTTCAGTTAATAAGAAGTAGTGATCTTCCGGTTCACATTTTAAATATTTAAAAATAGAGTTTTCCCAAAATCTTTCCATTTGATCCCAATTCTCAATTTGACCGTGTCTAATTGGATAGCTCAATGAGTAGGAAGGGCCCTTAGCGGCTTCCAATGCTTCATCTCCAATGTAGAAATCTAAGTCTTCCATATCCCTTTTAATTGAAGACAAGTTACCACCCGATAGTTTTGATGAAGTTGTAGACGTTGATGAAGATAAGAAAGAAGGTTTTGTTGGGGCAGAAGGTTTATTAGAGGAAGCTGATGCTCTTGTAGCAATCGCCGTAGGAAAAACCCAAGATGGGGAATCATTACCAGCAAAACCTAGTTTGGTAAGACCAGTACCGTTGTCTATAGAAAGAGAGAGAAACATGTTAGTAAAAGTATTTTGAAAGTTGCAGAAAAACTATCTTCACTTACCCATAACAACAGCAGGAGTGTTCATGCTCATTTTCGATGGAATTGATTCTTAAATATATACCGTGTGTGTATGTGTGTATAGTGCCTCCTGTTAACGGTCTTATAAAGTTGCGCAGATTTGTAACAGCAAGTGATATCAGATAAGTGATAAGTAAATCAATTGCAGTTAATTGGTATGAATTCAGCAGAATCAATCAATATTTGTCAATTAATTACAACAAACTACTAATTCTGTCCTGTTTATCTATTCACTCCTGGCCTTGCTCAACTCCACATCGTTTCTGAGCTCCAGCTACTTCAACTTCTCAAAGCCAACTGTCTCTGGTGTTCCTGCCTGCCCGAGCAAAAACTGTAATTATGTAATCCAGGCCTCTACAACTAGTTATCTATTATGTAATGCGCAGTGCCACGTAACCTGCCACTCGAGACCTTGTAAGTTGTACGTCCCCACTATACACTGTACACTGTATACTATTATGTGGCCCGCGCGCGCGGAAATTTGCCTGCGCCTTTGCCAAGTGAGAATCAGGCGCGACTCTTTCGGCAGCCGGTGTAAACGGTGTGAACAGTGAGCTGGTCGGCCTGCGACTTGAAAAACACTCCCCGAGAAACGTTATTAGGGCTCATCTACTATGCACCCATTTTCATGTTCACCACATGCTTTCCAAAGTTTCTATCTATAAGGTCTCTGGCAATCATCAATGAGCCTTCCTATTACAACAAACTTGATAGCCTCTTTTGAGCCGAGAAAGGTTTTTACGAATCACCAATCAGGGGCTCCAATCACATCGTTAGATTACGACTATACGGGTAAGTATTTGATCTCTGCAGGTATAGATGAAAGCATTCAATTATATGACGTGACAAGAGGAAAACATTTAAAATCAACTTATTCTAAGAAATATGGGTGTCATTTAGCGAAATTTACATATAGAGATCGTAATTGTATCTTTGCATCTACTAAAGAAAATGATACGATACGATATTTAAATCTAACTGATAACTCCTTCATAAGGTACTTCAAAGGTCACGAAGGGCAAGTCACAGGCCTAGAAACATCATACGGAGGTGATATGTTTATAAGTTGCTCAGGAAGCGATGCAACGGTTAAAGTATGGGATGTGAGGAGTAGCAACTGTCAGTTATCATTGAATGAACAAGAAACAAATGGTAGAGAAGGTTTGGTGATTGCATTAGATGGTTACAATTGTATAATAGCAATTTTTGAATCCGGTAGCAAAACAATAAAGTTGAAGTCTATTGAAAAACTTGGTGATGGTTGTATTGTAAGCAAGGATTTATCTAGTGTATTGGGTAGTAATGGATTGGTTACCAAGATTGAGTTTAGTAATGACGGAAAGTATATTCTACTGACACTAAGTGGTCATCATAAGCATTTTATACTAGATGCGTGTGATTTACATGTGGTTGCATCATTATTGAAACAGACTCCATTTGTAACAAGAGAATATCCTGATACTGGTAACTTAACGTGGAGTCCGGATTGTCGGTTTATTGTTGGTGGAAACGGAGATGGATCCTTGCTAATTTGGGACTTGAAACCTCTAGAGCAACAGGGCCGTATTGTTGAAATCATTGATTTAATTCCAATTAAGAGATTGAGCAATTCTACAAGCTCTTTACCTAGAATGGTTTTATTTAATCCAAAGTTTGGTATGTTATCTTCTGCAGACACTGAACTATGTCTATGGCTACCCAGCACTTGAAAACTGTAATAAGCATAATATTAATTGTATCACTATATATATAGATCAAATTTCGCTAATATAATTCATTAATATCAATATAGCGAATATCTGCATTCGTTTCACACCAGTCACACCAAGCTTTCAAGAAGGGGACGTTTGACTCGGCTAAAGTTTCCATATTACCAATCACAGACAACTGTTTCTGTGATCTGGTTATAGAAACGTTTAATCTACGATAATCACTCAAAAATCCAACCTCGTGTTCAGTGTTTGATCTAACTAACGATAATATAATAATCTGCTTTTCACGGCCCTGGAACCCATCGACAGTGCTAATTTCAATTTCATTAGTTAAACGGGTATCGACTAATGAAGTAGTGTCATTGAAAATCCCATCCCGCAACATTTTTCTTAGCTTGTTGACCTGCGCAGAGTATGGAGATATGATACCAATTTGGTCCTGTGATGCTCCCGCTTCTAATAATGACATTACGTGCTTCTGCACAAGTAAACATTCTCCGTCGTTGTATCTGGAAGCTGTTAAATCACCCTTTTTACTATCTTCTGAAGATGTCTCCCTTTCGGGGTAATCGTCACCTTGAGTATCATACCATATAATCTCTTCAGTGGTATCATCTGTCTCTGTTTTAATATTTGGCAAATCTAGCACTGTTCCATTAGCAACTGATTTATCAGATACCAACTTTCCACCATAAAGTTGATCACTTGGGAATCTCATTATTTTGTCATTCATTCTATATTGAATATTCAAAAAGTTGGTGAATTTTGCATGATTAGAATGAGTTTTTATTAATCTATCGAAAAGAGTACGTGATAATTGTTTGATAACAGCTTGATTCGAGGTTGTTTTAATTGTTGGTGGTAGCTGTTTGTTGTCACCAGCAATAATTAGTTTTGTGATCGATCGATGGCTCATTAAGGGGATCCAACAAGCTGGTTCTAAGGCTTGGGATACCTCATCTATAATCAATGTATCAAACTGATCGCCATGGCTATTGATGCATTGAATTAATTCCCTAGAAGATGATCCATGGAGAGTAGCTAGAACAATTTCCGAGTTCATTATGCAAGACCCAGTTGCCTTAATTGATCTGGCTCGTAAATCTTTTTTGAGATCCTTTATTTGAGAATAAATTTCTCTTCTCTCCCTATACGACTTAGTTTTTTTGGTCTTTCTAGAGAGACCGTTAATCTCTGTGAGTATATCCCTCAATATGTCTCCAGATTCAGCTTCAGTAATTAAATCTAGAGAATGACGTATAATTGAATGAAGTATTCTAGCTGGATGACCTATTCTGACTAGTTTTGTATACGAGCTTGTCTCAAAAAATGGAGATAGTCTTTCTAATATGGTATCAATTGAAATATTGGATGGACCACATATCAAGATCTTTTTTGTATTTTGGGTTAATCTTTTTTGAGCAACAATCTGCTTGACGAGCTCAACTATTGTATTGGTTTTACCTGTACCTGGTGGCCCATGAATAATTGATAAATTGGAAGAAAGACTAAAAATAATTGAATTTTTTTGGGACTGATTCAAGTTCGTGTTAAACCATTCGAGCTTGTCTTTACTGAGTGAAGGTTCAGAAAACTTGGATTCACCTAGCAATAGCTTGACGATCTCTGAGGAGGATTGAGGTGTCAATTCCTGTAGTTTCCTCATAGTTGATTCCATACGGTTGTACGTGACTACATTATTAATCTTAACAATCCAGACTTTTGTATCGCTTTCATATAACGTATATAACTTTTGCTCGATTTGTGAACCTTCTTGAGTGGTAGAGTCGTGCTGAATAGCAATATTTATCTGTTTTTCGGAAACAGAAGTAATTACACCGCTGACATCAACTTGTTCTTCCTTTGACTCCTCTTTATCTGCTTTCTTAGATGAGTTCTTGAGTTTCTTTGAGTTGTTTGTATCATTAGAATATTTGTCTAATTTGACTATATCCCCAACTTTGAAGTCACCTGTGTCTATTCTGGAGTTTAATTGATCACCAGATTTCTTGCCACTTTTCTTGGTTGTCCCACCAACTGAGGAATGGATCACTAGTTCAGCAATTAGTTTACCACCAATACCAGTTCTGAGAACTCCAACTTCAAGATTTAGGATGGCTAGACCATTGGATGAAAGAGTTTTGGGAGGAGTCGATGCTAGTAATTCGGCAGTTTGCTCAAAGTCCTCCTTTTTCTCTACTGCTAAACATTTAAGAAATTCGGAAGTTAATTTAATATTGGGGAGGTCCTCTGCTGACATTTTAAATACTTTGAGTTTCTTAATTCATGGTTTCTTTTGAAAACGAATCATCTAGTTAAACTCCTGAAAAATAGTTGTTCGCGGTAGAGTACGTATCATACGCATCGAACCCGAACCTGCATTGATCTTTCGATTTCTGGATCTTGGTCCCACATCCGACATCCATTTGAGAAATAAGGAAAATGTTGTTAGAAAGCAATTACTACAAAAGTTTTACAGATTCTATTAATTGTCATGACGAGCTTCAAGATGCAATCTTGATGTTCCATGAGATTTGCATCATGGACTCGGAAACGTTTAGGAATGGAGGCGTTCCCGAACCTCAAGCACGTTCTTACTGTTTTACTGAATCGTCTTCATATAGCTACTTTTTAGATTCAATTACCAAATCTAATCAAGTGAATATTTAATTTCACTCATATTTGGCAAATCTTGCGATATTTTGCCCTGTTTTAATAAACTTGTAATCAAATATATTTTCTAAACTTAAAAGCTTGACAACAAAATAAAAATAATAATATAATGAAAATGATAAAAAACACCTCGTAAACATAATTCAAGAAAGCAGTCTAGCATTACACATTTTGGGTAATGATCAAATCAGCAAAATGCCAATAAGTTGCTCCTTCTATTTTTGATAAAATTCATAAAAACACATTGAATATATTGGTTGTTTAAATGTAAATTGATAATGATAATAAGATAAAAACTTATCTTACATGATAACCAAGTCACCGAATTTTTCTTTATAGCCTGGAACTTCGAATCTACCCTTGGAAACCATATCTTGAACCTTTTCTTCAACATCTGGTCTGGCGGCAACAACATCGTCAACTGTTAATTGGTCAAATGGTCTAGCAGTTTCAATGTTAGCTAAGGTCTTTTCTAAATCGGTCAATTCAGCTAACACAACAGATTCAGTTTCTTTAGCGTTTTCCAATGCCTTAACTTCAAAAGATTCAATCAAGTTCAATTGTTTTGGTAAGTTAGCCTTGCTGGCAGTGAACTTAGAAATGTCAGCCTCAATCTTACTAGCGATGGAGGCATTCTTTAAAGTACCCTTGTATGAAGCAAAATCAACAGTCGTTGGTTGTTGTTTTAAGTCAAATAGAACTTTCTTAGCTTCATCATTTCTCTTCTTGAATGCAGTCAAGGCAGCAGCAGTTTGACCTGATAAGCCTAATTGAGTAATGACCTTGGCCCAGTCAATTTTGGTAGCAGCTGATTTGGCAACAGATGACATGATTTGTATTGATTGAAACTAATTGAGATGATTGAAACTAATTGCGGCCAATTCCCATCATTTTTCAGTTCCTCCCTTCTAATGTTGTTAAAAGATACATGTGTCTCTCGTCTCGCACCCACCTCTCCTTCCTCGCGCTCACATTCGCATTGTCCAATAAAAGAAAACTGTTTTCTTGTGCAGATCAACAGTTTTATGTACATGGCATTTATGCCCCTTTATCATCCCTACACCAGCACGGTCTTTACGGTCCTTCCGAATTCGGTAATTGGGTTTTGCGATATTGTGGTTGATTACAGACTTTTGTTTACCATGATCTTTTGGCTAAAAAATGAATTAAAAAAAAAAAGAATAATATCAGAATAACAGATCTATCTTTAAGATAAATATACAAAGCAAAAATATTATGTAAATAGTAATGCAGTTAATTAATACACTTTGTGTTGAACCTCATCCATGGAATCATAAGACATGTCAATAGCACCCAAAAGCAATTTCTTCACATAGTTAACCTCTGTAGATAACTCTTTGTTCTTTCTTGCCATCTGTTTCATTTCCTTCTCAATTGGAGATGTGCAATCAATAACATCACCAATAGTTGGATCGTTATCCAATGACTCCAAGTAATCTGAAGCAGCTTCATCATTACCAATTTGGGCTATTTGATAGCAGACAGATTTCTTTGGGTATTGTGACTTCTTTAGTTTGTTCTGCACCTTTTGGATAACGTCGCCCAATCTATACTTATCCCTTGCTGGAGCACCGTCAGTAAATGTCACAATTAAAACTGGTTTTGTTAAATTCTGTTTGTCTAGGACCTCCGGTTTCAAAATCAATTCGTACAAATGGGTAGCAAGTGGGGTGACGCCAGAAACACTCATGTTGTCGAAAACTATTTTCAGTTGATCTTCTGTAGTAATATTATTCAAATCAATATTGAATTGAGACCATAACAAATCAGCGATATTAGAATGATTATTCATAATACGAATTTTCAACGGTTGCGAAGAAACGTTTACTTGCATGAAAAGAATGAGAAAATCGTATAGTTGTTTTAATCTGTTTCCTGAATTCATCGAACCAGAATTATCAATATAAAAGTAAATATCGAAAAGACAAATTTGGCATAAATCATGGAATAAATAATCTTTGTTTTCCATATTGAATCTTTTGGCTAATCTTTTAATTCGAGGCATACATTTATCTTGCATAAAGGTATTTAAAATATCATCATCGGTGGAATAGAATTTCTTAATTGCTGGATCTTTGGAAACAAGCTGAGTATCGTAACCTTTGGCAAGTTCTTTGTCTTTTTTATTGCCACCAAATAGAGCCTTCCTCTTTTTACCAATAGATCTCAGATACTCGTTATATAACTCAGGAGATTGAATTCTATTCAAAGTCAAATATGTGTACTGTAGCAATGGCCTATATTCATCCTTACCCATTGGGGCTAATGTTGTTTCTCTTTTGCCTAATCCTTGAGTTGGTGGAGGGCCAGCAGGAGAAGTGTATTGTTGGGTTGGAGGCCCATCAGAAGGTGGCAAGTATTGTGACTTAGAGTCTGGAGGGGGACCTGAAGGTGGTTGGTAACTCATTCTTTGGTATAGATGAATTGAATTGAAATATCTAGTTGTATACGGAAAAGAAGAGTATAAAGTAAAAATAAAAGTTGGAAGAATAAAGGGCTTTATATGTGTGATAATCAAACAATACAAGGTGGCCGCGCCTCCAATTGTGAGCAAAGCGCAAACTAAGTTACTTTATTAAGGCAAAAGAGCCAAGCCGCAGAGATTACCCCCGATGGGCACAGCCTTTATTTGAGAAGCCGGCTGTATTGATTAAAGAAAGCTAAGCCCACATAACAAGGAAATCAAAGATCAAAAGTCTTGCAATGACGTCTTATCTTAATCGAGAACCAGAAGAATAGGGAATCGGGGTACGAATCCTGCATATCACAGGCCCAATGTGCCGTTGTAAGTGGACGGCATTTCTTCTTGGTCGGTTTGCCATCAGTTTGTGATTCGTTTCATTACTTCGCTTTCAGAATCAATCATCTCTTTCAATTGCATCTCTGTATTGAGCATAAATTCATTTATGCTGTCATTGTGGATTGCATTTAATTCATCGAATTGTGAGTTAACAGTTGAAATAATATTTTGGCGTCTTTTTATTAGCATTTCTTCAACGTCTGTCATTCTTGTAATCACTTTCGTCAACATAGAACTCAAAGTTTGGTGCATTTTATTAGCGAAGTCTGCATTTATATTTTCTGTGGATTCAGTTGTTTTGCTTTTGTAAGATGGCAAAATCATCCCATCTTTCATTATTACAGCGTCCCTTACTTCTTTAATCTGCATAGATATATTCTTTTCAAGTTTTGCAAGATTATCAAATATGTTGGCTTTGGGTTCCCTTAATGATACATTTTTTGCTGTACTTTTATCTTGTTGACATTCCAAATCACTATCATTTTTGCTAACTGATTGATGATTTTCAACATCCTGTGAGTGGTTAGTTTGAGTGACCGAATCAAATTGGTGGTTATCTAGTTGATTTCCAGCTAAGGGAGTAGTACTTTGGACGATTTCTGGAGGTTGAGAAGACGACTGCTGAACTTCGAACTCTGTACAAGTTACCAGCAATTCATCAGATTCGTTTATAGTTCCCAATGGTGGGGAGCAAGACTTCCAAACCTGAATATGCTGCTCATTTTTTCTTCTAAAAATTTCTTCGTCAATCGAATTCTCTGTTTGATTACTAGTTATGGCGATATCTCTCAATATCGTAGGTTTTTCCCCCTTATCCCTACTGATTTCATCCTGATGATTACAACTGGCAAGCGATTTGCTAACAGTGGGTATATTCCTCGTCCGATTCATAATTGTAACAGATGGTGATATAGCTTTTCTTTCGCTGTTTGAGTCATTCTTGTCTATTTGTATAGCAAGTTCGTCATGATATCGTAAGTTGGGATTGGCTGCTCCCCTGTTCGAATCTTTCAAGCGAGCTTGTTTTCCGCCTTTATCTTTGCCTTTAGCTTTTTCTATTCTAGGTCTTCCTCTTTTTTTCCCATTATTGAGCTTTCCAGATAATTTCGTAAATTTTTGATCAGTTTGATAGCACCAAAAATCACTTTCAGATGCTTTTAACGATTTAAATATTGTATTTTTCGGCTTCACTGTTTGGGGAAGTAGGCTTAGGTGTTCAGTTAAAGTCCTCAGTTTCATACTTGTGGTTTCAGGGCTTTTTTTATTTGGGTTTTCTCCATGCTTTGCTTCTACCTCTGAGTTTTTAGTTTCTGGGACAAACGAGTTGGGAGCTCGAGTTGCAGTTCCCTCTACTTCGTTTTTTGGATCACAAGCTTCTTTCGTAATACATACAACATTTGATACTTCCTCAGTTTCAGTTTTGCTGAGGGATATTGCCCTTGGTAGTTTTGAAAGTGACTTTTGATTTGGACTTTCAAAAAGCATTTCTGATTCGCTGTATGAATCTGTAACATTATTAAGAAACTCACTTGTGGAGTTGTCAAATGTTAAGTTGGTAATTACGGACAAATCATGGACAGGTATGAGCGAAATAGATTTGAATATTCTATAAGGGTCAGGCATTCGTGAACTCAAGCTTTACACTGTGTTTTTAAATCATAAAAAGAGAAGTGGCAGAGAAGGAAAGGAAAAAAAAGATAAGAAGGAAAGTAAAACGGAAAAAAGGGAATAGAGAGTTTATAGTTTAAGTCTTAGTTGTTAAGGCACCAAACTGAGCGCAAGCTCATGTATTGCAAGCGCGAAATGGCGATTAGCGAATAATTAACTGCATCTCTCTCACCCAGCCGATCGGAAATAGTAAACAAGACGTGAGATCGCTTAGAGCCTAAAGCTTTGAGCCTTCGATATTCAGGTACCCAAGCAATTTACTGAAACAATTTATAATAGATAGGTAGTCTGAAACAAATTTCATATACTAAATAAATATATCTGGGATGTAAGAGTTTCATAGAGACAAACAAAGTTTAAAATAAGACAACAGAAGAACCAGAAAACTGAAAAAATCAAAAGCAAAAAAAAGCAGGAAAATTATTGAAAAGAAAGAAGTATAAAAGAGAGCATGAAAGAACAAGCCTTCGTTGTAAAACGGATAGTAAAGGATCATAAAGCCAGTCTAAATTGGTTGTTAAATCTAAGAATATAACACATACTTAGCCTTACCGGATGTCAATCCAACGGTACAACCATCGGTACCGTCACCGTTATACTTACCGTCTTCGTATACACATTCACCAGAGACAGTACTGTCATCATCATAAGCAACAATTTTAACGTTATAGTTCAAGGAGTCGTAGTTGTTTGGGTTTGGAATCAATGATAAGTATGAAACACCACTATAGTAACCAGCACCAAAGTTTAATGGTGCCCAGTTACCAACGCCTGAACCAGAAGTACCCCAAATACAACCATCTTCATATGAGACACCTGCATTATTAACGTAAAATTGGCAAGATGTCATTTGTCCTTGCCATTGATAGTAAGTTTCTTCGTCAACAACAGTCAAAATAGCTTCATCACCACCTTCAACAACAGTTGGAATGACCATGTTTTCTGTACCTGGATAATCAGTTCTACAAATGGAGACAACGTCACTGATTTCACTAACAACTCTAGCAGCGTTGACACCCCACTCACATAAGTACTCATTATCGCTTGATTTGTACAAGTAGCCATCTTTACAGTACAAACCACCAACAGAAACACCATTGTCAGGTTGGTCGGATGGCCATTGGGTTTTGGACATACCTGGTTGACAAGCGTAAGAACAATATGTATCATCTTCACAAGATCCACCGGTTGAGGCGTCGGAAGGATGGTATAAACCAGACCAACCGCCAAATCCTAAGTTATCCAAAGCAATCACACCATTCCCACCTGGGAATTCGGAACATGGAACAACACCATCAACGAATTTTTGAGTTGGGTCCACAAAGGCATCAAGATCTCCAGTGATTGAAGTAGATGACAAGATGGTGTAAGAAGAATCCGAAGAAGATGAAGTGGATGTTGAAGAATCTTCAGTTGATGAAGATGTTGTTTGAGCTTGGTAAACAGATGAGGATGTTGTTGTAACAGCTGAAGTGTAATATGATGTTGAAGAAGCTTCATTATCTGACACTTCGGTAGTACCTTCAACTGTTGATGAAACAGTATTACCAGAAGAGTCGACAGTAACTGTGACGTAAACATAGTCATAAGCAACAGCTCTCTTGTGTTGATGGAAGGATCTTGCAGTTGTGGTGCAGTCAGCATTTTCCTTGGCTTGAGCATTGGCTAGTGCATTAGGTTGAGGAGCTGGTAAAGCCTCAGAAACGGATAGTAAGGCAGCGATAGCTACTAAGTAAGTCTTGGATAGTTGCATTCTAAAAAGTCAACAATAAAGGAGTTATGTTAGTATTGTGTTTTATTACAAAAATGCAAAAGGGGGTAACATTGATTAATTAGAGGAAAAGCCGCAGTCGCGATATATGTTTACGAACGCGAATTTGCGGCACGAAATCCAAGTGACAGTAATAATAAGGTTTGGTTGCTGGGCAGCTAAGGAGGTGAAAACCCAGCCACGCGAAGAATGGTAAACAAGCAAAGGAATGTTTGGTGTTTCATAGGGGAGGAGAGAGATGACGATGTAAAAGTGGAACTGGAGATGGTGCTCTGTAAATTGATGATACTATCAAAAAATAATAGTAGGTCTGTGTTCAGAAATAAAAATGATAAGATGATGTTGTAATACTCGTGGATTAATAGCAGTTATCCTCACAATTGTAGATTTTCCAATGTTATAAAACCGTAAAATAGATCTTGTACATACCTTTTTCAAATCGTTTGAAATTAATTTTATAAAGGGTAACAGTAATATTAATAAGAATATTTAAAGGAATCAAATCGTAATATTGGTGTGAAAATATATAATGTTCTTTGTGTGATTTCAATATATTTTTTGACCAATTAACTTTCAAAATACTTAAAGGAGTGGTGAGTATAATTGAAATAATTATCTAATCGATGGGTTTAAAAGAAAGGAATGTAAATAGTTGGAAAAGAGAAGTTGAATTGAACACAGTGGTTCTTATTGAATTTTTTTTGATTGAATATTTGTTTATTTAATTGAAAAGAACGTAGATAGATGTTGAACAGAGGCAGAAGATTCTTGAAAGGAAAATATCCAAAAGAAATAGAGGTAGCGAACCTGTTACTTTAAATAAAAAATGGCGGGCTGGTGCGGAATTTGAGATGGCTCGCACCTGCAGCGTCGCAAGTTACAATCTCAGAAAAGCGCATACCTATCACGTACGTGATTTTGGGACGCTCGTCCAAATGTGCGGTGTTGCACTAGTATGAACGTTTTTGTTTACAATATATTTTTAATTTATTTATCCCTATAAACCCCCCTTATTTCTGAGTAGTTTGAAGTGTGTTTCACTATTCTAATAAGAATTATTCTTTTAATCTTTGCTTATAAGATAGTGAATTTAATCTGCAATTTTTAGATATAATTGATATGTTGGTCTCTTAAGTTATCGCCATGTACATTTCTAAAATACGAAAAGATGAACTGAAACGATCTTTTCATGTTCACTTCAGATTCCTAGCAGTAATGGCTGGTTCAGAATAGGTAGAGAAAAGGTAAACAAGATGGACTATGTACAACGTTTCAAATTTAACCCTTGCTACCAGTCTACGAGCCTACCAAATGACCACCTTCGCGTTTCGTGGCTGGAGAATAAGATTGAGCTGCATATTAGGTAACCTTCATAGTTATTTACACTTTTATGCTAGTCTTGATTATGAAATCAGTCTTCGCAAAGACTTTAAAAGGGGCTGGTTTCTTAACACAGTACTTCAAAGTATGTGATCTGTTTACTCCCTGTGCTGGTTGTAACTAAACGACACTGGCTACTTGCGTTAAACACATAGTAAATCTGTAATTATATACATATGGATATACGAGATGCTGGTTTTTTTTATTAGTTGGATTGGGGCAGCTGGAGGTTTCGGGGATTGAATCATTGGATCAAATAATTTGAATTGTAAGTTGTCTTGTTTCAGTGATTGTCCATGAATTAATAAACAGAGCCAACTACCAGTTTTCATTCGGCTTTACAAAGATGTCGCTTAGTTGTTTCATAGCACTAACGAGAGTATTCGTTTAGAGACCGGTTGATACTCATTTTATCACAGCCATGTAGATATATTAACTCAGAATATTCTCGGAGTAACAGTTTCGAAAAAAAGTACGTTATATTGGGATTATTTGGAGGAAACTGATTAACGTTGTAATGCGGCACTGTATATTGGGTTTATAACTATATGAATACTAAAATATTTAGATAGATTAAAATTGGTAGAAAGTAACCCGTAGTCTCATAACATAAGCAATACTGGTAATTATGAATTTATGATGCCATTAGAGACTCTGGTGTGATTTACGTTTAAAAATGGGAGTTCCTATGAAAGGAAAGAGGTTCCTATAAAAGAAAGGATCAAAACCTAAAAGGAAAACTTTCTGAGGTTAATGTACTACGAAAATTAGCAGTCGCACTGGTTGGCTCTTGAATATTGATTCTTGAGTCTCTTGACTTTTTTTAAATCTTAGGTTTGACTGTCATGGGGCAATTCACCGTATATTTCAAAGTGTGGAGTTTTGCTCTTTGAATCTTCGGTGGTCTTTGGAAATTTCTACTCCATGCATTTCACTGAAGGATAAAAGGCAGTACTTCCGGATTTGAATTGTTTTATGTATTGTTCCCGTTTGGATATTTATGTACCATGTTGTTTGAAAATCTCTCTGCCCAGTTCAAAACCATTGCCAGAAAATTATGCTTGTTTTTTTCGCTTGTTGTTAAACTTCTTTAATTTTGTTTAATACTTTTTCATTTGTATCTCGGGTAATAATATATAAATTGTATGCCTAATGAACATAAAACTGTAGACGTATAACGATATTTCTTCAACTCTTATCGAATTGTTGTGATTTATGTAGTCATGAGGACGAGAATAACTGAAGGCTTTTGTTGTCGAATAGCTCTGAGAGATAGTAATGTTGATCGAGGATGCAATGAATTCGGATTATTAAATCACAGATAGCAGAAACGGGCAACATCGACGTAAAGTTTTAATGAGTATACATATATATATTATTTGATTCCTAAAGAATTTATAGGAGACTTGAGAGTCTTAATGATAACATAATATTTGTAAGTATGATTTCGTAAACCAGTCGCCACTCGAACGAATCAACATAGGGCAGTTATTGGATCATTAGTTTAAAAGCATCTCAATGGTTCACATGAATGGCAGTGAAAACTATGAGCTAACTAGCTATATAAGAATAAGATCCGCCGTGCGGAAATAAAATTTAGCAGAGTTTGCTCAAACATGGCTAACTTTTGCAGTTAGGTTACTTACGGGGAAAGTTGAAGCTAGGCATGTCTAACATATTTATGGGTTAGCAGAAAATTTTTTATAAGGTATGAGCGGTTTTATGCGCAGGCATAAATGATTATCCTCTGGGGGTACGTAGTACGTAGTTCTTCTGGTCATTAGGTGGTATACAGGCAAAAAATATCATGGTATACAAAAAAAAAGCATTATGTTTCTACACACATATAAAAAAACAAAAAAAAGAAAAAAAAAAAAAAAAAAAAACACAGGGCATTGTTATTGGGGCTTCGTTGACTCTGCAATTTAAACTATCTCGGACTCGGAAGGACGCTTGTCGGACCTTTCAACTGAATTCCGGCTACGGTTAAATGGTTGTCCGCTACCACACTATACTATATTGATAGCAAATCAGGTAGAGAAAAAGTTCATTGAAGAGATCTTAAAATCAATATATTGCTAGTCAATAAAACAGATCAGTAGAACCTGGGGAAACAGACAAAAAAGAAAAGAAAATTAAGTCAGAGTCAAGAAGCTCAAGCAAGGATCACCTTTTAATAATGCAATGCTGATCGGAAAAACTTTTTCTCTCCACTTGAAAAGTTTTTCCATGCTTGCAGAACTGGGAGACCAATGCGCAACGCTGCTGTTTTGGGAATTATTAGTAGTGCGCTGCTGTGCTCAGTGCTGTTGGCCGTTGAAGCTGGGGTCGGGTCGGCTTGCGTAGGGAGAAAGATGTTAGTTTTGCAATTGTATGAATTGGTATCCAGAAAGGACTGAAAGTGAAGGTGATAAATCAACAAATTTCAGAATGCGATGTATTCTAAGTATAGATCTGATGCATATAAGGCTTGCGACGTTCAAGACCAGCCTCCAGCTTCTGATGGGCGTTGAAACTTGGCGCCCAACAGGCAACAGCCCAGGCGGCGGTGGGTGTAGCCTTGTAGGCTGTAGCTACTAGCCAGCCACTATGACTCCATGACTCCAGTCTCCCCGTCTTCAGAACGCTGAGCGCGCTGCAGCGCGCACAAGTTAAATGCAGCTCCCGCTGTCCCTCGCTCGCACCCCGCCCTCCCTGAAAGCGACTGCGACGCAGTTAATTAAAAAGAAAGTAATTTAAGTGAAGTACCAGCTAAAGACGGCGGCTCCCCCAGCGGCCAGCGCCCGGGTCACTGTCTGCCAATGTAATTTCCGTGCCAGCTATCCCGTGCGCATACGGAAGACAGGCAAATTACAGGGAAGCACAGAGGGAGGAGGGCTTGAGGTTGAATTGACTGTTCTTGTCTTGTTTAATTCTGTGTGCTTCTGTTTTCTTTTCTCCAGGATTCTCCACACTCTGTGTTATATCCCATAGTTGCAGAGTATCTTTACAACTCGGCGTATCAACAGTATTGATCGTATTTGAATTTTTATAACTATCCTTTTTTTTGTATCATATATTATATTCCCTGAAACATTTTTGTAACCATCAATCTTATTGCATTTTTATATAGTTAAAATTCAATACTTTCAATGTCTAACGAAGTGTTTAATGAAGGTCCAACCACTTCTCAGCATGTTGAAGCTCAGGATGACGATCACTTCAAGAAGACAACATTTAAATTGAAAAGAACAAGATCCATGGGTTTATTGGACGATTTTATCGTTCAAGCTAGAACACTCGATAATGATTCTAATAACGATGACAAAGATGGGAAACTGACTTCGAGGGATTTTATATCAGATGAAACTTTACAAAAATTAAATATTAAACCAACATTAGATGATGATGAACATGTTCCTAGATTTTATACAAGCGTTATACCTTCATCGAATAAGAAATCATCTACAAGTTTGGCTAATTCTCCCCCAAGTTTTCAAAGTGATGATTTGTCTGATGATAATTATAACTCAGAGGATTCTCAAAGTTCTACTGGATCCGGAAGTTCGGTCTGTTTAACCCCAAAACATCAGTTAAGAAAACAACAACAGCAACAACAACAACAACAGCATCATCAACAGCAACAGCAGCAACAGCATGCTCAGCAACAAACGGATACGACGCCTAATATACCCTCACAACATTTGCATGATGATATTGATGTTCAATATTGTCCACAAGAACATGTAGATTATTTCTCTCACGATTGGGATGAAAGTGAGATTTTGAAATCTTGGAGATATGTGATCTTGAGAAAAAATGATTTTGCGGATGCTGCAAGATTAGAGAATGCCTCATGGAGAACATGGGCCCAAGCAAGAAACCATTTAAAGACTATATCTCCGGCTGAATTAAATTGGAGCAAAGATACCGATGTTACATGGCTTTATGGTCCTTTATACAAAGAGGAAAAAACCGATTTTGATGTAATTGATTTTAAAAGCAAGAAACAACCACAACAGCCCAAGCAACAACAACAAAACAAATATTTAAAGTTGACAGAAATGGGTAATAACGATTTACGACTAGAGCAACAGAGCGATATGCAACTAGACGATGAGCAATGTGATTCTGAGCAATTGAAACCAATTTTAAAGAAAAGATCTAACGTTGAGAAAATGATTAGTGATGCTTCTTATAGTAGATTACAGTTATTATTGGAAGAACATGATCATAAATTTAAGGGAACTCCAATATTGGAATCAACGTCCAACAATTTAAACGATTCTCCTTCTCCTGCAGGTTTAACATCATCGCATTCTGTTGGAGGTGAAGCTTCACCATTTTCGTTAAGTAATAATCAGACTGTAGATGAGGTTAATAGGCCGGATTCTGTACAACATCAACTGGCTTCACAATTAGCTGGCAAAAAGTCAAGACATATACATTTTAATATGAGAGTTGACCAATGTATTGCTCTTGATGATAACGCTACAGATTATTCAACTGACTATGAGTATGAGAACGATTCTGAAGATGATCAACCTTTGCGTTCAATTCTGAATAACTCCACGTACGATGAAGATATGGATTATGAGGATGATGATGATGACGACGATGATGAAGGGGACGAAGATGATGGATTTATTTTAAATACTAAAGCTAAATCTCCAAACATTTCTCACAAACCGCCAATTTGGTCCCAACAATCGTCAAGAAGACAATCGACCAATATAATTGTTGACAATAAGAAAATCAAACAGATTATTACAATTGCTCCATTGCCTGCTACAACTTTGAAGACATGCTCAGATGATGAAAATGACAATGACTTATACACTGTTTCGCATAACACTAAAACTAACCGTGGTTATGATTATTATTATGATTATAACACAGTTTATAGTGATAACAGCCATCCGATGTATCAAGTGATTAATAATCAACAGGATGTTCAAATGTATGACGTTCCTGCAAGTTGTCAGATAGAAGATGCAATGGATATTGATGATCATAGACAGCCAAATGTTTATACTGTTATAGATTCACTTGCTGAAGATGTCCCACTTGAGGTTCAAAATCAAATATACCATTCAGCACCTGTTGATATACAACCAGCACAAAATCATCAAATCCAGCAGCCATACTATAATATTCCGAACACAAGTTATAATACAGGACTTCAAGTTGATATACCTGAACAGACCGCGCATGATATTCCTATCAACATTCAGCATCAACTAGAAGGTCCACCTATGCAATACGAACTTCCAAAACAAGATCATAATTCTTCTATTAAGAGAACCACTAGTATTGGTAACTCGAACTCCACAATAAATTCAGCTAACAGTCTATCAACTATTAAAGTTGGTTTAAGTGGATTGGATTTGAGCAGTACTGGTTTAAGAAGAAGTACTGGTGCTGGTTCGAGACCTCAGCTATATGCAATGGGGTACCAAGACTCGCAACAGCAACCTGTGAATGATACATTGGCAAGATCTGCTTCACAAAGTGGATTAATGAGATCTGCTTCCACTGCTTCAATGGGTAAGAAATCATTTATGTTTAGTGGTTCATCCGATAGCGAAAGTGATAGTGAAAGTGATGAGGTTGATGGAGCAGATGACGAAATGGTTATAAATACTCCTAGAATAAGGTCTGAATTATCGTCAAAACTAGGGAAATCAATTCAGCCCACTTTAGGTTCTACTTCTGTTAATCCAAACTTCAATGTTGGAACTACGACTGCAACTGCTGGTACAACGAATGAAAATATCAGCAGTTTCGGAACTAATAATGATACAGGTTCCGGTTCCTACGCTAGTTTAAGTTCGATTGCTTCTAACGGTTATCGAATTAACGGTGGTTCTAATACAGGCGAGAAAGATAGTTCAAGTGTCAAAGAAGGTGAGGGCGTTGTTGGGAATGCCGTTAAAGGGGCTAAAGAGTTAGCAGGCCAATTTTTAGGAAGCAAGAATTGGATATAATACTGAAGCGAGATACCTGATGAGAAAGATTAATGAATTTTTGTATATGTATATATGTATCTAACCAAAAAAAAATTACGATATTATAACTTTTCTTTAAGAAGTAATAAGTTATAGATTGCGATCGGGATTTACCTATAAATATGAAGCCTGATTAAAACAAAGAAAAGGCTTAATTTGTATGTGATCACTTAAAGGGCAAAAATCAATTGTTTTTCTTATTTCCAGTCTCCTGAGTCTTTCTTAATGCTTTCCAAGTTTCGAATAAATGGAACTTGAATTTGAAGGCAAAAGTTATAAGAGACCTTGGGAACAGCCAAAGCAAGCTTGGTAAAAGATGAGCATATGAACCTTTATAATAATTTACAGTACTCATTTTACCCCTTTCAATTTCGTTGATAACTCCAACAACGTAAACTTCAGGCAACTCAGGAATATTTCTCACTGCCATTTCTTGCCTTAGCTTGAAGGCATTGATTGTTTCTGGAATATAATAAAGTGAGGTTTCAGGGATTGGGCGATCATCTGCAATATTAGTCTTGACTCCACCTGTAACGACGTTCAAAACTCTCACATCAAAAGGCTCCATTTCCAAAGCCAGAATATTAGCATACTGATGAATGGCAGCTTTTGTTGCTCCATAAACAGAACTCCAAGGAAACGGACAAATACCAGCTAATGAACCAGTGAACACAACTGTTCCTTTTGCAGCAATTACCAAATCAATAAATTCTCGTGTAAGTCTAATTGGCCCAAATACATTCACTTGAAAGCACTGTTCCACTTGCGCATCGGTAACATCGATAGCAGGCATCGTACATGATTGGCCAGCGTTATTGTAAAGTATGTCTAATTTTGGTGATTCTCCAAGTTGTTCAGTAATAAATCTTTTAGCTTTTTGAGTTGATTCAGGATCTGCAACATCCAGCTGAAAAATCGTGATGCCATAATCATCAGCTAAGTCTTGCATCGGGGCTAATCTTCTTGCACATGCGTACACCTTATAGCCTCTTTTAGAGAGCTCAATTGCAGCTGCATGGCCAATACCAGATGAACATCCAGTAATTAATGCCGTCTTCTGTCTACTTTCCAAATCAGACATTGTTGAAATTCAGGAATAGTGATAGCAACGTTAGTGGCATAAGTCCTTCTTCCCCACCAGGCTTAAAAATTAGAAATTATCTGAAAAGAGTCCGCTTTGAGATCGCGAGCGCGAGCGAAAGCATATTTTGCATCCTTGCACGTTAAAAAGAAACCGACCCGCCGTCGCTACTAGAAAGAAATGAATTGATTGAGCCTTGGAACTTGGGCCCTGGCTCTGGCTGGAGTGTATGTGTGATATCCACAAGATATACGTATTCAGTTTAACCTGTGTTTTTGTCTTTGCCTTCTACA
The DNA here is from genome assembly GCA_030556425.1 of Ogataea ovalis. Taxonomy (NCBI): domain Eukaryota; kingdom Fungi; phylum Ascomycota; class Pichiomycetes; order Pichiales; family Pichiaceae; genus Ogataea; species Ogataea ovalis. The sequence continues at coordinate 186,466 of JAKTTZ010000013.1, forward strand.
TTTGCCCTTTGGGTCTATTTGTTTCTCTATAGGATACAACTATTCAATTGAGTCATGTCGAACAACGGATACTCTACATTTAACATTGACGATGACGATGATGACGACGTGTTCATCCAGCCGGATGTTCCAACCGCCTCGGCTTCAACAAAGGCTAAGAAAACAACGCCGAAACCACCACCAATTGAACCATTATCGCAAGTTGCCCCTGAACCAGTCGCTGAAGGTTCTAGTTTTTTAAATTTTACAAATTTTGTTAACCCTCAAAATTTCATAAATCCTTTACTCGCCAGCAATAACATTCAAGTGAAGGAAAGACAATTTACTGGTGGTAACACTTTAGATGAATCTGTCCTAACTACATTACATAGAGATTTATCGAGTATTGGTGACAAGCTATTGTCCATTTTATGGCCCTTGCGTCTAAGGCAGAAGTTAATTACAGTCCAGAATATCAGTAATAGATTCCCAAATGTTGGTAATTTACCTTGGGTTGCTGGTGCAGGGAGCAGTTCAGCTACTCCAAGCACTGAGAATACTACCCCATCTGATGCAATACAGTCAGATGTAGAAGCAGCTGCTATGGCTAGCGAAAATAACATAGACTATTCTAAAGAGACAATAAAAAAAATATTAGATTGGGATCTATGGGGTCCTTTGGTTTTTGTTTTAGGTTTTTCGTTAATCATCACATTTTTACAAACAAGAACTTTGAACTCAGATGGCACTAATGATGCTAAGGCTTCACAAATTTTCAGTGGTGCTTTCACGTTGATTTGGGCTGTTTTGGCTGTTTTATCGATTAATATTCAATTGGTATCACCTGTTCCTCAAAAGACTGATGCAGGCGGATTGACATCGGGCGTTATCGCATTATCTTTCTTTCAATGTGTAAGTATATTGTCTTACACTTTGTTCCCAATTATTCTAGGAGGACTATTCTCCATTTTTATTAAATGGAAACTAATCAGACTGATCATTTGTACGTTGATGTTTTGCTGGTCCATACTATGCTGCTGGTTGATTTTAGCTATTGTGAACAATTGTAAAACACAGGGAACTCCAAGTTTTGTTTACAGTGATGCATTTGACCAAGAAGATGATCCTGATCGTACAGACGGTGACAAGAGAATCTTCTTAATGGTGTATCCTGTTATTTTGGTGTTCGGATTGTTGTCATGGTTATGTATCATTGTTTAAGATCTTACGTCAGTACTTACTACTAGGTCAGTATATAGCTAAAATAAAGAATCAAATTTAAAAACGCAGAAAATCGAAAAAGAAATGGTATGTAGGCCAAGTGGAAATGAATTAAACCTCAGTAAACTCTTTGGGAATTCCAAATTCGTCCCTAAACTGCTCTTCATTGAAATTAGAATTAGAACGAAAGAACTTGATTATTGTTTCAATGTTATCTGCAATGATCTCACAGCTTTCAACCAATGTAGAAACTCTTGATTCTAGTTGAGAAAGGAACAATGGATCACATTGCATAGATGCATTCCATCTGTTCTTTGCCACGTCTATCTCGGTTTTAATTGTTTGAATTTCTTGTTTTGCTTTATTCCTTTCAAAGTCTCCTTTATCATTTTCTAGTCTTAACTCTTCCTCAATTTTTATTTGTTGGTGTAACTGATCTTGCTCATCAGAGAGAATTATTATTCTATCATTCAATTGTTTATATTCATTCTTCATCTTTAATTGAATTTTGTACTTAAAGACCCAATACAAGTTTTGAGTACCACACTTCTCACAATTGACAAGATCATCTTCCAATAATGATTGTAATATTTCTTTGATTTGTATTGATGATATGCCTGTCTGTTTAGCACCTATACTTTCTATCTCTTTGATATTGTAGACGGTATGCTCTGCATTAAACCAATCGAGCAGTCGTTTCCTCTTTTCCTCAAGGGATAAACCCTTTCTTGGTGGCTACATAATGTTCCCTCAGACTCTTCCGTTAGTTTTTTGCATTCATCAAAGGCAAATAATACGGATAGTTACTTACCATAATTTTAATTGAATAATGATTGGAATTTATTAATTTATATAATAAACTAACTTTACGTAGAAAAAAAAAAAGAAGGAAAAAGGGGATGCAGGAAAAATCATTCGCTATTCAAATCGCAGCACTTGCTCAATATGGCATGCACACTATTTGGAACTTCGTAGCCCAACAATTCCACGATTTTATCGTTGTCTAACTTACCTTCATTATTGTTAACAAGCTTGACTATTTTGTTGGTGACTTTGTTTGTTTGTTTGTAGGTTGCAGTACTTCTCACGTTTGCGGCCTTGCTCAGCTTTGTAGAGGTAAACAAGCTGTTGTTTATACGTCCATGAGAGCCATGGTAAATGGACGATACAAATAGCACAAGTTTGTCGGCGTCTGGAAGCACATCCAAAACATTCACTGGCGGCCTTATAGATAAATTATTAGAGGAAGCTCTGATGTGGTATCTTAGAGGATCATTTTCGATATCTGAGCATAATTTGAACAGTTCTATGATTGCAGATGGGTCGTTATAAGAAATTAGTTTACCATAAATGGATTTTGCTACCAGTATTAATGCTTTTTTGATTAAAGAATACTTTGATGTCCCGGCTGGATATCTCAGCAATATGCATTCTTTTATCCAGATTGGTTGTTTAGGAAATGTTTTGAAATTATGTATTAACTCTGAATTTAGATTTATGCCAGAAACTCCTAGCACATGGAAGATGCCTCTTATAGAGCACCAATGACAAAACGCACGAAGTGAATTATAAACATCTTCAGACCTCAATGAATTTGGAGAACCGCATATATCTGTAATTAACTTCTTGAGTGCATATCCTTCAAGTATAGGTGATGCCACATGGTGATCTGTTTGTAAGAAATTGATCTTCGTTGCTGCCAATATATTGCAACCAGTTTTAACGTACTCTATACGTTTTTCAAGTGATATCCCTGCTGTGTATTCTAAAGACTCATTTTCCAAATCAAATGGATCATAAGTTGCATCATCAACGTAACAAATCTTGGAATTGGATTCATACCATTTGTTCAATTCAATCTCTCTTGACGTGAATATAATTGCCAAACATAAGTCTCTATAATCTTGAAGAACTGTTCCTATATGCTTTAATATATAATAACTGGATACAATAGAGTAGTTTTTTCCATAGTTCAAGTAATTTTGGCTTACTATTAAATATTTAAACTCGCCACGTATTCTAATGAAATTTCCTTCTTGTGTTTGTTTGTATTTTCTGCCATTCTTGTTATATTGGTTTGCAACGCATTGTTTATTCGCCTGGGTCGACGAGATTACCGAATCGCACACGTTGATCAAGTTCAATGATATCGATTCCAATGCCATGGTTAGACTAGTCTTTGAATCATAAAACTTAAATTCTTGTCTTGTGATGTTACCTTAAATATGCAATTGAAAAAAATGTTTTGAAAGTGTTGAAGTGGCTCATGAAGTGAAAAAAAAAAAGAAAAGAAAAGTCAGAATCCATAAACTTGAAGAATGTTTACCTTTCAAACTGTGCGGCTTACAGCGTATGTTTACTTTTCTGCTCCAGCTGGTTTTGGTTAAGCAACGACTAAATAGGATAAAATACGAGCTAGAAAATTGATATTACATATATAGTAAGGTACAAACAGGATTCGAAATAAAATAAAAAAATTTAAAGTAATAGAAAATGACGTTATATGATAATAAATGAGTAAGGTAAAAAAAGTAAGCAAATAACAAAATAAAAGAGAGCAATTATTATTCTTGTGATTCATTTGCTTCTTCTTCAACATCATCACCGCCGAATTCCATTGGATCATAGTTAGATCTCATCATATCTCTACCATCTATCTCAGCTCTAGTTGGTTCTCTAATAGACAAATAAATTTGATCGTACGTTAGTTCTTTAATTTTTGGCTCCAAATATGAATCGATTCTACGCTTTTTCAACTCCATCTTACCAGAAACCGGTAAATACAATGCAGTTGAAGTTTCTGGGTCAAATGTAATCACGAGATGACGGAAAGTCTCAGGTTCATCATAATGTTTTAATTGACAATCGTAATCTCTCACTTTCTTATATAAGAAAGTCTTACTATCAACAGGATTAGATGCTTCTTCTTCAGTAATTGGAGCATTTTCAGTTCTATCGTCAAATTGTTCCTTGATCTCAACAGCATTATCCTCATTAGTAGTGTACAATGAAACAAGGTTTGTATCTTTATTAAATTCTATTTCTCTGAACATTGCAGTCAATAGTCGGGGGTCAGTAGCTGATTTAATATCATCTTTCTTTTTATTTTTACCTTTTGTAATAGAGGCGGAACTCACAAACTTGACATCAAAGTATTTTTGATCCATCATTGAGGTATCTGGTAAAAAGCTCCAAACTTTTTTGGCCTTTAAATTTTTCTTAGCTGGGTGTCTTAGTTTTTTCACATCCTCGTGTACTGATGATTCAAACATTTCTTCAATAGTTCTCACTTGTGCCTTAGGATCTAAATCCTCATCCTTCTTCACGGCAGGTTTTGTTTGTATAGGAATATCAGTCGATTGACTTCTATCAGATGAAATATATTGCGTTCTACGTAAGAAACTGACGGAGTCAGACTTCAAAGCAGCAGCGGATCTTGATGGATCAGCTAAAAGAAGTTGATCATCTGGATGTAGTGCAGAATCTACTCCGTAATCGGTACTTAGAGCACAAATATTTGCAATACTGTTCTTTTCAATACAATTAGGAACTTCAAGTAAATTCATAGACATTCCCAAGTCATTATTCAAAGTGATTAGATTCTTGAAGTTTTCCTTTCTGAAAAATGATGATAATAAGGAAGATGATTCAAGGGATTTTGAGTCCAATAAGTCAGACGAATTTATTAATTTTGGCGGGCATGGTGGAGGTGGAAGATCATTCAAGTACCTCACTTTAGCTATGAAGTCTTGTCTTGATGTTGATGGAGTCGACGTTGATGTTGTTGCTGATGATGATGATGATGACAATGATGTTTTATTTTGAGACATGCTTGAAAAGTTAAGATATATTTAGCTTATCAGGAACCGTTTCTTTTTCAAAATGAAAAGGGTAATTAAATCTTAAACTTGTATATGTGGCTTAAATTCAGCGTAACTTCTACTTATGAACGAGGTAATATCTATCTGATTAGAGTATATATCCCGTATTAAGCTGAGTCAAAACTATTCTCATGATTCAAAGTCTTTCAATTGCCAGCAATTTGGCGGTGAATTGCAATTTGCCAGTTGCGACGAGATGTCCGTTCTGAAAATGGCAGAAAAATATTACATATATATTATGTAATAAAGATTGCGCCGATCCCCAGGCTGTGCCGACTGCTGCCTGCCACTAGTTCTCGGAATCTAGATTCTAGACACCAAATCCTTAAGTTCCAATCCCCAACTTCTTTGAAAAATGACGTAGGATACTCAGACCTATCTGATACTTAACATCTTTTTTGTTCTTACTAGTCATAATAGCCTAGCTTAATGCAATTACTATCCTATATATCTGGATTTGATTCCTTTGTCTCTGAAACTATCCTAAGAGCGTAGAGGAACTATCACAAATTTACTGTCGTGATCACTGGCGATCGCAGCTTACTTTTGTTGTTTCTTCCATAGTGTCAATTACTTTTATATTGACTTATTTACTACAATAGACATATTTATAATTCTTTGGGGTAAAATCTAATGTTATAAAGTCAAAAAAAATCCTGTGAAGGTCTTTCCTAAAAAATATGCATTTCTTTGTTTCGGGAAGTGAAGACTTCATTTTCCAGATTCAAACAAAAAATGGAAAGTGTACGTCAACTAAAGAAGCCCCTCACTCTTTTTATGTTTTTACTGTGTAATCAGCTTTTTAGATCCTTCACTTTCTGATGGGTTTTCATTCCTTATAAATGGACTTGTTGAAATACATGAATACTTCATTATGTAATCAGTCTACATCTAGTGATTAAATAATAAGTTTTACAAGAATCTAACATACGGATATATATATTAATATTTATATAACATGAATCACTAGTATTATGATATGAGACTAGTCAGAATCATGATGAGTTTATATATTATTATATTTAGCAAAAAAAAGGAATGTGAAGGTGCCATCATGGAGAGAGGAACAGTTAGACAGTGTTATCATACTTATTATATACCTTTGGAAGCTCGCATATAATAGATATGATAATTCTCCGAAACTGTGAAGATGAACTCGACGATGAGTGACCTAATCCTCAAGCGTTTATATTTAATATAAACAAATTGGATATCTTTTTTATTATAATCTTGAAAGCTGACTTTTAAGGTACCGAATCGAGGGCTTCTTTCTTCATAATCAAGGTAAATTAGGTAATACGTAGTAAACTAAGACTTACATTCTAACAGGACTTGAAAGCTGGTTTTCTGTAAGTCTCCTTGTTTGGTATGCATATCTAATAAAAATATCACCATATTGAAAAAAGAAGAAGCTCCCCTATACTCAAAGAGCTCGCTTCATCATCAAAAAACATCAATTAAACAGCTGAACTTCTACCGCTTAATGCTAATCACGACCTACTGAATACAGTAGTTATTTATATATTACAAAAGATCTTTTAAAACATTGGAGTTCATACCTATAAATCTGAGAGCTTCACATAATGCATAATGAACTAGGCAACCTCCATTAGAAAAATGTCATAAACTTAAAACGGTGAATTGCCCCAGATTCTGATTGAGTTTATAACCCATCTATCAAGAACGATTGAGAAAGAATTTCTGTAGAGTGCCAAATTGGCTAGTTGTTTAAGTTAACTTAGGGTTTACATGTATGCTCAATATCAAATAATTATAGTACGAAGATTATCCATAAAGTGGCTTGACTTGAGGGCTATCTAATAAATAAGAGGAGAATAAAGATAGTTAAAAAAAATAAAATCTTTTTAAAAAAATCAAACAGAATGGTGACTCTCACCAACTTTAACAAGACCCATAGCTTTGTAAAAACCATCATTTAAGAAGATTTTTTTTATGATAAATCACCAAACTTGCAATTCTTCAAAGTAGTCAACTCTATCTTGATAAGCAGTAACAACCCTTGATGTAGCATTTCTGACGAGATCAACCATTTTATCTGGACCACAGGTGACAATTGCAACGGAGCCCTTCATGGAAGTAACTTCATTGGTAACTAGCTCAGTAAAGTCTGGTCTACCGTATTTGAAATTAATGAAACTCATTGGTCCATCAGATTGTGTTGAAGCCTTGTCATCTGATAATTCTTCAGAGGAAGAGCTCTTATTATGTTTTTCAGCTTCAGGCTTAACTCCAGTCAAATAAATATCAACAGAGACTCTTGTATCCTTCAAGCTTAACAAAGATGGCATAAATTCATTGACACTCTCGATATGTCTGTTGACCCAAATGAACTTAACTGGTTTAGTTGATTCTAGTTTAGATAACTTAACTGCATGATCAATGACACCTGGAACACCTGTACCACCAGCTAACAATAGAGCATTATCATACTTGGCAACAGGCGCTGATTCACCGTATGGACCTTCTATGGCAATTCTCTTTGTCATCGCACCTCCCTTTTTAACCAATTGCTTGTATACCTTGCCAGTGATACCCTTTTTTGCCTTGATGTATAAAATTAAGTCCGAGCCCTCGTTTGTTATTGTAAATGGATGACTTTGGAACCACAACCAAGGATCAGCGAAATAAATAAAAACGTATTGACCTGGCTTGCTATTGAAGGTCTTTGGTCTTGGAACAACCACCTTGAAAGAATCATCAGTAATAACAGTTAATTTGGCAGTAGGAGCACCAAAGAAACAGACTCTCACAACTCTGATCACTCTGTCTAATCCCCAAATAACAAAGGCAGCAATTAACCATTCACACCAACCCAAATTTCTACAGTGATACCAACACATAGCAATGTATCCAATAGCCAAAATGATATGAGCGTATAAGAACGTTTCATAACAATAGCTTCTGAAGGGATGTAAGGCAAATAACAAAATAGCACCACTTAACACTGTAGCTGCAACACCGGCAGCAAAGAATAGCTGTTTCAAACGAGCAACGTAACGACCATGGGCACTAATCGTATAACAAACAGAGTGAATCACTGCATCAACAAACATGAATCTAGCAACACATTTGTGAAATTGAATGAAACTGGCATAAGAGAAACCAGTGCAAAAAACTAAAAAGTTGTTTCTACCAGCAAATAAAACAAGCAATGGGACCTCGGCAAATGCCAAGATACCTGTTCTATCACCAAATAATCTAACAAACTCTTTCATTTTGTTTGCAAACTGGACTGTGTCCTCATGAACTAAATAATCTCTTCCCCAAACGGCCATATGAACAACGGTAAAGCCAAAGCAAATGAAAGTATCAAGTCTGTTTGGCATTAAGGCAGTAAAGATTTTCCAACCTCCCCAAGTTTGAGTGTGCTTACCTCCTGGTAACATTGCTGGAAGGGTACAGTATGATCTAACAGTACTGATCCAAGGATGGGAAAGTTTTTGAATCAAGCCGACTCTTGTCATAAAGTTAAACATAGTTGCAATCACCATAACGAGACCAAAATATGCCAATAATATACCACCATAATAAGTGCTCATATCATAGTTGAAGTAATAAGCATAGTAATCTCTATAATAACGAGTGAGAACTGTCTGATTCATTTTAGCTGGTTTGTAAATAGCTTCTGAAGCGTTGAATTCACCAACTTCATAGTAGTCTTTGGTAGCATTGGCAAAAATTGAATCCCACACGGCATCTGAATTGTTATATGAAGAACCCTTTCCACCACAGTTGCTATTCAATTGCTTATAGGTTTTTTGTATATGTTCACTACCGACAAGGTCTGCCACACACAACATAATTGTTCCAACTTGTGGGGCATAGTCACAACTAGTACTTCCAGAATAATCAAAAGTGTAAATTGATTTGATAGAGTTCACACACGATGTGACAGCAAGCTTATTCATATTCAAATAATGAGGAGTTTTCCACGCACCAGAACCACCATGCCCGTGTCCGTGACCACCACCACCACCATGGCCACCACTACCATGGCCACCACCACTACCATGGCCACCACTACTGCTACCACCACTGCTACCACTATTTGTACTGTTACCACTGCTTGAGCCACTACCACTGCTTGTGCTATTACCACTACTGCCATGCCCTTGATGTCCTTCTTCGGCAGCCATAGCTACATTAGCAGCAACATAGAGCAAGCTGAAAAATAATCGCTTCATTAACATCGTGATAGTCCAAAGTGTTTACCCTGTATTGCTGATCAATTGACTATAATTTGTGAAATAACATTCGTTTTTTCCATAGAAAGCAAAAAGAAATTTCAGAAGCAAACAGAATATGCCGAATATATTTCACTAGGAAAAAGGTCAAACCTTTTATATAGTCCTCCTAAGGGGATCTATTATACGAGGGTACTCCACCGCTAATACCTCAGTATTTCATGACTATTGTAAAATAATTACAGGGCGTACTTTTTTGACCACGGAAGATGGGTAACACCATTCTTTTTAAAAAAACCGGCTGTAGTGCATATAATTTTAATATAACTTTATTGGAATGAACAATAACTCCAGTGGCTCCATAACAACTGTTCATTGTTCGAAACTAGGCATGGGGTGCGAGATCCCTATAATCTTTAACAAAAGAGCCAATAATAGGGTCGCCAATGGAGGAATAATAATCTAAATGTTACCTTTTGATTTGGCTCGCCATAACTATAGTCTATAGGTCATGCGAAGAGATTCATATTAATGCAAAGCAGTGGTGCGTTAATTTGCTCTGCTACAAACCATGTCAAGAATCTAAAAGCCGTGGTATTTTCTCGCTCTGCCAGACTATTATCAAGCGTTTCTGTAGTTTAATACTTAGTTTACAATCGCCAATTGAACTAAGAGACACTAGCTAAATAGGATGGCCAGTGGTATACCCAATATAACTGAATAATAACTTGGTTTAATAATGTCCGAAAACTAACAGAACTCAAAAGATGTCATGGGATGAGCATTTGCTTGACAGCTTGACCAATCCCCGTGACACAATTATAATACTGCCTTGTGTGCACTATCATATAATTATTCTCCTCCTGCATTTTTGAAATGCTCTTTATGGATATACTTGCTTAGTAGTTTTTTAATACTTCAAATTCCCGAATCTTTGGTGATGATATGATTTGAGAAGAAACTGCAACTCTCTGTACAAATTAAAATATGTTGTGATTTGATAATACTTGGACTTGTATTTCAGCTTTGAAAAGGTTGATTTACCTCTTGTTTAAAGAAGGTGCTAGTTTTGATTTAAATTAGAATTAAGAATATGGCCTTCTCTACAATGAATTGAATTTTGATTTTTGAACATCGGCCGAATCTGATTTCAGGGGGGAAAAATAAGCTTCTACGGTCAATCGGATATCTGTTGATTTAGTACACATATAACCCATTAGGAAATGCTGTAATTAGGGATATTTGCTCAGAAAGCCGTTACGATCATTATTTCATTCTATATCACTCCCAATTAAAGTAAATTAATATTGTTTCATTACGGCAATTGAATTCTGTGAGCTGTCTACCTATCTATATTCAAGTTTTAAGAGTTTAAGACTGCTCCCTTTTCCACAAAACTATAGAAGATATCATCGTCAGCTGTATTCGATTTATGTTTGATTGGATAGGTCCTCTGGGATTGGAGGCAGTGAAATTGTCCGATGCATCCAATTTTATGTATCTTTTATCAATTGAGAAATCGGGCTTAGGAGCAAGAAATCAGAAATGAACCATTTCTTGTCATTCTCCTGAAAAGCCACCGGATTCCTGAGAATTGCTCACTTCCCGAGGGGGTAAAATAAATAATTTGCAAATCCCCAAATTAAAGAATTATAAATACTTATACACCTTTACCCATATAATACAATTCCCATGAGAGAAACTTTGAGGTGGCTCCTAAATCCTGATGACGCCTTAATGCTGGGACGGGCGACTCACAAATTGACCTACTTAATTGAACTCTCTTGAAAGTCATAGCCAATCTTTGGGAGATAATTTTTCACAGCCTAACTGATCTTTTAGATTCCTTCGGCCAATAAATGAAAATAAGCTTATTTAAAGTTTCTTGGCCTGCCAGAGCTGCAGATCGTGCGCAACTCAACTTACGAGGCGCACGTCAGGCGCGCCAGAGTGCGCTTTAGAGCCATGTGTAGTTACTCGCAAGTTGCAAGTTGCAACTTCCCGCTGTCGAGCACCTAATTTACGGGGTATGCAACTCCTGTCCCAGACAGCCGCTCGCATTGGTACAACAACTGCTCAACGTAGAACTAAATGGTGCGTGCGTATACCTTCAAAGAATTATTCTAGGTAACTTGCTACTTGATAATTAATCTGATCCAATGGGCTACCCATTCTTAACTCTACCCATGTTACTTATATGTTTCAGGGTTTTTGTTCTGGGTGATTTTTGCTTATTTGAATCTTTGCTGATCATTTTTACTTGGCGCCCGAGAGGCATTCCGTTCCACGCCGAACAATCAGCACTACAGGAATGTTACAAAGAACACAAATCTTGTTTTTCATTGATCATAGATCAGAAAAATCCTGAGACCTTTTGCACTTTTCTAATTCTCTTAGTATTCTGTTCCTTAATAATATTTATGGTTCCTCTCAGGTCCCTCAAAATCAGAGGACAGCTCGAGATGAAAAGACACAACGGTAATTAAAGGTTTTATTCCAGTATTGATGGACACCTTCGCAAAACAATTGTCAGTTAAAATACCTATATCGTATATTTCAAGCACAGATCCTACTCTTTCTAAAAATAAGGCATGCACAAAAAAGTTTCCCCTTTATAAAAAGAGTAGAAATGTCGAATAATAGCTGGTATTGGCTGAAAGTATATATAGATATATGTGAGATCTTTCAGATAAAAAAGCCACCCTTGAGCCTCAAAGCCTCAAAATTCCTTTTCATGCTAAAATTGTATTCGATACGGCATCCGTCTTCTAAGAATAGTGAGCGAAAGACCCAATCAACTTGATGTTATCTTCAAGTTAACATAATTATACCGAATGTGCGAGTTACTCATTTACATCAAAACTCTTATTTGGGGGTTTGAATCACAAGGTCTTCACCACATGCAATCTTACTTGGAAATACATAAAAACCCACATACAAAATCTTGCAAATTTGGAATTTATTAAAAACATAAAGTTTAACCCAGAGAAAATCCCACTATCAATGTGGAAGGACCTAAACTCCCCTTTTGTGTGAATATCTATAATTAATCTATCTTGAATATTTAGCCACTTAGAAGTTAGAGTTGATTGAAATTGACAAATATGACCTGACTTCATAGAGGAGCTTCATAACACACTAATTATACTTATTTCTGTGATTAATCCATTAATCCATTAATCTATTAATTCAGTAATTCATGAATCGTGATTAACTACAATATGTAAATAATGACTTAACATAAACTAGACTTAATTTAAAAAAATAAAAATTTAAGACTAGGCGCATTTTACCTATTTACTCTCTAATTCTCTATTTTGTTTTGTTGCTGCTTTTCCTAGTCAATAAACTTATAACACTCGCAGAACAAGGACTGTAGTTTTCACAAACTTGAATTCTTATGATTGTTACTTCAAGAGCTAAGGAACGATACAAGCTTTATAACAATAAACAATATTATGGATTTTTCTATCACTCACTTCGTTTAAATTAAGGAGAAAAAGCATCAGAAAATGAATCTTTGATAGAGGCCCCTTTAGTTACAAAAGAATAGTTTTTCAATTGGGTAAAAGGAAACAGATTGGGTGCTCTTAAAAAAGATCTAACCATAATATTTCAATCAATCATGATTCACATATACTAGTTATTTAATATATATCTTAAAAGCTCGAACAGCAATTCGGTCTTTATACCTAATATGTCTAAAATAATAATTATACAATTAATACTCTGTAGCACAACCAAACATTTCTAACGTGATCGGTTCCGAGTTATATTTAATATTAAGGGATTGAACTGCAGCTTATAATATAAATTATATAATATTTTTTATATTGTAGATCCAATTAATATGTTAACTCAAACCTTAATTGGAATATGGGCCATGACGCCTCAATATTGCCGCGCGTGAATACATAACTTATGGTTATATATAGCTTATAACTCATAATCCTTGAGAATTGGAACGCACTCAATGTTGTATACGCATGATGCGGCTATACTATTTGTACCTGCATATAGTCGTGGCAACTCTAATCGCAATGTAGTTCTCTTCCAACTATAATGTGAAGGACGGCAAGATGGGATTCTAGCTTTGACTGACACTGACAGGAGCGGGCCGACAATTATATAGTGAAACAAAAAAAAGGCTAAATCATCTGACAGCTGCTTGCCAAGATAAAATCTCAGAGTATCGTTAAAGATTAGAAAAGAGTTTTGCTTAGCTATTTGCTATCATTCAAATCTACCTTCAATTCTGGTATCTGGTTGCTTCCTGATCTCAAGCTTAATACATTTAAATACTATATAATCACAGATATTGCAAATCACCAGTATTTGCATAGTGGCTAGCCTGAAGAGTTTTAAAGAGCGCACCACAGATCAAGCTTAATTAAGCTATCGCGACGATCTCAATAGCTTGAAGTCCGATCTGTCCGAAAATTGGAACTAACAGAGCTTAGCTAATCATATTAACTACCATCAGTAACTTAAAATGCGGTCTAGACGGTAAAGATCTAAGAGATAGTAAGATGGCAAGGATCAATGTATCGAAACTTCTTAGGCCAAATTGGCCAACCCTGGCAACGGGCACACAGCTATTGGGGTGATTTCTTAGATTACAAAAGCCACAGCAATTTGCTTTCTTTTTTCACTTTTAAGATCTGCTGCAACTATTTCTCCAATTGTCTATGATTGGTTTATCGTTTGACACAACATGTAGCTACTTCAAGCTTTATTAGGAGATATTAAGCTCCTTGATTGTCAGTCTCATACCGCGGTCACTTTATGATCGTCCTTACGTAGAGGAGCCCAACAACTAGTATGCCAGCTTCGTTTTAAATGTTGTACGACCTCAAAAACCTACTAAGCCTCTTTGACTCTCTCACTTTCCAGTAGTTATCCCACTGTTTGAACATACGAGAAAAGGAAATAAAACGCCGTTTAATCAGCCTGTTTTAAATGCAATTTTGTGCTTGTTTTCGCTGCTTCTAGGACATAGCATTAGGTAGCTATGTGACTTCGTTTGCAGACAGCACAGAAAAAAGCGCGCCGTCTTGATTAAAATGACACAGACTACCAATGATTTTGATAAACTCATGCCATCAACACCAGCGTGGATGATGTGACAGTCACATGCAGGCCCATGAAAAGAAACGAGTAATCGGCGCAAAGGGTTGGGATGTGCCGAACTCGATTTAAAGTTGAAACAATGATCGACAAGGGACGTTTTGATTTCACACTCCCATTTTATAGAAGAAACTATGAGTCTATGATAATTATAAAACTTCCTCTTCAGCAGAGGGAAATCAATGCACGTTGCATATTTCCTAAGAGGGACCTTTGTTCTCAAGTGGAATTCATACGGTTCTTATTCGTCAACTGAACCTACTATGCTACCATAAATTTTTCAAACTGTTAAACTGTGATGAGCCCCCCTGATCGTTACACTTTTTTGTTACCAAAAATACTTTTTGTTGTGCCATTGGATAGATATTTTTGCTCAGTTTAATTAATTGGGAAAATAAATTACTATATAAATATCTATTCAGATTCTCAACAGGTCCTTGTGATCCTCTTGTAATAGGCCTTCTTTTTAATATTTTTCTCTGCTCCCAATTTATTATTAATCGCTTATTAGTTTATTTGAAATAGAAATCATGAACTTCTTTTGGACGAGCCTGGTTTTTTTATTAATATTTCCTAACTATTGCCTTGCAGATAGTTATTGGAAAACAAGATGGTTTAATGATCACAACTATGTCTTGCGGACATCTTGTTATGTGGGTCTCAATGGACATTACACTTTTGGATATAATGCAACTGGTTACAAAGTATACTGTCATTATCCACCAGCTCTTGGTAGCGCATTGATGTGCTTAGCAGACCAAGCTGGTAATAAAACGTCTGCCCGTGAAGCTGCTTTCAAAGGTATGATTAGTATCTGTTCCGAATACGCAGCTAACTACACAGCAGCAGATTTAGATCAACAATATGAGAATGCAACCGAAACTTATATAACTGGAAATTTCACAAAGAAAACTGTATTATATGCTCCTGTTAAAATAAGTCCCTTAATTATCGATAAATATGCTGCTCAATACCACTCTATGTACAAAAACTTGGACACAGCAACATACTATGGTGGTGTTCTATGTGCATATTTTGCTTTCGTTATGGTTGTTGCGGCTTTCTTCAATCTTTTAAGTAAACTGGGTATCTTACAAAGTGTCAAAGGCCGCTTTGTTAATAAGTTGAGAAGTTACTTTACAATGCCAGCTTTATTACCTGGTGGTTTACATACTCAGCCTTTTATGAAAATTAAAATTCTATCAGCATTAATCCCAACAAGATTAGAATCGTTGATTTGTTTTGGATTTTTAGTTACACATCTTGGTATATGGGCAAAGAGCTATGATATTAATCCTGAAGAGGATCAAATTGTTTTCGGGAGTAGGAAACGTCAAATTTTAAGAAACTTAGGTGATAGAACTGGTATTGTTGCCTTTGCTGAGGTTCCTCTAATTGTTCTATTTGCCGGCAGAAACAACATTTTGGTTTTCTTCACTGGGTTTACTTACTCAACCTTCATTGTGTTTCACAAGTTAGTTGCAAGATTTATGTTTCTTGATGCATTGATCCATTCTGTCTGTTATACTATTATGGAACAGGGTCGTTATACTAGACTTTTGCATTATTTGTATTTCAAATGTGGTGTCGCAGCAACAACTCTCTGTGGTGTCATCTTGTTGTTTGGAATGCACCCTTTTAGAAATTATTGCTATGAAATGTTTTTATATACACATATTGCTATGGTTATTGGATTTATTGCAATGTGCTGGTACCATTGCAGAACTCAAGGGTGGTGTGAATGGTTGGTGGCTTCATGTGTTGCTTGGGTGCTAGATAGACTAATAAGAATTGTTAGAATTGCTGGATTTGGTATTCATAAAGCACAGTTAAGGTTAATTGATGATGAAGTCTTTAAAGTCTCATTAAAGAAGCCTAAAACCTTTTTTTTCAAACCAGGCCACTATGCATTTGTTTACTTTTCTGATCCCTTACTCTGGTTCCAATCACATCCATTCACTCTCAATTATGATGGGGAAGACGGTTTCGCATTTTATATTAAGGGCAAAAGGGGCATCACTAATAAAGTTCTCAAAAGATTGGTGGCAGCTGGTGGAACCATGGAAATTTCTATATCTGTTGAAGGTCCATATGGCCATTCAGCTCCTATAGAAAAATACGATAGCGTCTTGCTAATGGCAGGTGGTAGTGGTGTTCCTGGCCCAATGTGCTATGCCCAGAAGATGGCACAGTTGGATAGCACCAAGCCGGTCAAATTTATTTGGGTCCATCAATCTATTGATAAGATTAATGAATTCATGCCAATGCTCTTGAAATTAAAAGATTCACGTGTCCAGATTGACATCTATATAACAAAGGGACAGCCAGGTGATGAGAAAAAGATTTTAGGTACACAATCTTCAGGTAGTTCTATAGATGAAGGCGAGTACGGATCCAAGAATTCATCGTCTGATGACACATCACTGGAAGAAAAGAAACAGGTTGCAACAGAAGCATCTCTTACTATAGATTTCATTCAATTCTATTATGGTAGACCAAACATGACCGAAGTTATAGATTCTGAATTGAACAGACTTGAAGGTGGATCTCTTGGTATTGTTACTTGTGGTCCTCCAGTAATGATTGATAATCTCAGACATGTTACCGCAAAAGCTGCTTCATCTTACAATGGCAGAATAGATGTCTATGAAGAATTGTTAACTTGGTGATTCTCTAGTTATTACTCTCGAAGCTATGCCGCTTCTCGTCGATGTCTATTGGTAGATTCTCAACTCGATTTTTTAGTTTCCCTCGTACCTATATTATAATTCTTTTGTTTTGCTCGATATTTAAATATATTTATATAAGGATGTATATTTACATAGATATATATTTATTACATATAAAGTTTACGTTAAAGACTTCTAACAAACCTTCAAAAGCCTAAACCAACTCTGACTGTCTCGAAATACAGCAAAGATATGCGCATGCTAGTCAATCTTCTAACTAAAGACATCAAGACGCTACAAAATTTAAAGCTTTAACATCAGCACATGGGCTAATTTGTGGAAAGCTCCCATAATTTAGTGAAAACATTGCTTCCTGGCATTGCACGAGCCTTCCTATACGATCGATAGAACTCACAAGCCCCAAATGCACAAGAATCGGTGAGTTTTAACACTATTCAATACGCATTAAATTAGTAGCTACAAATAGCTATAATCCCAGTAAAAATTCTTATTAGAGCATTAATTTAGTATGAATAAGTTAAAAATAAACAAGGAAACCCAAAAACCAAAAAACAAAAACAAAACAATCATTGAAAATCAATATTCATGAAAATGAAGAACCAAGAATTTCTAAAATACAACAATTTAGAATCCAGATACAGAATGACAGGACAGATTACATCTTTATTAATAAACACTCACAGAGCAGCTGTATATTTGTTTCGAAAATGCCAATAAAATGTAGTTCTCCATATCAGTTTTTCAAGATTTCCTTCATGTTCCAATCTGAACTATCTAACGGACATGTATTTCTTTTACTGATCCATTGATCAATGCAGTGTAGATGGAAAGAGTGATTACACATACCAACAGCCCTTGCGCAATCTATCTTCTGTCCGTTTCTGTCGTTTCCACCACTTGAATGACATTCTATACAAGGCTCCATCAAATGGTTTCTGCAAATGGCACAAGTTTCATTATCACGATCCCACGACCAAAATGCAACAGCTGTCCATTTCTTCACTTCAAATCTCTTCTTCTTTGGCTTTTGTGGGGTTGGTTTGCCTTTAAAATAGTAAAATTTCAAATGAGTATGTTAGTATGAGCTGATCTATACATTAGAGCATAAATAATGGGCAATATAATGAGCTTTAAACTTACTTGGAGTATCAATATCCATTGGATCATCTGGTTGTATTTCTTCAGCAGACATCTCTAACTCTATCTATATTTTATACTACTTTGCTAATGTGTTTCCAAGTAGAACCGAGTCTAAACACTCTGGGAACAGTTAATCAAAGTGAACCCCAAACGATTACTAAACAAACACTACCCTCTCTAGTGACTCGATCAAATTCGAGTCTCCGTCGCGTGTAGTGGCGAAAAAGTTAAGAGCTAATACACTGAAGGACAGCGACGCAGATTAAGTCGATCGTCGGTCGACGCCTGAACGACGTTTTAGTACTCATGTTACATGTATGCAAATAAAAAAATAAAATAAAACTCTGAATCCACTCTTTGTTACTTCAACCTCTATCATGCTTTGACTTCCGATTGCTGATTTAGGAGAACTCCAAAGAACTGAACAGGTTTCAATTGAAGAAGCACGAAGGGATACAAGACAAATACTTTATATTACAGCCAATTAACATGTCCGAAGCTCCAGATGACTTGATATCATCTTTGTACCCACCCCCTCCTCCGTACACCAAATATTTCACCAATGAGAACATCAACAAGGTGAAGCAGCTTCTTAAAGAAGGAAAAACGACTGAAGATATATCAAATATGAAGGATATAAGATTTCTCATACCTCCAAAACCACCACAGAGACTTACATACAGATCGTTTGGAGATATATGGAATTTTGAAGACAAGTTTATAACACTTAAAGAATCGGGAATTGAGCAATTGTATGACAACTTGCCAAAGGAAGATGATGAAGAGGAAGAAATATTTTCTCAAGAAAGAATTGAAGAATTGAAGAAGATGACAAAATCTCTTTTGCTAAACTTTTTAGAGTTTATAGGTTTACTTGCAAAGAATCCGACCATTGCTTTTACCAAAATTGAACATATACGAATCATCTTGATCAATTTACATCATTTGTTGAATAGTTACAGATTACACCAATCGAGGGAAGGTTTAATTTTGAAATTTGAAGAAAAAATTAACGAAGATTTGGTCACAATTGATAAAATTGAAGAAACTTGCGAGAATATAGAGAATAAAATAAAAATGCTTCTGTCGGATGAAATTCAATTTGATACTGATACCGTGATATCCAACTTTAAATCAACAACTACAAATCCTACAGAAACGTCATCAGACGACCAAAATAACAATAATGACCCTGACGTGGACATGAAAATGGTAGACATCGCAGAGGATGTGGATGTAGCCGAGGAGAGCACGAACTTAGATAATATGGACATCGAGAACTTGAAGAGAGATGCGATTAAAGCTTTGATAAGCTCTATAAAGTGAATTTAGTTAATTGAATGCGTCAAATTTTAGAGCTATGTACAAATATAGACGGTTGGTACTATATATCTTATATACAGATTTTTAGTTAAATATAATTTTACACCTCATCGTCAAAACGGAACAAAAAGCACAAGTCATTAAATAGTCATTAAAAGGACAACTTATATATGCCCATAAAACAAGTCAAAATTACAATAAGTCTTGAACAGTGAAACTATTCTCCCTTGTAGTATTTCTCTAACTCTTCTGAGTATTCTATTATGTTTTCCAAGTTAGCTTCATCACCCAGATTAAACTGGTAGTCGGCGCCATACTCATTAGTGTAAGCTTTCTCATCAAAATCAGTTTCAGATGAGCCAATCGAGTCAAACTGTTTGATTAGCCCTGATCTTATACACAACCTTTCAATAAAGTTTCTCTCAGGGTAATCAAAATCAAACTTAGAATTCAAAAGGAATATTTTTTTCTTTGGAAGGGCCTTATTTTCTTCATCGGTGTTCATCACTCCCAATCCGAATTCTCTATATAGCGAATCATCAACGAAGGTGGAATCAATATCACGGAAACGCCCCGCAATGGCCACAAAATTTCCAAAATTCTTGATCGAATCCATACCCAAAAGCACTATGTTGTCCAATCCTTTTAAAGTTAAACCATATAGAGAACTTGTGTTGATTGTCAAGAATTGAGTATCATCTTCTTCACTTATAGGCTTCGTAAAAAAGTCCACATCTTTCTCTATGTTGAAAATCCTAGAAGGGATCTTGGTATTGGCCAATAATTGTTGAATATGGAAACCATTTACTTCATCGGGATGCACAATTAGAGCTTTTTTTTTTCTCAAAATGGATTCTTTACCCATCGCTAGCTTTACTAAACCACCAACCAATACGACAAGCTCAATTTTCTTTATTTCCTGAGTAAGAGCTGATCTTTTGATTTTTCTCTCTTTTAGATAATAACTGTCATGTCCTTTAGAAGTTCTAAATATTTTATCTAACCAGGATCTCACATCATTCCCATAATTAAACTTCACCATATCTGACAATGTGATCTTCAAACTGCTTTCTTTGGATAAGTCAGGATTAATTAGGACAGTGCTGACACCAACATTCGAAGGAACACAATTAAAATATGGTAGCTCGGTTTCACCTTCAAAAGCACCTAAAGGAACAAACTTACTCCAATCAAACCACTGCGTTCGTTCTTTAATTTTCTCCAATAGTGAATCATTTGTAGACGCAGAAACTGTGAAAACAAGTTGTGGGTGCGACTCGTTGTGTGATCTTCTATAATCTTGCAACTTGACAACATAGTTCAATAGTTGCACAATAGGTGGTTCAGCCTTGGATTCAAGGAAATTATCTGCATCAATCATACTATCAAAATCATCAACAGATATATATTGTAGACTATTGATTTTAACAAAATCCATACCCCTACTAGATAACAAATCTAATAGTCGATTTGGAGTAGTGACTAAAAGATGTGGAGTAGGAGTCTTAGCAAGCGTCTTTTGCTGCTGAATTTCAGTATCTTTGTCAGCTCTATATAAAAATTGCGCAATTGAATCAGGATTGCCTCTTTGAGATTTTGGTAAATGCAAGTAAATATCGCTTATGATATTTTTATACTGCAAGACCATATCATTTGATCTTACAATCATCAAAGATGTGATACCTGGACCTCTTCTTCGACTTCGCCTGAGAAAAAGGGCGTGAATTATGAGTGATAAAGATCTTCCTGATCCTTGATTACCTTTGGCAACGGTACTCAAAAAACTCGAAGTTAGTGATAACATCCGCCTTTGAAACTCAGTTGGAGTGTCTGACTCTAAATATGATTGTATACAGTTTAGTAATGCTTTATTTTTATAATAATCTTCAAACTTTGCATTTTGGTTCATGGGATTAACTTTAATTCTGCTTGTTGGTGGCCTTTTGTAAACCTCGTTATAACTCTTGATAATTGAGATATTCTTTTTCAAATGAGACTCTAAGGTCTGATTGATAGACCTATTAACTTTGTTTATTTGCTTTCCGTATTGTTTTCTCCAGTATTTTGACCCATTAGAGGGAGACAAATCATCATCAGTATTCTCAGTTACAATTGAATCTAATAGAGCATCATCATCGTAAACAAGATTATTAGGCACGTCCAATTTTTCAGTGTTGTGTTTCGGTGATCTGCTTGGAGCCGTGGTATGTCTCTTTTGAAGGCATACACTCCTCAAAGTCTGGAACGTTCTCAACCCCAGACTCGTTGTCTGAATGCAGCTGGGGCTGAATCTATTTATCATAATCAATTTTTGCCACCACACGGTCCAAAATGATAAGCAATAGCCACTAGATATCAATAAGCTAAATCTATATACTAAACATATATATAAAGCTCAAAATCTGAAAATTTTTTTTGAGAAAAATATTTCACGGCTGTGCAAGATACATTTGTAGGCTTGAAAGCTCTGGGCGGTCAATTCGTTTGCTTCTTCAACATAGATATTCAGTTCCAGCTTTTCTCTACAATCTCTCGTGATACTACATATATAAAAGATTCATTGGAGAATATCTAATAAGATAAAACATACTTTCCAGAAAAATGATTGCCTTGAGAGTGACGAGAGTTCTTTCAAGATCTCAAGCTATGAGAGCCTCTATTTCTACTGCGACAAGATGGGCCGTCAGACCAACTCCAAGCTTTATGAGACTGCAAACTCCATATAATGTCAGATACTGTTCATCTCATGGAAGTGGAAATAATGGTAACAAAAATGCTACTATAGGTCAGTTTAAAATTGATTCGCCTCAGTTGATGATTGCCTTCACCTGTAAAAAGTGCGACACTAGATCGAGCCATCAAATATCCAAACAAGCTTACACGTCAGGAACTATTTTGATCCAATGCCCAGGCTGTAAAAACAGACACTTAATAGCCGACCATTTAAAGGTGAGTATTTTGTCGTTTCATTAGCTGAAATTTTTTTTTCTGCTCCTTATTGAAGCATACTAACATAATTCGTTCACTATAGATTTTCTCTGACGATAGAATCAACATACAAGATATCCTTGCTGCTAAAGGAGAGAGTGTTTCACAAGATACAAATGATTTAGTGTTTGAAGATATCCCTGAAAAGTTAAGAAATTTGATTGGCCACCATGCAAAAGATGCCCCAGAGAGCTATAGAAAAACTGAAGGACCTGTTGACGAGTCTCCACTAATTAAAGCACCTTCTAAGAAGGACGATTCGAATGAATAATATAAGCAGCAATCAGCACAGTCAAACTGAACACCAAATGACGGTGAATATTAGAAGTTGCCGAGGAGGTGCTAATATGGCTGCCCTCACAGACAATTTCATGAAGCGACAATCATAGCGCCAAAGTATTCGCCCTATTTTAGCTGCTTATCCTTCTTTTATCATCGTTTCTAAGACCTGTTTATACCCTGTTTATAGCTATGTATACATTCTACATTCACTGCAGAATAAAAGTTTTGCTAGATATATTATCTGATTGTTATTAAATGAAAAGCGGAATATTGAACTCTACCAAAGAGCGTCTAGGCTATATTCCATGGGGAAAAGTAGCATGGGGGTTAAAATCAATCATTCCAAAAGATGCTCTACAACACTTATGGCTTGGATCTCATGTTTTGACTTTAGTGAGCTATCTATTTTATGTCATCGAACTCTTAAATCCAGAAAATGAATGGTTAAAAAAATGTTGTTGGTACAATTTATCACTTTTGGGATCTATCGTAACCTATTCTGTTGTTGTTTACAGACGGCACATTTTAGATGCCGAATTAGTGCTGACATCTCCAACGAATAATGAAATGAATTACTATGCAACCTATCAAATGGTTCCTTTGACTGAGATCCTTAGATCAGAGAATACTCATTTGTTGGTGTACGCCTGCCTATGGCTGTCCACCCCTCCAAATATCTTGAAAATATCCCCTTTTGCATCCTACTCCTTTTTGAACACCACAAACTTCTTAATCACCGATACTTTTCCAACAAACTCCTTGGCGATTGCAGTTTCACCACTAGTTGCGTATACTGAGGCGCCTTTATTGCTGATTGCAGCAAACATTGACCTGATGGTGATAGGCGTTTTATGCCGGGAATCGTGGGAATCGAAATCAGTGTATGCTTTAATTTTTTATTTTTTTGTATGGGGTTTAAGGGTCGAATATTCAGAGGGAACTCGTATTGCTGTTTCAAGTATCCTTGGAACATTAGATCGAGTGTTATCGGACTCTGTGTTTCCTGCTTCATTTGTTACTATATGGGTAATACTTAAAAATACTATTACCAACATATTGGGAATAGTGCCTCAAGTCAACGAATATGAAGAGTTGAAAAAAGAGTTTGAGGGAAAAGCCCGCTTAAAGAAGAGTAAATCTAACAATAGTAAAAATGGAAGAAGGAAACAAAATAATGATACATTGCCTAAGGGAGAACCTTTAGTTGATACAGATAACAAGACTAAGGAAAGGATTATCGAAGCAAATTCACAGGCCCCAAAGATACAGCCAAGAAAAAGTTTTAAAGGGAAGAGCTTGTAAAAAATCACAGATACAAAGAACAAGCTCAATGATATTAAGCGAAAAGATATTTACACTTTATTGACAGTGGTTAGGTAATCTATAAACAGAATCTATAATTAATTAGTTATTCATCACCTGCTTCTTTAACTCTTGTAGGCGCTCATAGCCCTCATTATCCTCCCAACTAGCCTTTCCTTTTGAAATCAAAGATCTGACAGAAGATTTTGCCTTAAATTTCCAATCTTTACAGACCACGTCTCCAGCACCGTATTTTCCTGGCATTTCTCCAAAGTTTTCGTAAGCTGAGACCAATTCATCACAAGCCTCAACAGCATCATTCCAAATGGCTTCATCTGATACCAAATCCGGTAAGCTAACAACAGCTCTATAAGCCTTTTCATAATCTTCTAGTGCTAACCATGGTTTTCCTCTCCATAGGTTCACTTTAGCGATGATCCTCCAGCATCTTGAATTGTGATTCACTACCGTTGGAACCATGTTACAGACAAAATCTATACATGACTTCTGGAAGTGAGTTTGTCTTGCTTCTTCATTGTATGGCTCAGAGACCAAAAGATCAACCAATTTTTCCAAAATTGGAATGTCTAATGACCCTTCTCCTTCTATGTCCTTTTTAGTGTTTAGTAAAACTCTAGATGCAAACAAAACGTCATCCCAGTTAGCAACCTTAACAGCAACAATTAAGTAGTTTTCCCATATCTTCCATGATTTAGAACCGTCATCCCCAACATTGACAGCCTTTTTCAAAGCTCCAAAGGCCTCTTTAATTCTGTTTAATTTCATTAATGCAGAAGCTAAATTGGACCATGCATACGAACTAGTTTCATCAATAGCAACACATCTAGTAAATGCTTCAGCCGCCAATTCATAGTTGTCGACTTCTAATCCTAAACAACCGTAAAAGTACCAATTTTCAAAACTGATTGGAGCTGCAGATAAACAATCAAATTGGTGTTTGATGACAACTGAATAGTCTCTTTTCAATCCAGAGCTTGCAGGAGGATTATAATAATATTTTGCTAACGATTTTTTCGCATTGGCATAACGGCCAATTTCCCAAGCTTTCTCCCATAATTCTGGATCCTGTTTGATATCACCCAAAATGGAAATAGCTCTTGTATCATTTGGCTGAATTGCCAATTGACGAAGAATGAGCTCTTCAGCTTTTGATTCATTACCAGTTGATGCATAACATAGAGCAGCATCCGTCCATTCTTCTAAACGTTCATAAATCTCAATAGCACTCTTCAAAGATCCCAATTCAATTAGTTTAGTGGCTAGTGTGGTGTCCATTGTCCATTTTGGCATTAATGGGAGTAAATGAATATATCTTGATCTTGTTGAATTAGGTAACTGTTTAGAATTCGGAATAGAGCAATCAAGAAACTCGAGAGGGAATGATTCCTCATCTTTCGATTTTGGGAATAGACGTGCCGTTTGTTCTGAAGTGATACCCAATTCTTCAACTAGAGAATATAATTGTAACACTCCTCTTTCGACTGTTTTAGAACGAGTGGCTTCAAGCAAAGATCTTAGCCATAAAGCTCTAGAGAAGATTAACCAATTGATTGCAGAAGAGGATGACGTACAATCTGATGGAGTATACAACACTCTTTGAACTAATGCAATTAATTCCTCATTCACTAATTGATTACTTGCAGGAGAATTTTCTCTGATTGTATCTAATCTTAACAATAACTGAATATTATCCAAGCTTGATAAAATTGGTTGATTGTTAGGATCCAACGTTGATAGCACTTCAGGAATTAAATCTTCACGATGTGCGACAGGAAGTAACTTCTTCTCTTGATCATCATCATTGTCTGCATCAAAATTCGAATAATCTATTTTAACTCTTTTTATATCATCAGGTGTTTGTTGCTGCTGTGCTTGGAAAATATCATCATCACCAATTGAATCGTACTGAATTCTATCTAAAAACAAGTCATCATTCAATTCAATTTCACCAACTTCAACGTTACCTTGTTCATTACTGAACAATCTAACTAAACCTTCTTGTGATTTGGCTAAAACAGTCAAGGCAGCTATAGATTTTTGTTGGAACTTTGTTCTCTTTGCTTTACATCCAGTCATAATGAATTGCAATCCAGAACACTTCTTAGCCTTCGATAATGATTCAATGGATAACGATTCTGCATTACCTGCCAATGCATTTCTGGAACTTTCCAAATGGTACATAACTAAGATTGCTTGATTGATTACACTATTGATATCAGTGTTCTCAATAAAACAAGAAGCAACTTGACCTGATAGTAATCTAAAGGATAAACTTGTTAGGACTGAATTTTCTTCTGGGAAAAGAGATTGTTGTATTTGTAATGCACGAGATCTCCACCAACAAATGGATGCACATATTAAATCGGAATCTGAATTAAAAGAAGATGGAACGGCTGATTTTTCGACGATTTCGTCAACAGTTAATGAAACAATTGTGGCTGAATTTAAAAGTGATATAGGAGACTTTTGCAATATTTCCAATAACCTGAGGGCTAATATTAAAGTCAATGGAGAATTCAATAGTCTGTATGCACTTTGACCTGAAACAGATAACATAGGTAAGGAATCTTTTTGTAATCTGGCTCTAAATTCATCAGATATGTAACTTCCTCCTAAGAAAAATAATTTCTGCAACCCTGATTGAGACTCCAATGGGAAGTTAGGACCAGTGAAATTCAACTGTATGAACATTTGTAAGAATAACACTGCGACTATCAAGACTGTAGTTGGCTCATGATCCAAATTTTCAGATATCTTTCGTGTAACTCTATCAACAAACGCAGTCAAATCACCATCTGAGACATATGAATCTAGCAGACTTAAAATCTCCTGGTTTGCAAAAATGCTGTCTTGAAAATAATCAAGCTTTGCAAGTTTGATGTATTGACCATTACACAATAGTGTTATAGCTTTTGAGACACTTGACTCCACATTAAGAGTTGATATGACTTTTGCATCCAAGAACAATAGCCATGTGTGTAATTTCTTAAGCTCACTGTATTCCATTGTATCACACTATCTTTAGAGATATCCTTTTTCAATTTGGCGGTTCAAATGTGGTCGAGTGGTTATTACAAATACAACCTCTTTATCTGGATCTCGGAGAGAATGAAAAAAAAAAAAAATTTCGGTGAAAATAGACTTTGATGTGCGGCTCATATAAACTACTTACACAAATGATTACGTAGGATTCCTTTTGAGTGGTCTATTTCAGATCACTTTTATATCCGAGCTATTTACGTTTTTAGTTCTTTTATTTAGTTACACACAAAAGAAGAGAGATCGAAATTTACAGAAAAATATGCCAAAAGCTCTACATTAAATATTAAACGGAAAAACGAATCATGAAGAAATTAAATTATATAATATAATGTGATAACAATTAGGCCCCATAGTAATGTAAGTAAGCACTCAAAGTCTTCACACCTTCAATATAGTTAGCAACATCAATTTTTTCGTTAATGGAGTGAGCACCATCATCACCTTTACCCATTGGCAATAATAAAACATTTGTTTTTAATTGTTCTTCAAAAGTCAAAGTAATTGGAATAGAACCACCTTCTCTAGTTAAATCTGGATCAACATTCCACACTAATTTTGTAGCCTTCTTAGCAGCTTCAAATGAATCATTAAATGGGTCAGAGACCCAATATGCACCGTCATGAATCAATTCCACAACACAAGTATTTGGAGAACCCAATTCTTTGAATTTAGCATCTAGATAATCAATGACTAATTTATCTAATGTTTTAGAGTCCATATCTGGAACTGTTCTAATTGAGAATTTACCAATGACTTTAGCTGGAATAACGGTTTTGGCACCTCCACCATAAAATGCACCTTCAATACCATGAATTGACAATGATGGATATCTCCATCTATGCATTAAAATATCCTTTTTGGTTTGATAAATGGCAGTATTAGATCCAGATGCAATGTTTAATTCATCAACGTCAAATTCTATATCTTCATATAAACGTTCTTCCTTTTCAGTAACCGGTGCAACCATTTCATTAACACCTGGAATTTGAATGTTACCTTGAGTATCAACTAAAGTGGACATGATGTTAAATAGATCAGTCATTGGTTCGTGGATCACACCACCAAAGATACCAGAATGTAAATCTGCTCCAGGACCCTTAATCGACACTTGATAGTAATTACAACCTCTTAAACCGTAAGTTAAAACAGGCTTCTTGGTACCTAACCAGTAGTTATCAGAAATACAAACAGTATCAACACCTTTGAAATAAGATTGAGCTTCTTGTGCAACTAATTCATCTAAACCTAAGGAACCACTCTCTTCCATACCTTCGAAACAGCAAACTAAATTGACAGGCAATTCTAAACCTAAGTTGTTGTGTGCTTCAATGGCATTTAACCAACCAATAACTGGACCCTTATCATCGGTAGCACCTCTACCATATAACTTGTTGTTAACTTCAACCAATTTAAATGGATCGGTGTTCCAGCCATCCTCTATCAAAGCAGGTTGAACATCATAATGACCGTAAATCAATAAGGTTTTCTTCTTTGGGTCAGCACCAAATCTTGCTAACACAATTGGAGGTAATTGTAAGTTAGGATCAGACACAGGTGGTGGTTGGATACCTAAAGGTTTCATCTGAATGTCAGACGCACCTAAAGATTCCAATTCTGATTTCAAAAACTCAGACATTTTGAAAACTTGGGGTCTTAATGATTCATCACCAGACACTGATGGAATAGCAACAGCATCTGATAATCTTTGAATGAATTTAGGTTTGCATTTGTTTATTTCATCAAACAATGGTTTCAAAGTTTCTTCGATGGACATTTTGGAGTTAAGAGGAATAGTAGTAGATAGATAACGATAAGCAACAGCGGGGCGTGATAGAGACAGAGACAGATCCAATCTATAAAAGGTAGATAATTGTGATCGAGATAGAACCGAACTATACAAGAATCTACTAAAGGCAAATGCTGATTTATTACAGCGGTGCATAATAAATTGGGCACAAGAGTCCAGAGAGAGAAAGAAAAGAAGCAGAAACTGAACTGAGATGGCAAATTGGATGTGTGCAATTGGCAATACAGCCTGTCTCACAGACTCACCCGCTCGCTCGCTCTTTCAGTCGGTAAAAATATTATATACGTGCAAGGAGCCCGTCGCCGGCGTGGCTCAATAACTACTACAGTCTACTACTAACTACGTGATTTCAGAAACTCAGTGAACACTAAAAAACAGACTAAAGTCGATCGACGCAAAAAAAAAAATCCAAAGCGTGACAGACATCACGCGATACTCAAGTCACGTGCACCAACCAGCCCAAAAGAGAACAGAAACAATAACACAAACTGTAGCAGCAGATTCGATGAGTCTTCTAGACAAAATTTATTTCTTTTTCGCAGCAGATAAATTTTTCACTGTCCGATTCTGAAAAATGCGCTCTCGACGGCGGGTTGAGTCACTCAATGAGTGCACAATTGCTTGACTCATGGATTTTCAGATCCTGCAACTGATATCAATTCTTTTATATATATTTGCCCCTTATTGCCGTTTATTTTTATCTTTTATCTTTATCTTATTTGCATTTTTTTTTGCATTTTTTACTAATAATTTAAATACAAAATTTACAAAAATGTGTGGTATCTTCGCTGCATACCAAGTGCCTGATGTGCAATCATTCAAGGACAAAGCTTTACAATATTCAAAGAGAATTAGACACAGAGGTCCAGATTGGACTGGTAACAGAGTTGTCAACAGCACCATTTTATGTCATGAAAGATTAGCTATTGTTGGCTTAGATTCTGGTGCTCAACCAATCACTTCTCCAGATGAAAGATTTTTCTTAGCTGTTAACGGTGAAATTTACAACCATATCAAGATCAGAGATGAACTAACAGACTATAAATTCAAGACCCTTTCAGATTGTGAACCTATTATTCCATTATTCCAAAAATATGATATTGAAGCTCCAAAGCATCTTGATGGTATGTTTGCATTTGTTTTATACGATAAAGAAACTGATAGAATTATTGCCGCTAGAGATCCAATCGGTATTACTACTTTATACATGGGTAGATCATCAACTTCAAAGACTGTTTTCTTCGCTTCTGAATTAAAATGTCTGACTGATGAATGTGATGAAATTATTGCCTTCCCACCAGGTCACATCTATGATTCAAACACTGATCAAATTACAAGATACTTCAAACCAGATTGGTATGATGAAAACAGAATTGCAACCACTCCAGTTGATTACACTGCTGTCAGAACAACTTTAGAAATGGCTGTGAGAAAGAGATTGATGGCTGAAGTTCCATACGGTGTCTTATTATCAGGTGGTTTAGATTCTTCTTTGATTGCTGCTATTGCTGCTAGAGAAACTGCTACTGCTGCTAAAGCTATCGATTCTCAAGATGGCGGTATCGATGCTACCCATACTTTAACAGGTGTTGGTGAAGATGGTAAATTAGCGTTAAACGGTTGGGCTAGATTGCATTCTTTTGCTATTGGTTTAGAAGGTGCCCCAGATTTAATTGCTGCTAAAAAAGTTGCCAAATTTATTGGTACTATTCATCATGAACATACTTTCACTGTTGAAGATGGTTTCGATGCTTTAACTGATGTTATCTACCATTTAGAAACTTATGATGTTACCACTATTAGAGCTTCCACTCCAATGTATTTATTATCTAGAAAGATTAAAGCTCAAGGTGTTAAGATGGTTTTATCAGGTGAAGGTTCTGATGAAATCTTTGGTGGTTACTTATACTTTGCTAATGCTCCATCTCCAGCTGAATTCCACACTGAGTGTGTTAAGAGAGTTCAAAACTTACATTACGCTGATTGTTTGAGAGCTAACAAGTCTACTATGGCTTGGGGTCTAGAAGCTAGAGTTCCATTCTTAGACAAGGACTTCTTACAACTATGTATGAACATTGACCCTGCTGATAAAGTTATTGATCAAAAATCAGGAAAGATTGAAAAATACATCTTACGTAAAGCATTTGATACATCTGATGATCCAACTGCTAAACCATACTTACCAGATGAAATTCTATGGAGACAAAAGGAACAATTCTCTGATGGTGTTGGTTATTCTTGGATTGATGGTTTGAAAGAATTGGCTGAAAAATCAGTCAGTGATGAAGAATTTGCTAACCCTAAAGCTGAATGGGGTGATGATATTCCAACTACTAAAGAAGCTTACTTCTACAGATGTAAGTTTGATGAATTATTCCCATCTAAGGCCGCTGCTTCAACTGTGATGAGATGGGTTCCAAAGGCCGAATGGGGTTGTCATGCTGATCCTTCCGGTAGATACCAGACCACCCACTCTGCTACTGTTGTTTAATAAAATAGATTCGATTGGTATAATATATCTGTGTTTATCCTTTTTTTTTCATCCTTAGTTTTTGATTTTTCATTTCCTTATTCTTAGTAACAAAATTTTTTTTTTGTTCCCTGTTTTTTTTATAGTGTTTGTTCTCTGATAATAGAAATATAAATATATTTATACAATGCAAATATGGACACTATCTATCTAATCTTACATAAAATTTATCGGACGTTTTGATTATTCAACTTCAGGTTCTAAGTCAACGTTTATAACGAAGAATTTAACGAACTGGAAACCTCTAGCGTCAGTTTCTTCTTTTGTTGTCACATCAACAATGTCTCTTTCCTCCTCCTCAATAATCTTATTCAAATCATCATCATAATCAACAAAATCAAATTCATCTTCTTTTTCTTCATAATCAATGTTTTGCTCAATTTCTTCAAAATCAGGAGCTAAAGCAGACCATTTTTGAGGCATCACTATACACCACATGTACAATGTGCCCGAATCCATTCCTGTTGCAGTTATACAACAACGTCTAAAATTCCAATCAACATCAATCAATTCTTCGTTTGAACCTTCTAAAATCTTAATTAATGATCCCATTCCTGTTTCCCAAATATATACATCGTGTGTTGCACCTAAAGTAGAGGCACATAAGTATTCTGAATTGTGATTGAATTTTACAGAATTCCATTGCAATCTATTCACTGCATCCTGATAACGATTCTCTAATTCGAAATTTATCTTATATTTTCCATTTTCACGCTCCCTTATATTAAGTTTATATTGTCGTATTATTCTATCACTGGAATTAATTGCAACTTTCCCACCAACTTCAGAGAATTCTATACCTTTAATATTTGAATTACAAATCTTAATTGATTTCACAGTTTGAAATGTAACTGCATCAATTATATTTAACCAACCTTTACTTGTACCGTTAAAAATAAATCTCCCATTGTTTTCATAAACACAAGTTAAAGTCCAATGTTTCCCAGATAATTTCTTACGACGTTTCACTCTTTGTTGTTCTTCTTCATCTTCAGCATCTTCATCTACCACATCACCATTACTGTTTATTTCTGCGTCAGTATCAGTATCATTGGAATTGATTAAAGGGTCTGTGTCTAGTTTAATGATCTTCAGATTATCAGAATCAGTCATATCAACAAATACGGGATCATCTTCTAATAATGCAGCGACAAATTGGAATGGAGTTTTAGAATTCGGAAGCAACATGCAATTCCACACAGGTCCTTCAAATACAGCACTTCTAATAACTTTCCCACTCTTTAAATCCCATAAATTGACTTTCCAATCTCTTGAACCAGATAATAGATATCGCCCACAATGAGACCAGCATAATGACGTAATGGATCTTGTATGATCATGTAAAATTGATATGTTATTGTTGGTATCATTATCAATAATGATGATTGTGCCGTCTATCAACCCTGATGCTAAATAATCCCCAGACCTCGTTGATCTGATGCACGTGGAGTGGCCATATAACAGCGTCTGAGAAAGAATTTCAGGGTACTCTTTCGCCACCGCAAACGGGTCAAGTAATGCTAAATTCATGTTCCGGCAGTCAATCAGGAAAAAATAAAATATATATATATATAATAAATAAATAGATTATAGAACTCTAGAGTTCAAGAAATCGCCAACTAAAATACATGCAAGGTAAATAAAGAGATATATGTTTTTCACCGACCCCGGCCGTTGGAAAGTTGAGGCAGGAGGGAGGAGAATCGTCGCGACTATACAAGTCACCAACTTCTCGAAAGCTGGCATAGTTATATTCCTCAAATCATAAATGGCATGCATCCCATCGATGTCTTTCTGTACGTTTTCTTCTTTTTTCTCCTTCTATTTTACTCTCTTTAGTAACCATTGACGAATTTACGAATATTAATTTAAATCATATATAATAGATTAACTGGTATAACAACCATGTTCAGTGTCAAAAGTTCATTGACGCTCCTTTTGCTCACTATCTTTGCCTTATTGGCAATGCCAGCGCAAGCAGCACTCCATTTTTATTTGGAGCCTAAAGAGAGCCAATGCTTCTATAAGGATTTAACAAAGGACTCAGTTTTAATCATTAAATATAAAGTTGAAATTTATGATGGTGCTACTTACGTTGATCCAAAACGTGATGGCGTTAATTCAAATGATGTTAGTATCTTTTTCACAGTTGAAGAGAAGTTTGATAATTACCATATGGTGGCCTCTCAGAAGGGCTTGGGTGATGACTTTGTCTTTACATCATTTGATTCAGGTGAACATAGAATTTGTTTAAGACCAGAAGCTAAAGGATATCGTTTGAATATGAAGAGTAGAATAACAATTGATATGGATACTGGAACTTCCAAAGTGTTTGATAATCCAAACACTATTCGAGGCGATATGTTTAGTCGAGTCGCTCAATTATACAAAAAATTAGATAGTTTAAATCAGGAATATAAAGTTTTCAGACATAAAGAAGTGGATTTTAGGGATTTAAGTGAGAAAGTGAATTCTCATGTAATTACTTTTGTTGTTATACAATTTGTTGTTCTAATTTCAATTGGATACTATCAATTATATGACCTTAAGAGATTCTTTTATAAACAGAAAGTTGTCTAACAAAATTATCTTACGGGATTGCCCTCATTTCTTTGTTTTTTTTACTTCTCCACCCCCTCCTCCATATTATTATATATTATATACTATATATATATGACTGCTCCCTCCTTCCCCTTCCGGTTAATACAATAAAAGCACAATGCTGGAAAAGTTACCGCCGATGAACACAAAAAGAAAAAAAAAAGCTTCGGAAAGGAATTGAACTCAAATATTGAAAACTGTATAGTTTAAATTTAAACACACCAGCTAACATGCTGTACTATTACCTAATATTATGCGCAGTAAATACTATGTGCTGACGTCATCTAATGGATGGCACAGTCGCATATCCAAATTGTGATCTGTCAGTCTCTTCTGTCCTGGGTAGCGATCCGGCAAATCGAGACATTCTTTTATAAGCCGACATTGATTTACGTAGTCTTAAATTCAATTTGATAATCCTGTCATATTTAACAAGGACATCCATTACGATTCAATTTGTGGGAAGCCAAGTTGTAAAAGAGCCATGTCTAATAGTCCTTTGCCATCATCTATTCAACCCTTGCCATCAAATCCGATAACCCAAACGCAACAAAGGCAGAATGCAAGGGGTCTGTCTGTATCGCCTCCACCACCACCGCCACATCCAATTCCGCAACAACAACAACAACAACTTCCTCAAGTTCCTCCACAGGTGGTTCAACAACAGCAAAAGCAGCAACAAACACCAATAATGCAGCAATCACCATCACAAGTACAGCAACAGCAGCAGCAGCAGCAGCAACAGCAGCAGCCTCCACAGCCTCAACAGCAGCAGCCTCCTCAGATACCTCCACAAGGTTCCCAACCACCCCAGCAGTTACCAGCATCACAGATACCTCCATCGATGGGCACTCCTCCTGGTCAACCTCCAAGATTGAAAAAGCTGCCCCCTGGAACTGAGTTACTGGTCGGTAAGCATAGGACCACTATCGTCAAATACTTATCCGAAGGTGGATATGCTCATATTTATGCTGTTAAGATTCAACCGGACGAATATAACTCTGATATTGCATGTTTAAAAAGAGTAATCGTACCAAATAAAGAAGGATTAAATCAACTCCGTGCTGAAGTAGAAGTTATGCAAAGATTGGCATTTTGTGATAATGTCGTTAGATACTATGATTCCAATGCGAGTAGAATCCCAAATACCCACTGTTATGAAGTTCTAGTTTTAATGGAACTATGCCCAAATAAATCTTTATTAGATTATATGAATTCCAGATTAGCTACAAAGCTAAGCGAACCGGAAATCTTAAAGATTATGATGGATATCTCTAAGGCTGTTTATGCTATGCATAAATTAAAATTAATTCATAGAGATATAAAGATTGAAAATGTCTTAATAGATGCTAATTATAGATTTAAATTGTGTGATTTTGGATCAACATGCCCAATTTTAAGGGCACCTAGAAATCAACAAGAATTCCAAGTTTTACACAATGATTTATTGCATCAAACAACTCCGCAATATAGAGCTCCAGAGATGATCGATTTATATAGAGGTTTACCAATCGATGAAAAATCGGATGTTTGGGCTCTTGGTGTATTCTTGTATAAATTATGTTATTATATTACTCCATTTGAAGCAACTGGTGAATTAGCTATATTACACGCTGCTTATAAATTTCCTTCATCACCAAACTTCTCTTCAGGTATAAAGAATTTGATAAATCTATTGCTACAGGAGAATCCTCAATTTAGACCTAATATTTATCAAGTTATAGTAGAAGTTGGTAAGATGATGGGATTTGAAGAATCTACACTGGGTGTGGAAGATTTCTATGGTCTTGGTGAATTCCGTTATCCTCCAATTGATCAAATTCATCCTTCTATTGAACCATTTGGTGCGAGTATGGTTCCGATGTACTCTCCATTTAAAGCGGCCCCTGCTGATCCAATAGAACTTCAAATGGCATTACAAAAACAACAGCAATATCAAGCTAGACAACAACAGCATCAGCAACAGCTGCAGCAACAACAATTGCAATCACAGCTGCAACAAAAGCAACAACAACAACATCAGAAACAAGAAAAGTTACAAGTGAGACCACTGGTTAACTCTGATGTTTTGAATATTCCTGGTTCTCCAAATATGGATCCATCATCAATGTCAAGACAAAATACACAAGGATCATCATCATCATTTTTAGATAATGCTGAAGAAAGATTCCCTGATTTAGATCAAACAATTTCAACATCTTTTGAGCAACCTCAATCACAACCAATGATTACTAAAGTTCTCTCAAGACCAAATATTGTTGTTGATCAATTACCATCAGATAGTTTACAACAAAGACAGTATACGGATACAAAATCAAGAAAGAGATCATCTAACAATCCTTTCCCATATCCACAACAAAATCCAGATAATTCTGAATCATTAGTTCAACAAATTAGTGGTGCATCAATTGCTTCAATACCATTACCTCAACCACCAAAAGCTTCATTTAATCAAAGTTTGTTTATTCAAACTTCTCAGTCATTAGTTGACTTGAATGGCCAACCTGATTCTCCAAACGTTCAAGATTTTGGAACTTCATTGGATGGAAATTTAAGTAGCTTAAATCTTGCATCAGCAACCAATCAAACCCCAACTTCAAATCAATTACCTGCACCAAAATCTAAATCTTCGAATTCATTGTCAAGAAGTGGATCGCTGAAGTACTCAAAGAATAACCCATTCCCTGTTTCTGTTAGCCAACAACAACAACAGCAACAACAGCAACAGCAACAGCAACAGCAGCAACAACAACAACAGTCACAACAATCACAAACTTCCCCTATGACTCCAAAAATATTGCTGAATGTCAAACCACCATCCAATCAACCACCATTACCTCCTGCAACTTCCACTCCGATTCATCCACCTGTCATACCTGGTGTTATACCAGGTATCTTGAAACAGCATAGAGCAACTAGCATGAATAGTAGTGTGAGTAATTCTAGTTTTGTCGTTAATGGAGGTGTTGGTGGTATTCCAACGGATTTACTTGGCCCTGAAGCTAGTGGGAACTTCCCATTTGGTACAAAGAAGTACAGCTTATCGTCTGATCAATTAAGAGAGGAAGTTATTGATTTCAGTGATGATGAAAATAGCAGAGACAAAAATGGTAGTAATGTTATTGGTAATAATGGGTTTGTTAAAACTAATAATATTGATTTAAATGATGGTGGTTCTGGTAGTGACGGCGAGTTAGATATTATTGAAGTTGGTGTCGATAATGTTAAAAAGAGCAGTGCTTAATAATCTTGAAATATATTGAAAAAGGAGCATAATTAAATTCAATTAAATTAAATATAGTGCTAATTATGTTAGTTATTATTACAACTACAACTACAACTATTATTATTATTTTTTACTATTACTATTACTATTTTATTATTATTATTATTATTATTATTACATTTTTTATTAGTTTTATAATTTTTTTTCGTTTTTGTTGAATCTTTTTTTTAAACTACATTTTTTTCTAGTTAAATTTTTGCAGCAATATACATATACATTTTACTATATTCATAATTTATAGTGCTGGATATCAATAGATGCACATCCAATAATTCATCTACTTAAAAAAGAGAATTAAAGAAAGGAAGTGAGTACAAAAAAAGGAAGAAAAGTAGTAAAGCAATGGGAGTAAGGAAAGAGGGTAAGCAAAGATAAGGCGGATCACAAAGTGATGCTAAAAACAAAATGGTGAAGAACAGTTAAAAGGAAAAAGAAACAAACAGAAACATAAGAAAAAACAAAAGCTATGGATATATTAAAACGTGGTAAAGAATAGACCACAAACAAAATTCATCTAAAAAAAAGAAATAAAAAAGATTAAAAAAAAAAGAGAACGCTATTTCTCATCTTCAATCTTTGTAATAAATAAACAAAAAAAAAGCACAAGAGCATCAATCTATAATTCATCAGCAAAAGTTTGATTTCCTGACAACTTTCCTAAATACTTCCACATTTCAACACCATCAACTAATGTACCAGCAAGTGGGAAGAAAACTGTATTGAGACAATACAAGACAAAACAGAAGATTGTAAAGATGACTAAATGTAAAGCACGAGATTCATTCTTAGTTAACATGTAATATGGGAACAGGAAATAGTAGTAACCGTAAATGTACTTGAAGGTATCTAAGAGAGACTGAGACATATTTAATGGTTTTTTTTAATTTAATTTAGTAATATTGTAATTATTAACAAATGAACGAATCCTTAATAGGTGGGTATGAAAATATATTTCTGATTTGCGATAGAAAAATTTAAATCCAAAAATGGTAAACAAAATTCTTAAGAAAAAAGAGAGAAACAGTTGGTGAATCGGTGTTCTAAACGTTATTTAAACAAATAAATCGTAATCTTCTTCTTCAGCACAAACAACAATCTGGGAATAAAACTGAATAGTTCCGTCAAATCCAAGAAAACCGTCTGGCTACTCGTCCCTAAAAGTGCTAGCCAGTTGGTACTTCCCACTTGCTACTTGGTACAACTTAACTAACTGGCTTCTAACCTGCTCGGTTCGGCAGCCTCGTGTGCCGCCGCATGGCTGTGCAACCCTGTGCTACTCGCTGTTACTCACTGGCGGTGCTCCTGGCTCCTGGGCTGCGCTCCTGGGCTGCGCTCCTGCGACCTGCGATCGTTACGTGTTTGTTTCTCTTTTCGGCGATGCCTGTCTCGCTGCGCTGTGTATGGTGGTGGGAGGTGTTATTATTGCACGTGACATCGTTTCTTTCTTCCCCAAGCTGGTAGTAGCTATTAGTAGCTATTAGTAGATAGTAGTATGACAACAATAATAATAGTAATAATATGTATTTTGCTTTTTTTGTTCGTAAAAAAAGGGATTCTAAAAAATAAATAGAAACAGTAAGAAAAACATCATTAAAAATCGAACTTTAACGTATCGACTAAAGCAATTTTTCCTTCATTCTAGTTAAAAACACTCAACATAAAAGAGGCAAAAGAATAAAAAAAATGTTCTAGGTCATAGACTGAAAAACATATAATGATAGTAATAAAAACATAATAACAATAAAAAATAGTGATGATAAAAAAAAAATAATAAAAACCGTTTCATTTCATGTTACCTTCCATAACAAAATCACTTCTTCTTCTTCTACTTCTTCTTCTTCATTTCATTGCTTAATGATGAACAACTTCTTCTTCTTCATCAAAGACGAACCAGTCATCTGGCTTGTATTCAGTAGTAGTACTTCCAGAAGCAGCATCGACAACTTCAACTGGAGCAGAATCATATTCAGCTAAAGCATCGGAACCTTCAGCTTCTAAAGCTGGAACCTTAGCAGCAGCTGGTAATTTCCATGGTTTTGTAGCAGATTCAGCAGATGCAGCAGAGATTGGGGTTGGCTTGAAAGCTTTTAGTTCCTTGATATATAAATCTGAAATCAAGTTAGCTCTTGGAACAGATAAGGAGAAAAATCTCTTGGAAGCGGCAACTCTCTATTTTAATCATTAAATTACTTGTTAGTATCGTGTTAAAGTAATAAACTTTAATAATTGTGCAAAGTTTGAAGGATGTATCAGGAGGTAAATTAATATCGATCGGATCATGTTCACTAATAGACGTTGAAAATACTACTCTCTTTCTTATTCTGGTTAGGGATCCAATGGCTAGTGAAGTACATTTGTGGGGTTAACAGATCATTTCCAATAAATTGGCTAATTGTAAGTGCTCAATTCCAATTGTATTGAATAACAAACGAATATTTCTTCAATTGTGTTATTTAGTGGATATATCTGATTATAAACAAAGATAATCTTACATAACATAAGTGCATTATAAACAGTTGATCTTGAGGAAAAACGAACTACTTCTTTGTGACATGTTAAGAATGACATGTTAAGAATATTCCAACCAATATTTGATAAACTAATCGTGGTAGATTGTAGTAACATTCAATTTGATGTTTGTTTTATTGTTATTTCCGTTGTTGCGAAAATTTATTCAACCTCAAAGGTGAAAGATACAGTAATCCATTTTCCTTCAAACTTAATTGTAAATGAAATTGATGTGAAAACATACGGTAGATCTGGTAACTAAAGAGAACATTGTGTCTTGCTGAAATAACTGTTAACTAAGAATAATTCAACTTATCAATTAACACTCAATCTGTCTCCAAACAAATACAGTATTATTCCTTTGTACACCCGTTGCAAACAGAGCCCACCCATCCATCCTCCCTCAGACTCTGTGAGTTGTGCGAGTAGGAGATTTGGACGCATTTCGTTGGTTGGCAAGCTGCCTATCCGGGCTTCATAACCTGCCACTGTTCCGATATGTTAGTGACACGAGACAGTGTGTTGACAGACCCCTATACATTTTCAAAAGTGCAAGGAAGAACGCGAGATTCTGGCCCCGGTCGCCGCCGGTGCCCAACTGCTCAGTGTTCAGTGTTGGCTCGTCCATGCGCGGCGATCGACGCTTTTAAACTGAATCACGTTTTGGTATTTTTACCCATTTCAAATTTTAGTTCATCAAGCTTGATTTGGTAAGTGATACCCTCTTCCGTATGTTATGTTACGCCTACAGTTATTATTATTGTTACAACTATGTGCCGTTTTTACAGTTATAGATCTTTAGTAGAATTTTCTTACTTTCATTGAAATATCTCAAATTTCTTTCACAGTAAAGCGCAAACTAATGCAAAAGAAAAGAAAAACAACTATATAAAATGGTTGAGGATTAAATTGATAGATAAACAAATAAAAAATTTGAAAAACAGCAAAGTTATGAAATGTCGAACATTTGGCAACTTGTAGAATAAAAACACACAAAAAGACGAAGATCCTCAGTAAATTACGATTCGATCTTCTACTTTCTCTAGACAAAAGATGACAGGTTAGAACAGAACAGTAAAAATAAAAATGAAAATAATAGTTATATTAAAACAAAAAAACAAAATAATTTGATAACAAGATAAGATCAGTGATCACTTGCAAAAATTTTTTCCTCTAATAAATACTTTATTTCAATTATAAGTCTGCATCATCTTCGTCTGGTAATGGCATAGCAGCGGCTTGATCCATTTCAGCTTGGTATTTAGCCATCAAATCAGCATCGACGGTAACTTCTGGTGGAGCTAAAGCTGGTGATTCAACAAATTCTAATTGAGAGTTACCAACTAATTTTCTAGCTAACCATAAGAAAGGTTTTTCAAAGTTGTAGTTGGATTTAGCTGAGATATCAAAGTATTGTAAGTTCTTCTTTCTGTGGAAAGTGATAGTCTTAGCTTTAACTTTTCTTTCTTTAACATCGACTTTGTTACCACATAAGACGATTGGAATGTTTTCACAAACTCTGACTAAATCTCTGTGCCAGTTTGGAACATTCTTGTAAGTAATTCTTGATGTAACATCAAACATAATAATACCACATTGACCATTAATGTAGTAACCATCTCTCAAACCACCAAACTTTTCTTGACCTGCTGTATCCCAAACATCGAATTTAATTTCACCGAAGTTAGTGTAGAAGGACATTGGGTGCACTTCAACACCAGAGGTGGCCATATATTTTTTTTCAAATTCACCAGTTAAGTGTCTCTTGACGAAAGTGGTCTATATTATTAATAAATAAAAAATTTTCATTAGTGTGTTAGTTAGTTGTTGTTGATCAAAATATAAATTGATTGATGATGAAAAGATTTTTTTTTTCTAAATTAGATCTTTTATTCACTTATCGTCGGAGAAGAAAAAACAAACAAAGGAATCCGAGTAAGCACATGGCAGAAACAATAATCTCAAAAGGGTTTCAATGGTGATTCGATTAAAAAATAACCACAAAACAGATCATAAAAATGTACAAATAGCTCTGCAATTTTTAAGAGAAACGTGTAACTACAGATCCAGTGAAAGACAGGCAAAAATTTATCATATAAATGCCTCTCATCATCAATTCTCGTTAAATATATGCCTGAATACTTACTTTACCGGTACCACCATCACCGACTAAAACTAACTTGAAAGTTGGAACTTGTTGAGCAGACATGATGATTATGCTTTTAGTAATATAGGTAAATATATTATCTCTATTATTTTGGGAAAAACAAAAAGATGATTTCAGTGGATCGATTTAAGAGATCTCTGGTGCCAGTTGGACCTTTTTTTTTGCGTTTGCGTCTGTGTGAATCTCTGTTTGCTGAGAAAATTTTACCTGAAAGGAGGCTGACATCAGCAGATTATGTGCTGGAGGCCGATTTAGTATGAATGCTGATTACGTCACTTACTATAGAAGTTGAGAGAATTTCGACTTGATGTTTTTTTTTTGGTCGTGTGTGCACCGGTAGTAAGTGGTGAGCGCATGGGTCGTTTTAAATTATGTCATGTGTTATATAATACACGATATATATATCTATCTCTATATATTTGATGATGAACAGCTATATGTTCATATATTCTTTCTATATACAATTATATATAATTTCGATGAAAATATGTTGCATTCAACTATTCTTTGCCCTCTTGGTAATTTTTCATAGTCTCCATTATTCGCCTTTTCTCCTCAAGTAAGTTGTAGTGAAGTGCGGTGGGTGGGGGATGGGGGAGACCTAGTAGAGTTGGAGGCGGAGGCATATAGCTGGATTCTAGGCTCGACGCCGTTGGATGCTTTTGATTGTGTTGCTTATGTGATTGTTGTTGATGGTTATACTTATGTTGATTATGGCCATGGGATCCAAACTCATTGTGGTTCTGTTGAGCATCGAGTTCTGATTCTGGGTGGAACCCTGGCATACCAAAGTAATGTTGATTCAAGTTATACTCCCATGGTAAGTCTGACTTCTGAATTAAATTATTTTCTCTAGCAACTTGATCATAGTAATCACAATATAATTTTATATGATTCTTACCTGCCAAATGCCTCTTTCGAACACTCAGAGAGTCAGGTGTTAGGTATGATCTGCAGTAGTCACAGTAATATTTTGACATTTCAGTTAATTATATATTATACAAAGGTCAATTAAAATTCTATTAGAGGCCATGAAATAAGTTAACCTATAGTTATAAGATGAATTAAAGAAGAAGAAAACGGATAGGTCTAACTAAAATCAAACTCCATCTATATAGCTTCAAAAAATCTAACCGAGCTTCGTAAAAGAAATGATGATAAATAAATTACATAATCAACAGCATCTCATTTCTTCGATGTTGAATCATTGGGAGCTGTGCTTTGTCTGAAAATCATACAGGTTATGGAAACGATATCTTTATTACGGATTTATGATCACTATTTTTCAGATTGTATACCCGTATAACGTAACTGTTAAATATCAAGATGACTGATTACTTACCACTTGTTTACGATACAAATTCCAAAACACTATCATTAGAGGAAGGTCTAAAACTTTCTGAATATACTGATTTGAATGCTGAAGTTGGCCAATTAAACGTTATCATAAAAGACTTAATAAACTCCAATTACGATGTTCCACCACCACCTACCAAAGAATCATATACTAAAAATTTATCAATGATGATTAAAAAGATGCATGAGAGCGCAGTTACCTCAATGAGAGCCAAAAAATTCCC
Source organism: Ogataea ovalis (assembly GCA_030556425.1). Classification (NCBI taxonomy): domain Eukaryota; kingdom Fungi; phylum Ascomycota; class Pichiomycetes; order Pichiales; family Pichiaceae; genus Ogataea; species Ogataea ovalis. The sequence continues at coordinate 230,146 of JAKTTZ010000013.1, forward strand.
TGAAGCTGCTAAACAGTTTGGCGTTGCTTTAGGATTAAGTCTGGCCAGATTTAAGTTTGAAAGTTTCCAAGGAACTATAGCTGAAGTGATGATCAATTTAGCAGGTAGATCAGATGCAAATATGATGCAAGGGAAATGGCTAGATGCTTATTTAGATTGTGAATTAATGTGCAATTTAGCAGCCAACGTTCCTGATAATCACCTTAGAAAAGGTATTTGCTGTGTTAAGCTAGGTAACTTACAGGAAGCTAAATCAGATTTCGAAAGAGGATTATGCTTTAATTCAAAACATCCAAGATTAATTGAAGAATTGAAGAATGTTAAGAAATTAATCGATGAAGAAAATGGTGAATTGTAATGTGGATGATTAATTACTAGGGCTCCCTATTAGTTCCCTATTATTAGCATTTTTGCTTTGTACTTTATATTGAAATTTAATTAATAAATATTATTATATTACATTTTTCTAAATTCTTCTGATGAAAACAGTACGATTCGTCAAGAAAAGCCTAAACTTTGAAGCTAACCTGCTGATGAGTGATTTTCGGCAGCCAATGATCGACGAAATTCCACTTTATCAGAAGTTTACGGTGAATAACTACTCGTACTTTTTTATTTGTTTTGATGTGATAGATCAGATAAAATGATGTTTTTCAAGCAATTCAAAAAAAATTACATGTTACCCACGCTCTCCATATGAGGCCGAAACTGAGCAGGTTATTCGCGAAGACAGAAGACGCTATCTACTGCAGCCCCCTGGAGAGCTGAAAATACAAACAGTAGAGATCTTTTTATTTTTCAATAAGTCAGTGGAATTACCATACAAAAGCTCAAACATAGACAATACTGGTTTTCAACTATAATTTTATTAAAGCGCCTTGAAAAGTTAAGTTCGTTGAAGCATAGAAAGGTATCATTCTTGCTTCACAGATTTACGAGCTTTAAATATAGCCACTATGAGTGATATGAAAGAAAGAGATATCTTCGATTGCGTAGATAGTGATGATGATGAATCAAATGATGATACCAATAGTTTTTCTTCTGAAATGCTTTCAACTGAACAAAAAGTCCACAAACATCCACCTGTTGGTTTTAAAAGGGGCATTGACAATACAAAAAGAAATCAGCGAGTTCTCAAATTTGGTTCGGAGTCTAGCTCAAGCGATGAAAGTGATGATGATTTCTATTCTTTACCCAATGAAAGCGAACCAGCTGTTAATAGTCCAAAGGAACCGATTTCTGAAATACAAAATGAAAAGAATGAAGAAGTAAACTCGAAGGATCAAGAAGACTCTCCCAAAGATGGTCTAGATTTAGATGCAGATTATGAAATATCACAAGTGCTAGCAAAACCAAAGCTGTTGTCTTTTGCTAGGTTTGAATCCTTACCAGAAGATTTACACACACCAAGCCCAGCATCTTCTATAACCAGATTAAGTTCATTATCAGGTCGCTCACTTGAAACCAGAAGTGGTTCCAAACATATGACTACGAACGCTGAACAATTTATGTTTCCAAACATCTTCAAAAAGAAACTATTAAACACTGCGTCAACATCATCTATACATGCTCAAGATAGTAAAAGTCCGTCCTTTCAAAATTCTGATGAGAATCTACAACTTGATAAACATCAACCTGACAATCAAAATAACATAATTGCAATTGGAGAGAATAATAGCTCTGGCTTGGTTTCTGAAAGATCACAAGAATCATTACCTTCAATTCAGAGCCTTTATAAAGAAACCGAGACATATTCCATACGAGATGATTCGCCTCTTTACATTGGGAGCGCACCAGTTATAAGGTCGGACAACTCTAAAAGAAAGTATGAATCTTTGGAAGATTATTCAGATTCAAGCGCCAAGAGACACAAGATGCCAGAATCGGTTCGTGATGTTATCGATTTGACGTCTGATGTTTCCAATGATGAAGACGATCAAGATGAAGTAGCTGTGGTATCCAATAGTGCCTCTTCTACGGATTCTGGTGATCAAGATATTGCTCGTAAAGGAGCTGTGAAATTTGAAAACAATAATCAACTAATTGATGCTCCAAAAATATCCAATATTAGTGATGATGATGAAAGTGATGGAGACGATATTATAATTACAGGAACTTCTACAGTTGTTCCCGCTAGTTCAGAGACTGCATCTTCATCGCATATGCCCTTGGAATCTATAGATGAGTTGTTATTGGCTCCGGAAGCTGTGGTAGATGAGTATCGATTTGACGTTACAAGAGTAAATGCTACACGCGCAATGCAAGAGAGATGCCGTTATCATGACTTGCCCACTTATATTTTTCATCCATCAGATGATCTATATTGCCCACCGTTGGAAAAATATCCAGCTCCAGTTCCAAAATATGATTTAAATGTTAAATTGAAGCCAAATGAAGAATTAATGCAACAAAAACTACACGGTTATGAAGCCAAAGTGCTCTCCCAACTTTCTCAGGCCGCAGATCTTATGACTAAAAACGAGAGAACCTACAATAAGTATTTAAATCTGTCTTATAGCAGCGAAAGAACTGAAGTGGATAATAATGAAATACAACGTAGACTTGATCAATTGAGAAATAACAACGCAGCACTTGCAAAAAATGTAACGAATTTGAAGAAAACTTTGCGAAAGGTTAAGGTCAGACTCTACAAAATGTATACGATGCGCAAAAAAATGATTGAACATGAGCAAAAGAAGTTAAATCCCGAGCCAGTGACATCATTTTCTATCGTGAAAGACCAGGCTATCAAACAGCTCAAGAAAATTTACTTTAATAAAATAGTGAGAGTCAGCGATGCAGCAACTGTTATGATACAAGAGCAATCTAATTATGAGCACATAAATCGCAATTATTTTGCAAATCAAAGAATCCCACATTATCTTGGTATGGAAACCCCTTTCAATGCTTACGTTGCAAATGAGACGCAGTCCCCTCTCTATCCCCATCAATATGCCAGTTCACAAATGTCTTTGACGAATTACAATAGCAACTCTTTTCAAAGACCTCCTTCAAATCATAATAACCAACACTTAAATTCACAATCTATAGTTCGGCATACAGGGTCACCGCGATTTCCTTCGAATGCTTATGGCAATGAAGAATCAGATATGAATGATCTGATGTCTTATTTCAATAACCCTTATACGTCGTCAATGAACTATCCCTACAATAGAAATGCTATGCCCTCTTATGATCAGAATGAGCAACAGAATTTGAAAGAGTTATTGGATGGTATCAAACCGGATGAAACTTACGAGCAGGGAATTGAAAGCACACCTGAAGATTTAAATGTCTCTTTGTTGAAGCATCAGCGTATTGGCTTGAAGTGGATGATTGATAAAGAACAGTCTGCAAACAAAGGAGGTATCTTAGCTGATGACATGGGTTTAGGTAAAACTGTGCAGGCTATATCACTTATGCTTGCCAATAAGTCAGTGACAGATGAATGCAAAACAAATTTAGTAATAGCCCCCGTTTCACTACTATCGCAATGGGCACAGGAGCTGAGATTAAAAATTAAACAATCGTTGGGATTTAGTTCCTACATCTTTCACCAACAAAACAAAGCTAATGATTTTGAAGAACTTAGCAAATACGATGTTGTTTTAATATCCTATAACACTCTCACATCCGAAATGAAGAAGCATTTTGCGCTAGCACTGTCTGAAGTGGATGATCCTCAGGACCACGAGAAGCTAGAGGAAATCGGAGGGAAAAAGTATGTGTCACCATTTTTTTCTTCGGATGCCATGTTTTATAGAATCATTTTGGATGAAGCTCAAATGATTAAGAATAAGTTAACTCAAACTTCCAGATCAGTTGCAATGATAAAGGCTACATATAGATGGTGTTTGTCAGGTACGCCCATGCAAAATTCCATAGATGAATTGTATCCTTTGTTACGGTTCCTTAGGATTAAGCCCTACAATGATGAACATAGATTCAAAAACGCTATTTCGAATCAAATAAATTTGAGTACAACTAGACACGATAGTGCCCTAAGAAAGGTACAAGCCATTTTAACTGCAGTCCTTTTAAGAAGAACCAAGGAGAGTCAGATTGATGGCAAACCAATTTTGAATTTACCGAAGAAGCACATAATCGTTGATCATGTCTCTATGGGGGATGCAGAAAAGAAGTTTTATGGTGACTTGGAGTCCTATTCTAAACAGAAAGCTGATAAGATATTGAGCGCAGAAAAGAATGATCGCCGTGGAGATTATAGTAGCATTTTATTGCTACTTTTGAGAATGAGACAAGCTTGTGATCATCGATATCTTGTCGACATTGGGGAAGATAAAGATAGAGAAGTCCGTAGCGATATTGCAAAACAAGGATTCTACTCCGCTAAAAAATTTAACAAAGATGTTCGAAGACGAATAAACAACGAACGTGTAGAGGGCTTCACATGTCAAGTCTGTTACGACACTATCACTTCCGAATCTAAGGTTATGCTACTAAGTAACTGTGGCCATGCAATCTGTGATGATTGTGCTAATGATTTTTTTGATGATAATGCGGAAACTGAATGGAATGGGAATAAATCAGCTAAGTGCAAGACCTGCAATACCCCTGCGTTGAAAAACTCCACTTGTGAATTGGCAATATATGATGCTGCTGTTGTTAAAGATATGGGTTGGAAAGAAGTTCAAAGATTGTTCAAGTTGAATCAAATGAGTTTAAACAAAGGTCAAAGAATTGCTAGAATTCAGCAGCTGATTGATGCTAATAATGGTAAAATTGTTTTAACTGCAAAAATTAAAAAGACCTTAGATTTGATAGAGGAACTTGAACAAACCCATCCTAATGAAAAGATAATTATTTTCAGTCAATTTACGTTGATGTTTGATATTTTACAATTCTTTTTAACTGGTAAAAGCATCAAATTCTTACGATATGATGGTACCATGGATATCAATGAAAAGAACAAGACGGTAACCACTTTCTATCAAAATCCTGATCAGAAGGTGTTATTACTATCTTTGAAGGCTGGTAACGTTGGTTTGACTTTGACTTGTGCATCTCATGTTATTATACTAGAACCATTTTGGAATCCATATGTGGAAAAGCAAGCACAGGACAGAGTTCATCGTATATCTCAGACCAGAGAAGTTTACGTGCATAGAATCTTAATTAAAGGAACAGTTGAAGATCGAATAATGGAGTTGCAGCAGAAAAAGGAAGAATTGGTTGATTCTGCGTTAGATCCTGAGGGTAGAAAATCTGCAACTAGATTGAGTAGATCCGAAATGAGATTCTTGTTTGGCTTGACTGATCGTCACTAATATTTATATATATATTTACTCTCTTATTTATATACAATTTAATTTGAAATGTGAGCATGCTCACCCAACCTGTCTGTCCAGACTCCAATTACATATCAATATGTAGCAACCGAATTACCGATTTATAGGAAAGAATCGGTAAGGCAGTAGTTAAACTGGAGTCCTGGACTCCATGTCCAAGATGGAAATGTGCCACCATATGAAAATTGCCGTACGTATACGGGGATTAGAAAGAGTGATTGATCCGATAATAGAGGTTAATAGATGTGGAAAAGTCAAACATGGGGTGTACAAGTCCACGACTCGGCTTTAAAATGCGACAATATGATGCCTCCACGGCCGAAGATCGTCTCCTTTTGAACACTTTCTTTTTTTGGAGTCTTCCAATTAATTGCAAGTGATGAGTGGCTGAATATATATATTTAAATGACTTTCGCTTTTAGAGAACCCATAAAATACCGTGAACATAGTATCCATGTTGATTTCCGCTTATCATATAGAGACGTAGCCAATCTTTGTTGTGAAGTTTAAGTTAAGTTTTGTTTTTTTTGCGTCATTCTCGGAAGGTATTAGCGGACTACGACAGAATCTAAACATTCACGTGGCTTTCCGAGAGACGGAGACAAAAAAAATATCTGAGTCCGAAGAAGGAAATTGAGGATCAATTTCGATAATTTGGCTGCTCGTTTCGGGTATCTTCAATTTGCCACAAACGCTTATCGACGTCACAGTGGACGCACAACTCGGTCTAAACCAGTTACTTGATACTTTTAAGTAATTTGAGACCTTTCTATTATTATCGCAACAAGTCAAGAAAAGGAGGGTGAATCAAAAGAGACACAGGCCTGCAGATATATACATGGTACGTACTACTCTAAACTTTAGTTTCTGCACCCTTTCCCCAGATTTAATAAGGGTGGGAAATAGTCAATAAGAAAGCGAGAAAGCAAGGCTGTAAGCACACCGGGTGTTCAAACTTTGGTTGGTAGGCCGTAGTTGTGGCGCATGATATGCAGAAATCTCATTGGTCTCTCTGTTTATTTCAAAAACTGGTGCATGAGAATATTGGGAACAGCTGTTTGTGATGGAAACACAAGTCAAGAAAACGTTTGAATCAGCCAGTCGTGGGTGTTAACGGTGATACTTGATTATAAGTACATTTATTATGTATATGCATACATATACGCAAGAATTAACATTTATAGTCAAAAAATGTCCCCCAGATAAAAGGGGTTTGATATCTCAACAATAGCGTAGAAGTTGCACACACTTACTTGCAATGGGCGAAATCGTATGGAGCTTGTGCAAAAAAAACTGAGGGATGACATAATAAAACCGGACTGACATAACTAAACCGATTCCAAGAACGCGGCGCAAAATCATAACCGGAAACCGCTAGAGGAGTGAAGCAGTACCAAGAGTATGCTTTCACCTGCCAATGCCATCTTCAAAGGTCCCCATTCCCAGGGGAAAACATCCATTTGGTTAGCGAAGATATTCTTGTCGTTAGATAGTGGGATAGCATTGCTGTAGCGTCTGAATAAATCACAGATCATAATATAAAACAACTTATTGGCCGCGATGGTCGATTAAAGAGCCTAGCCTGCGCTAATGATATTAAAACTCATGAAATTGTCCATCGCGGGACACTAATTCAGCTTAGTTACATACTTAATCTTTTCTAAAGGCCGATTACTTCAAATATGGCCACTACTTCGTCTGTTACTGTTAAATCGATAATCCTTCAATCAAAGAATGATCACTATTGGAAAAATAAAGTCACCTCTAAAACTGTCAGTCATTCTGTAAAAACGATGAGCACAAAAAAAAGGGAGCCCAAAGCTAAACAAAGGGCCCATCCAAGACCACAAGATCTCGGAAAGGAAGAACAGTCACCGCAATAATTGATCAAAATTTTTGTGATATTTTCCTTTTATAAAACTGGTCAGTAATCTTTTTGTCTATACTTTTGGCCTCAAAAGTTTCAATAGTTTCATTTCTTTGATGTAATTAGGGTAAATCGCTATAACCTTTTTAGAGAAATGAACTATCATCTATTTCCGATCTGCTTTTTTTGATTTACTATCAACAGATGATAGCGATTTCCGAATACGTTTTTGCACACCGTTCTTGGAATCTGTTTCCCTTCAGGTTATGTCAGTCCGGTTTTATTATGTCATCCCTCAGTTTTTTTCACAGGCCCCCATACGATTTCGCCCATTGCAAGTAAGTGTTTGCAACTTGTATTCTTTATAATCCGCCACCGTTAAGATGTCAAACCCCTTTTGATTTGTACACGATATCTGGGGCATCTTTCGTATATTCATCTCTTGGAAGTTAGAACATATTAAGAAGTCAAACAGCCGTATCATAATCCCCCCAGCAAGAAGTCGACATTGGTTATCGAACCCAGAGTACAGAACAAAGATGAATGCCACGGCTGAATCGAGGTATATTTGATTATAATATCTTGCGGGGCCACACCGCAAAACCTCCCGCGCTCCTTCGTCTTTATCCTGATATTCAGCTGTGCGTACCTCCCGGGACCCGCAACTTTCAACCGCACAATGCACTGTTAGCCCATGGCCCTTGGCCCTTTGCTGGCGAAGACGGCGGCCTGAGGTCTCCGGCACTCGGACGCCTGGCGGGTGTCGGACACCTCGTTCGCTACGGCTGTCTGCAGCACCGGCATCAAACTTCATGCATACAAAAGCAATATGGCAGTTGCCAACCAACCATAACTCGTAGTGTTACTATATACTACGCAGAGACAAACTCCGTTGCAAACATCTCCACCATGATATATTGATCAAATATAGCACAAAATGTGGCATATTTAAAGTTAAATCATAAAGACCTACACAGTATACTTGACCTGTTCTTCTGTCACTCACAGAGAAACATCCCGCTTCTCCTTGTCCCACTTCCACATACCCCACCGGAGCCCCTCCCGTACACCCTACACGCATTGGGCACCCCCTCTTGCCAGCTATTAAAAACCCCCACCCGCCACAGACAGATGATCGCCCCCCAAATTAAACCCCCCAGAGACCCCCGTGCAACGCTAAAGACTCCCTCCGGCTTCCCCCACGAAATCAGCCAAATCAACGGCGACCCTCCCTGTGCCTCGCACACCCACCCCCGCTAAAAAAGACAAAGGGCGCGCAATAAAAAAGAAAAAAAGAGAATGAATCTTTTTGGGACACCAATTTCGATACAATTCTGAAATCTTTACAACACTTGCTGATCAGTAGCGTCTTCTTTCTTCTTTTGTTTGTAAGTACTTGTTTATAGATTTCTTACTGTATTCAGTTGTTTTATACTTTGACCTATTGATACGTTCACTTAATTTTGAAGTTCTGGTTTCCAAAGGATAACATATATTTTCTCATTAACACAAGACATTGAGCCTATAGCTTTTTTTTTCAAGGAAGGAACTTTTGATTTACCCAAACTTTTTTTTCTTTAAAGCCTTTGCTTGTTTACTTTCAATAACTGTATGGTATCTCGTGAACTAATTAATCAACCACTCTATACATATTTTAAGCCTTTATAACACATAAGAAATGTCAAGCTCAGCTACCGTTGCGACAACAGGCTCAGCGAATGCAGTGACACTAGCCCATGCTTCCACGTTAATCCCTCTCTCACCTATCTCCGAACACAACAACTCACCGCCAACTGCAAAAACACAACAAAACGATTCTAAAGACTCTAATCGTTCCTCAACAAAAACAAACATTGGTTCTTTAGTTAATGATACAAAGGATAAAACGGTGCCTAATTCTGTCAAACTCGAGAACTCCCCATCACCTATAGGGGGTCTTTCTACTTTGAAAGTGAAAGATAAAAAGGGTAGATCAACCTCGTGCTACCTATGCCAAAAAAGAAAGCAAAAGTGTGATCAAAGAAGCCCAAGCTGTACCAACTGTATTAAAGCTAATATTGAATGTGTCCAGCCCCCTCGTTACGGAGCTAGTAACAAACCAAATGCAAAAGATGAATACACAATTATGTTGGAAAAAAGAGTCAAACAGTTAGAGAAATTATTAGGTTCCAACTTACAGAAACAGGCTACATCAACAGATGATACATCCAATATCTTAGACTCTCATAAAACTTTGAAATATAGAAAGATTAGCCCGTTATTACAGAATCATAATCAAGACATTAACGATAGCCAAGATATTAATAACAGCAATGGTATCAATCAACAACAAGTTCCTCAACCAGTCCAGCCAAGTATTAATCAATCTCATATGGTTCACACGCAGCAACACTCGCAGTTACCTCAAATAATACTACCCCAATTAAATAATCCGCAACGATTACCATTGATAAATCAAGCTTCTTCGAAGCCAACTTTTATGAATGAATATGATAGTTTGTTAAACAAACCCTGCGATGAATTTTTAACTGCAAATGCTACAAAATATAGTAATTCTTTGATAGCCAATTACAATCTGAAAAACTTCTTGAATGCTGATCCTATATTTAACATAGATGTTAAACTATCGAAGCAACTATTGGATATCTACTTTGCCCTTTTGCAATACAAGTTCCCTTTGTTGAATGAAATGGACGTTGTCAAGTTTCATAATGATTATTTCAGTAATATCAGATATGCCAATGAGGATGAGTATCATTTTAATTGTGCAAGAATGTTTTTGATTTACTCTTTGAGTGCGCTGTTGCATAACACTACAGGTAAGTATAGAGGTCCACCACCAGCGAGATTTTTTTCGAGTGCCCTCAGACATATTATCTTCTTTAATGATATTACCAAATTACAAAAAATTGAAATATTAATTTTATTATGCTTCTATTTGATTAGAACGGATAAAGATTCGAACGGACTATATGATGTCGTCTCAGATGCGATGAAGATCTGTATCAACTTGAAATTACATAAGAGCAGAAGTTATTCGGGCATTTCCAACGAATTGAAGGATACACAAATGAGATGTTTTTGGTGTGCTTTCTTACTGGAAAAAGCAATCGGTATTGCTGTTTCTAAACCGTTTGTATTGAAAGAAAGTAAGACTGATACAAATTTACCATTATTTGATTATGAACCATCCAAGGCAATTCATCCTGGCAACGGTACCACTTTTATTAATCAGTCTATTAAAATAAGAAGAATTGAAGCTAAATTTATTGAAACTTTGAACATTCTTGGCTCTACTTCGATTGTCACAAGGGACCAATTGCCAGATGTTGAAAAGTTTTTTCAAGAGTTACAAGACTGGAGAAAAGATTGTCAGGGCTTTAAAAGAGGTATCGAGAATGAAACTTTGAGTGTCTATTATTATAGATCGGTTAGAAACTTGATTCAACCATTTTTAGAGTTGCTAGATCCTGAAGATAGGCTATTTAGAGAATGTCAAGCCGCAGCTGGCCAGATTTGTCAATCAATCAAGGCTTTCCATCAGAAAACTGTGAGTGGTCACTCAATCATAAATATTCATACTACTTTTATTGCGGGTGTTACATTAATTTATTGTCTATGGTTACATCGTAATAGAGACGATATGAGAAGAAAATTGTTGGGAGATGATAAGAAACATACAAGACCTGCTGTCTCAGAAGCCTTGTTTTCAGGATTAGATGATTTGAGAGCTTGTTCTATTTCGTTATATGTTATGGCTGAGAGAACAAAGTTTGCTTTAAGTTTCAGAGATACCTTTGATGAATTGATGCACGCCACGATTGGTAATTTAATATTGAGATGTGGACCTGATTCTTCTGAAATCATTTATAATAGTGAACCTGGTATGCCACCAGCTATTGTCAGAAAGCCTCTACAACACTATACTCTAGAATCTAAATTGAACATGAAGAAGACTGATGCAGATAAGAAAGAAGAAGAAGAAAGAACTAAGCGGAAAGGGCAATTAACCAGATGTGCCATTCCAAGAGGCTTAAGTCATCTGTTGATTCACTCACCTCCATTTGGACCAAGAGACGATTCTTCACAACAGAATTCTCAACAACAACAAAACGATAATCAAAGCTCTCTCCAGCAGCACAACCAGCAAGGCCAGCAGGCGTTAACTCCTGCAGCTTCATCGTTTTTGACTCCAGGGAATCATCATCATTCCTTGAGTGGAGCAGGGAATAATGGCGGGTTATCACCTTCTAATCTAAGAAAAGCCAGTTTAAGCTCTGCATCGTCATTTAGTTACAATTTGAATAATTCGCTATCAAACACTACTACTTTGAGTAACAACAGAGGAGTGTTACCTTCCCCAATGAATTATGAAGTTGGATTATACAATACACCTTCGCCCTCTCTCAACAATACACCAATATTTACTGGTAATCAAAAACCAGCATCTGCTTCCAATACTCCATTGCTCAGCCAATTCAATCAACCACTGCTATCAACCCTGACCGAAAAGACAACTTCCAACAATAACCAAAACTTGCAACAACAGAATATGCAACAACAACAACCTCAGTCTCAACAACTATTAGATAGCCAACAATCTCAACAACAGGTGTCTTTACCTTCACAATCGCAGGTTGTCATTCCAGAACTGTTACCATTTGTTGGTCGTACAACAACGATGATAAACAACATTTCAGTTTGGACTGGAGAATCTGGTCAACAAATCCCTCAAACGGGATTAGTGATGATTCAGAATGGTTCAAATGGTCCAAATAATTCTACCAATAACGGATCAAGTATAAACTTAAATGGAAATTTGAATTCTTCAACCAGCAATTTAATGATGACATATAATGGCAATAACAACGATAATAATGGTGGTAATTCCAATAGTAATGTTAATAGTATGGCTATTAGCAGTTCCACCAATTTACAACAAAATGGTACCACTTCAAATGGAAGTTCAATGCACGTTAACTCGTTATCTAGTATTAGTCAATTGTTGCAACAAACTCAAACCAATGGGAGCAGCCAGCATATACAGGGACAGTTATTTACTGGTTCCTCAACTAATGGTGCCAATGGTAGTGGAACCGCTGCAGGAGATTTAGATCTGTTCAGTAATTGGAACTCCAATCAAAACGATGATTTCTGGAACGTTACTAATGATTTTGGTTTCTTGCCTTAGATATTAAGGTTTCAATTCACTTTTTGCTTATTTTTTTTGTCTTAATTTTTGCTTTCATACACGGGAAAATTGCATGATGAAAGTTTAAATTGTAGATGAAACTACTTTTGAATTTTTATTATCATTAGTTTTCCTCACATATTTCAAATAGTTGCAACGTACTTGTCCTACTTTCGAAACCCACCGTTTTTATTTCTATTTTTATTTTTATATTTTGGTCTATACTGTATTCTAATTAAACTTACGATTTTAAAAAGTATCTCTTATGGATTGGTAACTTCTCAATAATAATAATAATAATAAAAGCGATCAAATTAAATTTTAAAGAATAGTATTACACAAGTCAAAAAAACTTGTTCACTATACAGCATAGATTAATTAAAACCAACACTCAACACATTCCCAACTAACTCCTTCCACAATAACTTTTTCACCAACTCTGCCTATTCCTTCATCATAATCAAATATTGGGAACTTTTTAACACCTGGACCAAAATCGATTAATTTAACCCAGCGGCCTTGCTTATCATCGAACCAGCATCTAATTACAGATATAGGAGCCTCGTAATTCGATTTATCCCATAACACTCCTTGGATCCAATTACCGAGTTTGATCAGACGACCTTCATAGCTGTCGTTTTGTGAAGGGCTAACATCAAAAGTATAACAATCTAGTTTTCTACTCGCTTTTAAAGAAAGATCTTCTTCAATCTCGTTATCAGTTAGAGGGAACACCGAACTGGCTTCTTTACTTGCTGCCCTAAATGCTCCTGGTTTTGAAGTAATTGGATCAATAGTAATCCATATCTCTTCGTATGGTTCTATTTTTCCTGACACAGGGTGTGCCATTGATCCTGTTTCTAGTCTTGTACCATCAGGTAAATCTGAAAAATGACCTATATCTAAAGGAATAGCTGATCTGTCAGGCATAGGTGGTTCATCTGGTAATTTCCCATTATCAGAAATTTGATGAGTTTGACTATGGTGATGCTGCTGTTTTTGTTTTTGTTTCATTAATTGCTTATGCAATTTAGACCAAGTAGTGTATTCTTGAATATAAACCGAATCAAAGAACTGATGATTGAATTCAATCACTTTTTTACCATCAACATCAGGTAGAACCTTATCAGAACCAGCAAATGCCCATTCAAGAGGGAAATGTTTTTGAGCAGCAGTTGGGTTTATCCAAGAACGAATATCAACAAATCTTGCACCAGGTGATGACAAAACTATTGTTAAAGTCTCATCTGTTGGTGGTTTGGAACCTGGTGTAGGATTCCATTGAATGGACAATCTCGTTGACATCACTGCATTGCTGATCATGTTGGAAAACCTGTAAAATGAATGGCTTTATTCGTAGATGATGGCGACTCTTAATTGAATATATACAGTGTGGGGTAGGGGAATCGGGGAATCGGGGAATCGGGACCCTTAAAAATCAAACCTATCTGGTACAGCCACAAACTCATGATCAGGAGCAGCTCTCCAGAATTAGAAGTTGATGCCAGTATTAATTGAGGATATTAGGTAATCCACCATTGGCAAATGGTGCTCAACGTCGATCGACGTTGTAACTTTTACTTCTAATTGCAATTACGTAATGTATATACTAATCATTTGCTGCGTTCTAAAATTTTTCAGTTTTGAGTGGTGAACGCCGTCTGTAGAGAATTGTAGATGCTGGAGGAATTGTTGTTGAAGACGGTGGTGGGTGAACAGAATCGGGACTCTCTGGTATCTAGTGCAGCATCTACAAGGTAAATACTCTGCTGTGAGATCAAAATTATTGTATAATGGGTAAAGGTGCACTTAAATTTGGAGGGAAATCAGGTATTCTTCCAGCTCCAAGACAAATCTTCAAGAAACCTTATAAACATCAAGTTTATCAAAAGGAGCCTGATACGGGTTATGCCGATGGTATTTTACATCCAAAAGGTATTAAGAGAGATTTTGTTCCACCAAAAGCTTACACTATTGAATCAAGATTAGCAAAGACTGCAAGCAAACCAAAGAAACAATTCACAGAAAGTGATTTATCTACATTACCAACAGCTCAACAATACAAGATCAAAAATGCAGAGTTGAGAAGAGCATACTTAAAAGAATCTTATGAAGCAGAAGTCAAAAGACTTGAAAAAGTTGAATACAATAAGAATAAAGCAGAAGAAGAGAGAAAGCAAATGCAATTAGAGGCTGAGAATCATCAAAACTCCAAAGCTGAACTATATACAATCCCAACTATTGAGAGTTATCTATCTGGACCATTAGTCAAACCAAGAACTCCAGAACAAGAAGAAGCTTTGAAATTAAAGAAAGAATCCAACAGATTACAACAACAGTTAAATGTGAAGACAGATCAAGCGATTAAATTATTAGAATTATACAACGCTAGTGCCAATTTTGCCATTACAGAATCCAAACTTGATTTAATGGTTGATGCTGCATTCTCTGAGAGTAAATTGATTGATGCTAATAATTTTATGAATGCAAATGTTGAAAAATTAGGTCGTTTACCAAGTACAAGTGACTTTGATTCTGCTTTAAAAGATGCTATTGTTGGAAATGTTAATAAAGGACCTGGTTTTGATTTGGTTAACGATACATTAACTGGTTATAACAGTGAATTGCATGAATTGGCTGAACAAATAAAGATTGAAAAAAGAGAAAAGGCCAAATTGGAAACTAGTTTGAAAGAGGCAAATATGAGAAAGTTACATGAAGATATGATGAATGAAAGAAAAGCTCAAGATAGCACAAACTAAATTTAACCGTTCATCTATTCTTTTGTAATGCATATGATGACCATACATGTATATATTATATAACTATCTTTGTTTTATTTTTGTTTAGAACTTGTTTGTGGATACAATAAAATTCATTAAATTATATTTACCGTATTAAAACAGTATAATTTCAACTAAGAAAAGGCGAATAAAAAAAAATAGCACAAAAACAAGTTTTTTAAAAAGAAGAAAAGAGAAACAAAAATAAAAATAAAATTCACACGCAAAAAAAATCATATATATATGTACAGGCTAAAGGTTGTCTAAATCGAATTGAAACATAGTTATCTATTTGGTTAAAACTTTGTCAAATGCAGGAATCAAAGTTTGAGCCAAAGCGAAAGAAAAGACTAACTTAGGACCAGTAGTTAATAGTTTAGGAGTCAAACCTTTGAAGAATGAAGTCATACCTTCATTTTTAGCCATGTTCTTCAAGATAGTGAAACCTGATTCATTAGATTCGAAAGATTTGTTTTGAATTCTAGTCTTAATAACATCCAAAGGAGCAGAAACAATCAATGAAGCAGAAGCACCGAATATAGAAGCAACAAAGTTTTGAGACCATGTAGCGGTAGAGTAATCTTGTAAAGCGAAAATATATTCCTTAGCGAAAGCAGAACCACCAAATAAGGCAAAGGAACCTGGAGCATTTCTAGCAGCAGTCCAACCCCAACCTTTATACAAACCAAAACCTTCATCTTTAATAATGGTTAAGAAACCTCTACCTTTAAAAGCTTCAGGATTTGTTTGTCTCTTAATTTTCAGAACATCTAATGGTAACAAGACGATTTCACCAATACCAATTAAAGAACCAGCAGTGGCAGATAATAAAGCCTTACCAGTCTTAGCACCAAACAAATCGTCGTAAGTACTCTTGAAATTCTTGGACAAGAATTCGTTAGCAAATGGTTGACCACCATACTTGTAAACTCTTTGCAAAATCTTGTAACAAGCAGCGTAACCTAAACCTGGGAATAAAGTGAAGAATCTAGAGCCTAAAGGTTTAGCAGCATTTTCTCTAAAAATAACTTGATTTAAAGCAGTCAAGTTAGTAACTTTAGTGGTATTAGACATCAATCTCTTGGAGATGGTGTCAACAGGGTGGAAAACTGCAATCTCACAGATACCCGCAGAGGCAGATCCGAGGATTCTAGCAGTAGCTGACTGTTTTTTATCTGATGAACCTGCTGCTGGAGACATTGATGTACTGAATAAATAGAATGAAGGTACTTAGATGAACAGGAAGAAAAGGAAAAGAGAGAAAAATGGAAACGAAAAGTGATGTACAAAATAAATACATCACTAATTTATTTATTTCTCCAAAGTGCAGGCAGGTCAGAGTCTCACAAGTGAAAAATTTTAGCGCTGTTTCACGTGACCATGAAAGCAGCATGGATTGCCTGTTTGGGACGAGGCGGGCGGTTAGGTGGAAGGGATCGCTTTTTTTACCTTTTTTTTTAGTTTTGTGCTGCTTTTTTCACCCCTTTTTTCACAATTGTACGATATGGCTAGATATTTGGTTACTCACTGGTTATTTGTTGGTCACATGGTTTAAAAGAAACAGGGATACTTAAGGATTGGGTTCATTTAGATATAGCATGAACGATTCAGTTTCCCTGTTCAGTTTCGGTAATTTCGTTCCTATGTGCACTAAAGCTGCTTTACCCTTATGTGCAATGATCAGTCCGATGCCCACAACTAATATAACCACAAGGGGTATAGTGCCTAGTTGTTATGCCCAAACAGTTTGTATATCTGATACAACAATATTTCAATTAGGTTCTGTATGTTTACAAGTTGCTTCATTGATTATAATACTTATTATTATATCCAAGATTGAGCGACGATACACGGCTGTTGGAAGGAAAGAGATGATCTTTTTTTTCTCCTTTTATGAATTGCTTATATTGAATAGTTTAATTGTGGATGTAGGTGTGATTCCACCAGGTTCCACATTATATGGAATATTTGCATCCAGTCAAATTGCAATAGGAGGTGTTTGCTGTTCTGTGCTGTTTTTTGCTGGGATGTCAAATTTTAATTTCTGGGATGATGGATCCTTTTGCAGCATGTTATCATTGAGCATTTTAACAGTTTCTGTTTTCACTTCATTTTTCATGGTTGCAAGTTTTACCTTCTTTAACAAATGGTGTGACTGGTCTTTTTTAAGCCCCCATTCTACAGTTGTACTGTACTCTTTCTATTTTGTTGCTCAAGGGGTTTTATTAATTCTTTACTTCATTTCTCAATTGGTTACTTGTCTTTTCACTTTGAGAGTTAATTGGTGGGCTATAGGTGCTTTATTCTTTGTGGTTTTGTTTTATTCTGCATCTCAGATGTTTATTTATGTGATGAATGAATCTATATGTGAAGCATTGAATCATTATTTTGATGGTTTAATATTTAGCAATTTAAGTAATATGTTTGGGATTATGATGATTCACAAATACTGGGACATAATAACTTTCGATGATGACGAATATATTATGTATACAGGATATATGTCAGAAAATGGATCTTCTAAAAATGGCAAGAAAGGATTTTGAAATATAAAACACTTTTTAAATTAAAACTTTTGTTTGTTTCTAGATCATAAATTACAATAATCTATATATATACATATATATATTTGTTTAAAAAACAACAAAACAAAAAAACCATGACACATAACCAAATTTAATTTTAAATGGCTTCAAAATCTTCGACCTTATCCAATAAGCCACCTTCCTTCTTTTCCTCGCCTCTTTTGAGGAATTCTTTACCAAAGGTAATAAGAATTAACTTATCCGTTAACTTGTATAACCAACTAGCAATAACCATAATACCACCCAGTATTGTGATAATTCTGATAGAAAATTGGAAGAATGACAATCTTTTTTCCTCGATAATAAGTTTTATTGGTTCGAAATCATATTTGAAAAATATTCCAGGAACGTATTTACCAGTTGATCCATAGCTAGTTGATGAATATTGATTAGTATCAACTTCCAAACCTAATTTCTTAAACAGAGTTGGCACAACTCTCATTTGATATTGGAAAGTATGTTTATGTTCATTGGTAGTTTGAATAGTCATGTCTAAAGGATTATCTAGATATGGATAGAATTCACCATAAGAAAATTCAGTAATGACGTGAGTGAAATTCAAAGCTTCTTGTGGTGTAATTGTACGATCTCTATATCCGAATCCCTTAGCAGTGATGTGGAAATCACCACGAACTCTATTAACTGGAATATAACCGTATATTCTACAAGCAGGTTGTCCGCCATCTAAATGAACACCTTTTTGATTGAATTCAGCAATGACGGAACGTCCCAAAACTTCTTCTAATTCAGGTGTCACTGTTTGCTTTTCAGATTCAAAAAACCATCTTGGAATATTCCATGTAGTACCTTGATAATTCAATAGTTCCGCAGCAAGGAATCTATCATCTGTCATATCTCTAGCATTAGCATCGATGTAATTACAAGGCATAGCCACAGTCATATCAAGATTGATCCGGAGATCTTTACGAATCACTTCATCAACTGAAAATTGATGATCAACGTAACCATCAATATAACCACCAACTTCTACCCAAAAGAGGAACATCATAAATATATATGTAATTATAGATGATAGCGAACCTCTTGAAGACCTCACTTGCTGTGAAGGTGGAATCTTAGCTGTAAAACATGGTATTAGTATATACTCAACCGTGATCTAAAAGAATGAAAAATGGAGGAAAAAGGTTAATGTAACTTACGAAACGCATCAAACGTTCTGATGAACTTTCTGGATTGCTCCATTGCACAATCTTCAGTGGTATATTATTGCAAGCTCAAATTGCAAATGCCATAAAAGCAACCAACCACTCCATCAACATGCCAATCTAAACTAAATACACCAAGATCCAACCACCTGGCACCGGCCATACTAACAAGGCTCAGGCGGCCAGGCCTTCCAGTTTCCACCACCCTGTCAGGTCGTGTGCCAACCGCCTTCTTACTTGATCAGTTTTATCGACGCGTCGTCCCAAATTCTTTCCCGATCAGGCAAATTTTGTCTTTAGAATTAAGGGGTGCCTTCTATCGTAATTAATGCCTGGGACGGTAATTTAAAGAAACTTTTCACTTTGCTCTTTTCCTGGGATTGTTTATCTTTTTTGTATTGTTGGAGTTAATTTTGTGTTAAGGCCAACAATAATATAGTGCATACGAGCATGAAAATATGACATCTGAAGACAACGCAGATGTTATTATTGAAGAATTAGAAAGTCTTTTGGCTATATATCCTGAATCTGAGATATCTCTATCAGACAAAACGGGCTCTATCAGGATACCCGTTATTTTATCAAACCCATTAACTATAAAGATTGGTGATAACACAGCAACAACTATAACTAGACTTCCCGCTATACTTTTTAATTTTAGTCTCACCAAAGGCTACCCTTACACTGACCCTCCACAGATCAACCTGATTAGTAATAATGACTGGATACCTAAATCAAAGCTTGAAGACTTAGAATCAAAATTGATTGAACAGTGGGGTGAGTTTCAAGATATCATTTTATTCTTCATGATTGATTATTTGAAAACAGAATCTGAAAATGCATTTGGATGTATTGATTTATCACAGGATTACATAGCAGATAATAAAACCATGTACGATAGTTTGATAGAGTGTGATAATCTAGGCAAAAAAGAAGAGTTTAATTTACAAACGTTCACATGTGAAATATGTCAAGATGATAAAAAGGGAGACATGATAGAAGAAATCAAGCCATGTGGTCATTTATTTTGTATTGATTGTTTAAAAGAATACTTCACTTCAAACATCACTAAAGGTGAAGTCGATAATATTCATTGTCCTGCATATGAATGTACAAAAACGCATGTTTCTAATTCAACGAGGTTGAATAAAGGTATAACTAATCCATCTGAACAAGATATATCCAGTTTTGAGAAGGAGTTTTTTACTAGATCATTTGACACAGAGATACTTTCAAAGTTATTATCTGAAGATTTACTCAAACGTTATGAATCCCTTTATGAAAGGCAGCAATACGATAGATACAGACGTTTATTTCCTTTCCGTGTTGCTGAATGCCCTCGTAAAAACTGCGCAAGGTTTTTTCTTCGTGATGATAGCGATCAACTGTTAACGGTATGCCCATATTGTAAATTTGCCTTTTGTTTCAGTTGTTTAAGATCCTGGCATGGAATTTGGGGAGCTTGTAAAGCTGCAAAGACAGGAAGTATCCCATTTGAAGATTTAGATAAATGGATGAAAAGCGAACCAGATTCAAAAGAACGGCAGGCGTTGGCTTTCAAGTATGGTAAGAAAGCAATGGCACTTGCTCATGATGAGTACGTTGCAGATCAGATGTTTGAAGAGTTGGTCAGTCAGGAAGGGTCAGGTATTTCTAGATGCCCTGTTTGTCAATTAGTTATTCAAAGATCTGAAGGATGTAATAAAATGACATGTACGAGATGCTTTAATTACTTTTGTAATTTATGTGGAGAAATTTTACAAAAGGTGGATCCATATGAACATTATAATAACCCTAATAATGAATGTTATAGACGTTTATTCGAGGGACTAATACCAGCTGAGCATTTTACTTAAATTTAATTTATGAAGTTTTTTTTTTCGAATAAATGAAAATGGGGAATAACTATAGACCATTATGTATGTAAATAAATATATAAATGAATAAAATAAAACAAAATAAATAAATAAAAAGGAACAATATGTAGATAAAAAAAAGCTTACCGTAACTATTTATAACTCTTAGCAGGTCTGTTATATCTCACCACTTCTCTTATTAAGCGTCTTCTTCTGAATTCACCATTTTTATCGTATGCCCAATTATTATCAATATTAACCTCTTTCAAAACGTTATTTTCAATACACCAATCCTCAATAGCATCATCATAGATCCAATCAGAGTCAGTCACATATCTCCAACTCGATGAAGGAGTTTCCACTGAAGATAGAGTAGTTGTCCCCACTGGTTTTTTGCGATGTAATCTATCTTCATTTGTCATATTGAATATCGATTGAGAATATAAAAATGGTTCATATACTTGCGTATTGATTGCACTCTGTTTTTCAATCTCAAATACTTGCACTTTACGATACTGTGGAGGATCATCAACGATCATCTCCGTAATTGACTTGATTTGCTTTTCAGTTTTCAATTGCTTACTCGTTTTCTTCTCTCTACGTTCTGGATTTTCAAGAGCCTCTATTGAGGCAGGTCTATAATGATCTAAAAATTCTTGTCTCTTTGGGTGGTTCATTAACATTCCTACCCAAACAGACGTTATTATGATAAATCTCCATGGAATAAAAGGTCCTAAAACGGAAACGACTAGAATCAAAAAGACAAAATTGAAAAATAATCTCGTTGATTTTTTTTCATCTTGGAAACTACAATTTTCATGAACCAGTTTTTCAAAATTGTCCATCATTTTAATTATATCTGACATTAAATTCTGTAAATCTTTCATGTTTATTAATAGTTTAATCTTACTTGTAACACCCCCTTTTGGTTTTTCCGCTAATGGATCTCCTGCTTCATTTTCCTCTTGCTTTAAATAAGTATCTTCCAAAATAGTTTTGAACACTAAATTACTATGAGAATCGGCAGTCATTATATCGTATATCATATTAGTTGATCCATCATCCAATTCAGAGTCTGTAGAATTTCTAGATGATATAGTGGCTGCATCATTTAATAATGCTTCTAAAGTGGCTGTTCTTTCTGCCTCAATTTCTTCTTTATTTATTTCCCATTCATTATTAGGTTTTAAAAATCCAAAGAGTAATGGATCTCCTCTTGTTCTTGTAGGTGTTAAATAAGGTTTTGAAATTGGATGTCGATATAAGTAATTTGGAATCATTAATCCATATGTAATGTATAACAAAGGATAAACTAAAAATAGAAAAGGATAAAGGCAACCCCAAGTATATAATATTAATGATGTTATCGTTAAACATGGATCATCCCATGACACAACATGGATAATGAAATATTGAAGTGTAAAGACAATGTCCATCTTAGAACTCAATTTTTTGAAATTGGATGAAAGTCTAGTTATTGATAATGCAGGTCTTTCCACTCTATGAGGATCTTGTAATCTTTCTTTTAAACTTGATATCTGATAGTCTGTCTTATTACCATATAAGTTATCCACCATTCTATTAACTAATTTATCCATAAAGTGAATCTTTTCTTTCTTCTCATCGTCAGTTAGATTCTCAAACTTCATAGTTTCTTCGGTGTTTAACTTATCTAATCCTATAGATGATAAAGTAGATACAAATGCAGCTAATGTTGCCCTTTTACCTTTATCATTGCCACCACTATTGCTATCTCTTCTATTCTGAAGATAACTATTTGATCTTTCCTGGAGTTCACTGATTGTATTTATGGCAAACTTTCTTGTGTGTGACATTGGCCTGCCTGAGCTAGACGTTGGCCTATCAGGGAGCCTTGGTGGATCAGAAGACATTCTGCAAAGTTATTGAATCGTAGTTGATTTTCTAGTGATCTAACACAACAAAAGACAATTTAACAGTGATTAGAGCCAAGTGAAATAAAAGATAAAAACGATTTTGCGGGTTGAAATAGTTGCTTTGTGTGGCGCATTGTATGGAGTAACTGGCCCTGACGATAGATGTGGCTGGTATCGGGATCTGTTGTTGATAATACTGTACTTACTTTTACAGTTTGATACAACTCAAAACATAAAACTGTAAATATAGAATTTTTAGATCATTATGATTTTGTAGAAATGAAAGAATGGCCTTTAAGGATTGCAACAATGCCTACCATGGTTCCCCACAGAAACCACAACAGATAACAAGTCACAGGCAGTGCGCAGGTCAAAAAGAAGCAAAAAAACAAAAAAATTTCCATTTTTCAGCTTTTTTAGTTTTTTTTAGTTTTTTTAGTTCTTTCATATCGCAGTTTGTTATCGAATTTGGGTGTTTTCCAGCTACTGAAGAACGGATCAATTGAATACAAATGACAAAGAAGAAATCATTAGAGGACCTTATAGAATGGGCAACTTCAAGTGGTGCCGTTATTGATCCCCGAATCGAATTCGAATACACTGCTGGATCTGGAATCTCTGCATTTTACAAACCTAATGATGAGTCTTCTACCTCTGGCAAGTTAATAATAAGCATCCCAAATCATATGATACTTAAACCAACAGATGCCCTCAAATACTTCAATTTATCAGGATCGGATTTTGATGACGATGTTGCAATTTTGAAATTGTATTTATGTTCACTACGCAGCTCAAACAAAAAAGATTCTTTTTATGATGCATATTTGAATAGTTTACCAGATTTAAGAGCAATTGGATCACCTTTAGCTTTCAATCCTTGCGAATTAGAATTATTAGCAGGAACGAATATATATCATGGAGTTAAAATGAAGTTGAGGAGTATACTTGAAGAGTATACTAAGCTTTTAAAGAAACTCGAATTGAAACCAGAGAAGGATTACATCAATTTAAATGAAGTTGAATTGTACGATTGTATGATCAAAGAGGTTAATGATTCGAATACTAAATGGTTTTCATTTGGTTGGTATTTATGGGCACATTTAATTTTAACTTCAAGGGCGTTTCCATATAGGTTGATAGATTCAAACAGTGATAATAAATCAGTTATGTTATTACCCGTTGTTGATTTGCTAAATCATAAAGCTGGTTCTAAAGCATCATGGTTTGGATCAAAGGATAAATTTGAATTAAATATTGATGAAGAATCATATCTTGGAAAAAAAGGTGTTGAAATTTTCAATAATTATGGACCTAAAGGTAATGAAGAGTTATTTATGGGTTATGGATTCACTATTGATGAAAATGAATTTGAAACATTGACTTTAAGTTTGGATATTAGTGGTATATTACAAGAATTGAATGAGTATATAAAAAAGGGCCAATGGGCTATAAAATTACCAAAATTATCAGATTATACGTATTCGATCAATGATGCATTAGATGATCATAAAGAAGAAGAAGAAGAAGAAGAAAAAGGAGGAGGAGGAGGAGATGGATTAAACAACAAAAATGTCATTTTCATTTGTAATAAGAATCATCTACTACCTGATGGATTACTTGAACTATATTCCTTCATGTCTAAAAATGAGGAGGATAATTCAGAAACGTTAATGAGTAGGTTAAATGGATTAAATAGATTGAAAAATGCATTGGAGGTGAAGTTTAAAGGTAAACTAGATAAATTAATACCGTTAACGACTAATGCTATCGAAGAAGCCAATGCATTAGATCCTACTTTTGAAAAACATTATAGATCAAATTACGAAAATATCAAGAGATACAAAAAGGGACAATTACAGATATTGAAATTAGTGAAAAGTCAAATCAAATTACAAGAGAAAAAACTATTAAAACAATTCAGAAATAGATTGATTACATTGAAAGATATCATAAAGAAAGAAAGATCATTTGATCCATTTTTAGAATTAATTAATTTAAAAGAAGACACAAGTATTGATGATATGGGTAAATATGAAATGGAATTGATTGTTCATTTATGGATGTTGAAATCAGTTAATGAGGTTGAAGAAGATACGATATCTATAAAATGGATCAAGAATGAATTTGCAAAATGTCAAATAGAGTCAAATGATCCACAATTCATCGAAATTTACAATGATTCAATAGTACCACTTTTAAATGATCATTCGAAACTACTAAGTGGATCCAATTGGACTCTATCTGATTTCTTAAAGATTCATACAGTGTATGAAAGAAATTCATATGAAAAGGGTTCTAATTTAGAGCCAATTTTAATTGAACCAACTCTAATTTGAAAAAAAAAAGAGGATTAACGTGAAAGTTTGATATAGAGTGATAATGAAAATGGAATTACACTTCTGAGATATTGTAAAGGCTATGGCAATTTTTCCAACACTCCAAATCAAATTGATCAACTCAACCAACCACTGATAGCCAAGTCACCTTTCACTTCTGATAATCAAAGACAATTCCATAATGCTGTCACAGAACCAGAATTGGCAGACATTTATAATTTATAATTTTTACTCGAATCAAAGAAGGAAAAAAGCCGCACAGAAAAAATAAAAAACATTTAGATTTGTTTACATTTCAAATTATTACAGGTTTAAAAATTTATAGAAATCTTTAAATATTGTAAATATAACTAAGTTACAAGTACAAGTAATAATGAAATTAATACTGTAATTAAGTATAATAATGACAACTACATCACTATTAAGTGATAGACAATTACAAGAATTAAATAAATCGATAATTCAGTATTTAAAACCGATATTAATTAAAGATGATGATTATGAATCATTGAATAAAATAACTAAAAAATTATTAAATTTATCAATTGAACAATTCAATAAAGATGAAGAATCAACAATACCTAATGATTATTTAATTAAGAAATGGTCAACTGTACTAAGATTGCAGAAAAAAATATACAATCTTGAGAAAGAACTAGATGAACATAAAAAGGAATTACTAAATTCAACAATGACAACGACAACGACGATGACGACAAGAGAATTGGGTAATGATAAATTTTATTGGATACCTAAACGATTAAAAAACACATTAACTTTACATAACAATCCAATAACTTGTCTATCTATCCATCCAACAAAACCAATATTAGCAACAGCTTCAAATGATGGATGTATTATAATATGGGACTTGTTGAATTTATCAGAACCAACAAAAATAATTAAAAATGCACACACTAGATCAATCAATGGATTAACTTTCCAAGAAACCACCACTTCAAATACGATATCATTAATATCATGTTCATCTGATTTATTTATCAAGATATGGGATTGTCAAACAGGTAAATTAATAAGATCATTAACTGGTCATGATCATTTAATTTCCAAAATAAAAATTTCAACAAATGATAATAACGTATTAATTAGTTGTTCAAGAGATAAAAGTATTAAAATTTGGGATTTAGTAAGTGGTTGGTGTACAAAGACAATTATAGGACATAGTGATTGGGTTAGAAATTTCGATTTGTCAAGTGATGGTAATTGGTTAGTTTCATGTTCAAATGATTTATCTGTTCGATTATCTCATGTTTTAACAGGTACTGGTATTGGATTATGTATAGGTCATGAACAAGTCATTGAAGATGTGGTATTCTTACCTAGATCAGTTGATAAATATCTCGATGAATACACAAACTTAACTACAAATACAAATAATACTAATAATAATAATGATAATAATAATAATGGTAATAATAATGATGATAATAATAATAACAACGAATATAAAAATTTACCGTATAAATATTGTGCTAGTTGTGGAAGAGATTCACTAATCAAAATTTGGAAATTACCTTATCCGAATATAAACATCCAAGGCAATCCAATACCCAGTGGTAATCCAAAAGGTGAACTTATATATGAAATTAAAGGGCATTCATCATGGATACGTCAATTGGAAGTACATCCAAATGGTATCTATTTAGGTAGTTGCTCAGATGATAAGACTATAAAAATCTGGGATTTACGTAGTTTATCAAAAAAGGATAAAAAAATGAGGAAAGAGGAGGGTGAAGATGAATTGATTTGTTTAAGTGAGTTGAAAAATCATGAAAGTTTCGTCAATTGTTTCCAATTTGCTAAACCTGTAATTAACGAAGAATATTATTCTGTAGGTGATGAAAAAATAGATAATTTAAAGAAAAGACAATTGTTAGAGAATGGTATGAGGTGTTATTTAGTTAGTGGATCTGCTGATACATCAGTTAAAATATGGACATAAACGAAAAAAAAAAGAAAAAAAAAAAATCTATTTATTTATATTTATATCTATATCTATATATAATATATTATTATTATTATTATTATTATTATTCTTTAATGATACTTTGAATAATATCATTCCAAACAGAAGCACAACGATTTGAACAAAATCTTCTCTTTATTGGAATTGAAACAGCGTCTTTAAAATCCCAAAATTCCATCAATTCAGCAACAGGTTCAATAACGATATTGTTACAATATCCACAAGAATCACCATTATTACCATGAATTAAACTTTTTATAGCTAATTTGAAAATATGTTCAGGTGCTGTTTTCCTCCAACGAATCAATTCTGATTTTGAAACTAAGTATTTTGAAATTGAACGTAGACAAAATTCAGTTAATCTAGGACACCAATTAGAAGAGGAGAAAGGAGTTGTTGTTGTTGTTGTTGTTGTTTTGTTGTTTTTCTTTGAAATACTGAAATCATTTGAATAATCAAAGAAATCATTTATATTTTCTTGTAAAGTTGTTAAATTTCGAGATAATGAAATTGAATTTAAATTTTTTTTAAATTGATCATTATCATGTCTCTTTTTAATATAGTGAATTTTACCAACTTGACGTAATGTACCATCTTTAACTTTAATTGGATTATTATCATATAATTGATTATATTTTATAATATCAATTTCAAATTTAATATCAATCTTTTGAGATTCAATTAAAGGATTTGGTCTAATTCTAATAATTTCTAAATTTTTTAAATTTAAAATATTATGAGGTAAAAATTTAATCTTATTATTTGATAAATTTAAAGTTTTCAAAAATTTTAAATTTTCAATTAAACCAGGTATTCTTGCAATTTTATTATCACGTAATGTTAAAACTTGTAAACCTGAAATTTCAAATAATTTTGGTGTAATTGATCTTAATTCATTATGAGATGCATGAATATGTAAAATTGGTTGAATAAAACCATTTGATCCATAAACAACTAAATCTTTAAAATCTGATATTTGTTCAGGTAATGAATTTAAACCTAAATCTTCTAATTTTAAATAATAATTGATATTTTTAAAATCTAAATCTCTATCAAATAATAATGTAATTAATTCAGATGATCTTTGTGTTGAAATTGATGAATTTTTAACAACAAAATATGTTGGATCATCAAATAATTTAGGTGAATAACCTTCAGGAAATTTAGAATCATTTAATAATATACCATAAACTTTACCATCACTATCTAAAGCTAATTGTTCATGTTCATTATCTATATCATTATATTTTTGTTGTAATATTGATGATTGAGGTCTTAAAATAAATGCATTAGGATCTTTAGGTAAATTATTATTAAATGAAGTCTTTTGTCTTTTCCTTAATGGTTCAACATTAAGTATTGGTTCAATTAAAGTTGATTGTGAAAAAAATTGTGATGGTGGAGAAGAAGGTATTGCATTATTATTTAAATGTTTATTATGATTAAGATTACTATTGTTATTATGATTATCTAAATCAGTCAATTGATTAGTTAATGTACAACCATTCATAACATCAATCTGTTGAATAGGTGGTGAACTAGGTATAGTAAAATGAAATGATTTATTATCATAAGGTATATCACTACTAGGTTGATCAAATCGATTGATATCAACATCATAAGCATTATAAAAAGTTGTATTTGCAATTGATTGTTGAGGATGAGGATGAGAATGAGGGTGTAGTTGTCTATTTTTGTTGTCAAAAAATGGTATA
The DNA here is from genome assembly GCA_030556425.1 of Ogataea ovalis. Lineage (NCBI taxonomy): Eukaryota > Fungi > Ascomycota > Pichiomycetes > Pichiales > Pichiaceae > Ogataea > Ogataea ovalis. Next base: position 258,836 of record JAKTTZ010000013.1, read on the forward strand.
AATGAAGAAGAAGATGTTGTAAACATGGCGAAATCAGATGTATCTGAATAAATCTTTCTATCTTTAATTAAATTTTCATCGTTGTCATTATAGTTTAAATCGTTATTATCATTATGGTTATTATCATTAGTATCGTTATCGTTATTTTCGTGATGCAATTGTTTACGTTTCGTTATCCCCGGATCATCAAAATTACCAAACGATGAATTATTTTCAACATCATTTGATATCAATTGAGATTCCGGTTTCCTCTTATTTGATGAAGTGATCTCCATTGTACAAGTAAAAGTAAATATAAATATAAATATAAATATATATATATTAACAATAAGTGAAAGAAAGATGTAGACAAATCAAGTGTAAAAACAAGTAAAAACACCAAAAAAATAAAATAAAAGAATGCATGAAAAAAAAAGAACGCCAAAAATTACTTAAAGAAAATAGACGCGTCGATTTTAAAGGGGTAAAAAAAAAAAAAAAAATCCCTAAAAACTAAAAATTAAAAGAAAAACAAAAATTAATTTGATAAAATGATAAAAGTAAAATAATTCATAAATGATAAATGATAGATATGTATTTTTAAATTTGCAAAGAGGAAAAGTAATTAAACCTAAACCTAAACCTAAAAGAGAATTTTTTTTTTAAATTTCAACAATTCTAGGTTTTGTAAACACCATAGCACAAGTTAATCTTCTTTGATGTTTCTTTTTCTTACCATTATTATTAATTTCATTATTTTTTTCATCTTTTGTTAAAATGTTATAATTTTCTTGATCTGATCCTGTAAATTCAACAATATTATCATCATCGTTTTCATCATCTGATTCATTATTTGAATAATTAGGTAATGGTTTAGGTGTTGGTAATGCAGAAAGTGAATGATGACGATGATGAGTAGTATTTGTATTTGTATTAGTGTTATTATTATCATCAATATGATGATGATGATGATGGTGATGATGATTATGATGATGAGTATTATTATTAGTAGTATTATTATGTTCAGTAACTGTGTCATTTGAATTAACTTTCTTTAAATTTGTATTTTGATTCCAAGAATGAATGAATTTTTTATTTAATTCATCATCAAACCAACTAAAACTTTTTTGACGTTGTTTATTAATTCTATTTTCTAGAATACTAAAAGCATCATCATCGTTATTATTATTAGTATTTGAATTTGAATTTGAATTATTATCATTAAAATTTGAGTCAAATATTGAATCAGTCTCTGAAGATTGATCTTTTAAAGATGATATATCTTCAGATGGTGATAAATCAACAACGTTATTATTAGATGATGGTGATTCATCTAAAGGTGAAATAAATTCTTTTGTAACATCACAACCATCACCATCACCATCACCATCATTATCAGTTGATTTATTTGTATTATTTTCAAAATGATAATTATTTAACATGGCTTTAATATTTCTCATATCTTTAGAAACTAAATCATCACCATCATCACCATTATTATTATTATTATTATTGTTATATACGATTGATAAATCATGATTTAAATATATTACAGGATCTGATTTTGAACGTTTACCAAATGCGTTTTCATCATTAGCAATATCAACTGATGAACCCCTAACACCAACATCATTCAAACATTGACTGTTATCATGATCATGATGATGATGATGATAATGATTCTTATTTGGTAAATTTGTTGAAAATGCTCTTCTTTTTTTAAAATAAACTAATGAACCAATCATGGGGACAGTACCTTTACATGGTGGTTTAGTTGAACATGGGCATGCATTTAACACATTATTATCATCATCATCATCATCATTATTATTATTTTTAACTATGTTATCATTAAGTATTTCATTTCCATCGTTATATAATATGCTATTTTTATTATCATTGTTTTTATTGTTATTATTACTATTATTGTTGTTAATTGGATCATCAGGATCACTTATAATAAGCACAGATCCACAACGTTGCTTAATGCTACCATTACTCGTTGTGCTATGATTACTATTGTTTCTCTTATAGTTAGGTATTGTATGTTGTATCTGATGATGTCTTGAATCTTCCATGATGTGACTATACTCTTTGAAAGCTCAACAAATATACATAAATATGAAACCAATCAATTGATATTAAAAGAACAAAACAAAAAAATAAAAAAAAAACAATATACAACTAATAGAAGGAGAGAGAACCCTGAAAAAAACATAAAAAGAAAAATGGCAACTATTATAATTACCTAATTTATTTAGATTATGTAATCTTACAGCATCACCCCACAAATTTTTTATTTTTTTTTTATTTTTTTTTTGTTTTTCTTTGTTTGTTTGCTATTTGCCTGTTTGTGTGTTAACGGTGGCGGTGGTGGATTGCCTGTGTGCCACCATCTCCATCTCCATCTGCTATCGCTGAGACACCGTGTACATGTAGATAGCATATACTGTAATTACAACCACCAACACAACAAACAATACAACAAGACAACAATACAACAATCAATATACCCGTGCAATCAGCCAGCAAACAGCCAAAACCACCACGCAAAAACGCAAAGAGGCAAAACGCAAAGACGCAACGCAAACTAAAAAGCAAACCGCACCGCATCGCACCGCCCCTCCAAACAGTCACTCGACAATCGGCGTTATTGTCTTCTTCTCGTCTCTTTGATTACTCCCCTGATTACGTAGTTTTACCCCCCTCCCTCGTTTATTCTACAACTCTCCAAATAATGTAAATCATCCAAATTACCATGAAAATTATATAAGCTGCTAAATAAAAGTAAAAAATAATTAAATAAAATAAAATAAAATAAAACAAAAAAGATAAAGTAATAAAAAAAAGATAAAGTAAAAAAAAAAAAAAAATAAACAACCAAAAACCCACATTAATCATCTAATCATCATTTCAAAAACTAACATCAACTAAATGCCAAAATGTTAATTTAATTCTTTCCAAATAATAAAAACTTTTATTTAATAAATTTTTTAAAAAAAATTCAAAATTTAAATTTTCAATAAATTTATCAATTTTATTAATTGAATTTATTGAAAATTCATAAAATTTTTTTGTTGAATTTATTAATTCATTATTATTAATGTTATTGTTATTATAATTAATTTTATTTAAATTAATTAATTCAATTTCATTGTTATCTTTATTAACAAATAATAAATTATTAAATTTTAAATTTAATAATTCTTTATAAATTAAAATAATTGTTAAACTGAAAACTCCAACTGTAATACCCATTATTAATTTTTTTTTCAATGATTCATAATCATTAATTGAAGATGAAGATGAAGATGAAGTAGATGCACTAGATGATGATGATCTCTTCTTTTTACCCTTTTTCTTTCTTTCAGATTTTGAAAAATTTGTTAATGATTGATCAATTATAATTGAATTTAATTCACTTAAATTTAAATTTTGAATTGTTAATAAATTATTAAAATTAAAATTTGGTTCTAAACTATTTAAAAATTCAATTAAAGGTATTAAATCATCATCAATTGAATTTAAATTTAATGGTTGACAAATCATTTTATTTGTTAAAATTTTTGTCTTATTAATTGAATAATTAAATTCATTTTTTATAATAATTGGTATAAAAGGTTTATTAATTAAATTTGGTAATAAATAATTATCTTTATTAACAATTAAAATAATTAAACTTGAATTATTTTCATCATTTGTAAATTCAATTTTATTTAAACATTTTTTATAATTTTTTAATCTTTTAATTAATTTATCTTTTTCTAATCCAATTATTTGAATTTTAATTAAATTATTATTAATTTTTTTATTATTATTATCTTCTGATAATAAATTTGGTATTGAAACTTTTGGCATTATAAATGATGGTATAATTGTTGATGAATCAATTGTATCATCATCATTTTCTTCATCTTCTGTATTTTCTTCATTATCAGAATCTGAATCAAATACAATAACTTTATGATTTGATGTTTGAATATTTAAATCATCTAAATTTCTTTCTTCATTATCTGAACTTGATAATATTGATCCAATATTTGGTGATAAATCCAATTTAATTTTTTTATTATTGTTATTATTATAATTATTTGTTATATCTTGAAATTGAGTAATTGATTGCCATGAAGTTATTGAAAAATCATTATTTCTATAAAATGATGATGAATTATTATTATTATTAATTAATAATTCATTATTAATATCAAAATCTAATTCAGGATTTTGTAAAGTTTGATAAATTGAATTATGTGGTGATAATAATGATTCTTTACCCTTTTTATTTTCAAATAATGAAATATCGGTGTTAATAATATTATTATTGCTAATTTGTGGTGGAGTTGGTGATGGTGATGGTGAAAAATAATAAGAATTTGAATAATTTGAATTCATCAATTTATATTTATCTTTATCCTTATCTTTATCTTGTTGATGTTTTATCTTTTTCTTATTTGATTGTAAGATCATATTTGAAATTGAAATAATTGTTGAATAAAGTTGCGCAGGTTAAAAAAATAAATAAAATAAAATAAAATAAAATAGTGAAACGGCTTAGAAGTGAGAGAGTGCGGGAGACTGAGACTGAGACTGAGACTGCAGGGGGGGAGAGGGAGAGGGAGGCGAAGATAGTGTGAGATGAGTGATGAGTGATGAGAGAGAGATAAGGATAAGCTGGCTGATGGGATGAAATCAAATATATTTGAATACTCTCCGTATACTAGATATATATATATATATATATATATAATATAATTATATATATTTAACCGATGGAATCAATAAATAGATGAATAAATAAAAAGTGTGAGTAGCAAAACAGCAACAGCAGTACCAAGACAGGGGAGGGAACAAGAAAGTGTCAAGTGTCAAGTGTCAACTAACAGGTGCTAATAAAAACGATAATCGCGGGCCAGGTTCAAGAGTGTAAGAGTGTCTCACAGGGGTGGATATATAATATAATATAATATAAGATAAAAGATGAAAGATAAAAGATAAAAGAATAAGATGATATAAGAGGTAAAAGAATAGTAACAAAAGAAAAACAGAGAAACAGAATAAACCAAACAAGATAAACAAACAAACAAACAAACAAAGAAAACATAAAGAGGCAAACAAGCAAAAATCACTGAGGGGAAAAACCAAAAATGACCAACAAAAATTCAAATTTAAATTAAATTAAAAAAATAGTAATAAAATTAACCGTCGATCGACTTAAAAAAATCGACTGATTAATAAAAAAATTCCTCGTCGATCGTCTTATCAGTTAATCGACAACGAATTTCCCAATTCGGCAACGCGTTATTTTAATTATTTTTATGGGGTTTTTGCTTTTCTTTGCTTGTTTATTGTTTTATTTAGTCTTTATATATATTGGCTGCCTCCCTGTTTTTACCGGTTTGTTTTCTTGTTTGCTTGTTTTTATTTTTTTTTTTGCCTTTTTGCTTTTTTGCCCTCTTGTTTCTTCACATTATTTTATTACTTTTATCACTATCCATCATGTTCTCTTTCTTCTCCTCTTCCTCCTCCTCCTCCTCTAAAAATAATAATAATATCTCAATTGATTCTCCGCCAAATGTTGTCGATTTTAATACAATTACAACTAGTCCAAAAGCTACAACACCGACTCCAAAAAAGAAGAGTTTCTCCTTCTGGCCATTCTCAAAGACTTCAAATAATACAGATAATATAGATAATTATATAGATAGTTTAAATAAAAATAATAATAATAAGGAATTAAATACAAAGATTAATTCATCAAATGATAAAGTTATTGCAATGAAGAAGATTGAATCATTTAATGAAGAATTTATTGATATTCAAATTAGAAAATTATCATATGCAGAAGTTGCCGCTTTATCAATTAATCAAGAACAGGAAAAGACTACTTTTAAAGATAAAGATTTAAAAAATAAAGATACAACAACAAATAATGTTGTTATTGATCAAGAATTAGAATTAGAAAAATCAATAACTGATTTAGAATTTGCAAATAATTATTCAAATGTTAAAAAATACAATGATAGAGATGAAATTGATGATTTACATTTAATTGAACAATTTGATGATGATGATGTTATTTTATTTAATGGTAAAGGTGGTAAAAAATTACCAAGAAGATTTGTTAAAAATGGTAAATATTTAAAGAAAAGAGATGTTAAACATTAGCAATAGAGAAAAAAAACACCAAAAAAAAAAATTTGAATTCCTTTATATGTCTTTGTTATTATTATTACTATTATTACTATTATTATTATTATTATTATGTTATTATTACTATTACTCTTATTACTATTACTAAATGATCATTATTGATTAATGTGTACTTGATAGAAATAAATAAATAGTTAATTAAAAGAACCATCAGGTATAAATAAATTAGATAACCACCACGTTACTTAAATTGCAAAACATACAAACAGAAACGGCGCCACGCCACGTAAATCGCAGCTTCCGAGTTTACAGTCCCGACGGTTGCCGTTTAAGCGAGAGAATTTATTAGTCACGAATCTCGTAACACGTTTCTTTTATTATTTAGCGACGCGTCGCTTATTCAATCATGCTTTACTCTCTTTATATTATCACATGCTTTGCCGCTTGTTTACACAGCTTGTATTGTTATTAGTATGCACATGTCACGGCATCTAATGTGTTAATTAAGGCACGGAGTGGAATGGAAGTCATCAAGTCATGAAGTCATCAAATGATAGAATCAAACAATTAAAAAACAGCAAGATTTTAAAATTTAACATAACTTATACTTTACAAATCAATAAAAAGTTCAAAATTTGGAATGATGGTGTTCTTAAGATATTTTGTATTAATGGTAAGATTATAGTTTATCAAAATTGTAAATTTAATGATAATGGTGATGATATTGATAATGATCAAAGTATTGAAATATACAATGATTTTTTAAATTTATCTAAAAAATGTGGAATGTATATTTCAATTGATTCCATATTGGATAAATTTATAGATGGTTACATTATAAAATTTGATACAATTTGGATAATGATATCTGATTTAATTGACGTTTTTGAACGTGATGTATCTACCAAAATGAATGATTTGAATGCAAATGATTATTCTATACCTTTGATTAAATTAAATTACAACAACAACAACAACAACAACCAACAACAAAATCTAAAGCTAAAGCAAAATTACAAATATAGTTATCATAGTTATAATGATGGTGAAAGTGACAGTAAGAGTAATCTAAAACCAAAGAGACGTAAAGTTGGCTTATCTAAATTAACATCTAATTCTAATTTTAAAACACCCTTTAAGAAAAAGAAAAAAAATATCAATGAAATTCATGATTTTGAAAATAAAGAAAATATCATTGTTGAAAGAGTGAAATCTCCATCTCCATCACCATCACCACCAGTTACACTTACACTTACAAAAACTATCATAGATGATTATCAAGTTGATGTATTTGATAGTGATAACGATAACAACTATCAAATAAGTGATTTAGAATCATCCCTTTCCCCCCCCTCCTCATCACAAAATAATCCAATCTCAAATTCTCATATATTTAAAAAACTATCAAATACCAAATCACATCAAAATAAATCAACAAACAGACTCAACAACAAATCAATTGAGAAAACTACAACTAATAATAATAATAAATCAAACGATAAACTTTTTAATATCTCTAAACAACTATTAAATAAAAAAGCTCCTCTATAGATAGATATATTATAATAATAATAACTAATAATATCATATAAATTTGTAGTTTAAAAGTAATAATCACTCCCTCATTAATCAATCACAATTGAATACAATTGCAAAGCACTCCCAGACCCCAATAAATCCCTAAATCCTACCCATGATCCATTCAATCAACTCATTCATTTTTATTACCAAGAACAGAAACATCAACATGCCTTTTCTCCCTCCACATTAACAAAGGAACAGCATTAGATGCAAATATCTTAACGATTGGGAATGAAGCAATCAATCCAGTACCTGCAGATAAAGATAATGATTTATTGTATCTATTTGCAATCCATTTTTGTTCTTCTGTATCTTTTGAATTATCGTATGACATTATTTAAATTTAATTTTATTTATTTAATTAATTATTTAATTTAAGCAAAAAAAAACTGAAAATTGTAGTTATTTTATTTACTGTAAAATAAAGTGTAAGTTAAGTTAAAAGGGTAAATGATGTAAAAAATAGTTTAGCGCTTCCCTTCTCCCATCTCCCTCCCCCCCTTTTTATACCTCTTTTTTTTTCACCACTTTTGCATTTTAACTTTTTTTTCTTTTTTACTCACCAAAAAAAAAACAACTTTAAAAAACTCAATTTTTTATATTCATATTCATTTCAAAAACTACACAAAAAAACAAAGATTAAAAAAACAGACGGCCTCTACTTATTAATATTTCTCCTCCTTTACAACTTTGAAGTTAATTCAGGAACAATTTCAAAAACGTCACCAACGATACCAATATCAGAGACACCGAATATAGGAGCTTCTTCATCTTTATTTATAGACACGATAACTTTTGAATCTTTCATACCTGCTAAATGTTGAATAGCACCAGATATACCAACAGCTATATATAAATCAGGTGCTACAACTTTACCAGTTTGACCAACTTGTAATGAATTATCACAAAAACCAGAATCAACAGCTGCTCTTGAAGCACCAATAGCTGCATTTAATTTTTCAGCTAATGGATTAATTAATTTATCAAATTCTTGCTTATTTTTCAATCCACGACCTCCTGAAACAACAATCTTAGCTGATCCTAAATCAGGTCTTTCAGAAGTAATCAATTCTTCTGATATCCATGTTGTCTTATTACCTGATTCAACATATGGAATTTCTTCAACTGTTGTACTTGATTCTGAACTTGATAATTCAATTGCTGGGAATGCACTAGCTCTAACTGATGTTAATATTTGAGAATCCTTTGATTTAACAGTTAACCATGCATTACCTGCATATGTTGGTCTAATAAATGTATCTGATGAAACAACTTTAATAATATCTGAAATTGGTTGTAAATCTAACAATGCACCAACACGAGGTAAAAAATTCTTTGAAATTGAAGTGGCAGGAACAATAAAATTTTTATAATTATCTTTATTTTTTGATAATAAATCAACAATTAATGGTGTTATCTCTTCAGGTAAATTATGATCATATTTATCAGATTTTGAAATTATTATCTTTTCAATCTCTGGAATTTTACTTAATTCTTTAATTAATTCTTCAGATTTTGATCCAACTAATAATGCAGTTATTGGTTTACCTAATTGTTTAGCTGCATTTAATGATGAAAGTGATGCTGGAGATATCGATGAATTAGAACTAGATTCAACAAATGCTAATGTTGAATTAAATCTAATTGTTTTTGATAAACTGGAAATTTTAAGAGATTTAGTGAATCTTAACATGTTGTGTAATTTTAATTTAATTTAATTTAATTAAAAAAAAACAGAAGAGAGTGGAGAAATGAAAAATAAAATAAAATTGCCAAAACAGTGAAAAGTGAAAAGTTAAATACTTCAACCTCGTTGACTAAAAACTGCATCTGTCTTTACCCGCCGCAATTCTTCTTTCAACTTTCAACTCGTCGCGAGTCCTTTTTTTTTTCTTTTTGACTCTCAAAGTCTCTCTCAATGCACAGCCGTTGATTTACTCTTTGGGTAATTTCCACTTTTATTGTTTTCTCTTGATGCTTGTAAATTCAGTAGTTGAAACCGAAATTTGAAATTAGAAAATAAGAAATCATTCTGGAATTCTTCCTTTAAAAAAAATTATACATATATAAACTAATTTGCATAGTAAAAAAAACATAGAAACGCTTAAGAAAATAAAAAAATAAAAAAATAAAATAAAATAAAAACAAAAGCAGTAAGTAGTAAATAGTTGGTAAAAATTCAGAAAAGAAAGAAAGAAAATTAAAAAAAAAACAAAACAAAAAAAACATAAAACTGTGACAAACGTAGATTAAAACTTAGTAAAATAGACAGACAAAATAAAACATAAATAAATAAAACAAAATGAGTGACAAAATAATAATAAACACAAATTAAAATACTAAAAAAACAAAACACAAAACATAGAAAAAGAGAATAATAATAATAATAATAATTAAAATAAAATAAAAAAAAAAAAAACTAAAGCCAAAAACCTAAAAAAAACCAACATAAAAAGCAATAACAAGTAAAATATTCAGCATTATTGTTAATTTTTAAACTAATCTTTGACGTTTAACATTAATTCCATATTGATCACCATCATCAGGTTTTATCTTTAATCCATCATTTGTTCCTTGATTGTTATTATTGTTATTATTATTATTATTGTTATTAGTACTAGTATTATTAGTATTATTATTTCCACGTACTCCTGATCCAATTCCCATTCCAATATTACTTATTCCAATATCATTACTACCATTAGTTTCCATTTTATTATCTGGATGATATGGATCATTTATTGGATAAATTAATTTTTTATTCATTTGATGTTTTTCTAATATTAAATATAAATCATCTTTTGTAAAAGGTTTTGCTAAAATATCAGTCATACCATGATTTAAATATGTAACTAAATCTTGACGTTGATAATTTCCAGTCATTGCAATAATTGGTGTATCTTTATCAAATGATCTAATTACTGATGTTGCTGATGCTCCATCTAAATTTGGCATAACAATATCCATTAAAACTAAATCAAATTTAACTTTTTCTAATACATTAATAGCTGCAAGTCCATCAGTGACAACTTCTACTGTACATCCATATTTCATAAGGAATTTTCGACATAATTGAATACAAACTTCATCATCTTCAACTAAAAGTACATGAAGTGCTGATCCAACAGGTCGTTGTGATATGCGTGATTCTTGTTGCTGTTGTTGTCGTTGAGAAGCTATCTGAGTTTGCCCTTCTCCATGTTGTTGCTGTTGTTGTGGCTGTCCTGGTTGCTGTTGTCCTTGCTGCACTGATTGTTGTTGCTGTCCTGGTTGTTGTTGTTGTTGTTGTTGTGGTACCTGTCCTTGTGAAGGAGTTGATAAAAATTTAGGTGAAGAATTTGAAGTTGGAGTAGTAGTTGACGCTATTGAATTATTTTTGCTGTGATGATGAAGTAATTGTGGTGGTCTTGAAGAAGGACTAACACCTGACGGTTGTTGTAAATCTTGATGTTGTGTATGTTGTTGTTGTTGTTGTAATTGATTACGCGATTGATCAGTAAAGGGTAAATCTAATGGAGGAACTTCAACTCCTAATTGTGATAAACATTTTGCAATTACATCGATTGATCTTGAATAAGATTCATTAATTGATTTTGTTGTTAAAAGACTTGAAACCATAGTATTATATTTATTTGATAAATTTGAAATTTCATTTTGTAATTTTTCAACTTGATCAGATAATGATTGATTTTTTTTTTCCAGAAAATTAAAACTATCTTGTAAATTTCTAAATTGATTTATTGAAACATACGTTGAAGTTAATGTAACAACTTCACCATCTTTTTTAGTTGGAACTTTTCTTTTAATATTTTCTAAAGATTCTTTATTATGTTGTTGAAAATCAGGATGTTTAAATTCCCAAATATTTTCAATTTGATATTTCATTTTTAAATCATTTGAAATTTTAACTTTATGGAAATCATATTTATTTAATTGTCTAACAAAACTTGCAAAATTACTATGTTTAAAATGTCTCGGTAAAACTTCTTTTGTAAATTCATTTGTATCTGTAATAACAAATGAATCACCAGAATCTGACCATCTTACTATACTTGCATATGAATTTTCTTCCAACATTTGAAATAATTTTTTAACAAAATCAGTACCTGAAGCTTTTGTTGATGTCATATTTAACTGATCCTTATCAGTTAAATCAACTGGGAATTCATGTTTTTCATCAGAATCCATTTTGAATATTTATTTATTTATCTCTCTTTCTTTCTTTTAATATATTGAGTGTATAAGCAAATTGAAGATATCTTTTCTTTCTTTCTTTCTTTCTTACAATAAATTAATTATATACATAAACACCACTTCTCTTCTATAATTCAATTTCATAAAAAAATTGAATAAAATTAACAAAACTCTCAAGAGCTTTCGCTTACTCTGTATGTCTTTTTTGCCTTTATAGTAGTTTTCTTTCCTCAGTTCACTAATAATGCGTGAAGGTGAATAGTGTCAAAATTGAGACCACAAAGATGAGCTAAAAAAGCAAAATGAAATATAATATAATATATGATATAATATATAAGTATAGCCTCACACCACAGAAAAACACAAACACAAACGAAAAAAAAAAACACGCAGTTAAGAAAACAACGATAAAACTGAAAATAAAACTAAAATAAAAATTAAACTAAATCAAGAGCTGTTAAAACAAACCCAGAAAAATCTCACTTGACTTGAAAAAAAAAACCAGCACAATTAAACAAAACAAAACAAAGCAATCTGGGAACAAGCGGAAGGAGTTAAGAAACAAAGGGGAAGAAGAAGAGGAGGAAGGGGAAGGGGAAAGGAAAAGGAAAAGGAAAAAAAGAAAATATAAATAAAACAAAGTACAACATCTAGTAAATACAATCAATCACATACAAATATATATATATATATATATATATATATATATATCAACTACATACATCAAACAAAAAAAAAAATTCCAAAATCCAAAATCCAAAATCCAACTATTCTCTATCTTCCTCACCGTGCAATTTCTCTTCTCCCACCTCGCGCGCAACAACACGCGCACCACGCGCACACCACGCGCACACCACGCGCACCTCTCACTTCCAGCCTGCAATGCTCCCTCCAGCAATTCCCCCTTCCCACTTCTCAGCCTTGTTGCCTTATTGCGCTCCCCCAGCGGCGGTAGTGCAAAGGTTAATTCCTTTCTTCTCTTCTCTCAGCTGCGCGCGCACCGCCTGTTCAATTGCTTATATGCTGATATCATCTTTTATATCATCTTTGTGGCTTTTTTATTGCCGATGTTTTTAGCGATTCTCATTTATTATTATTTACCTACCTACTACCTGCATACTACGTATACTCTTTTAGTTATATTTGATTGGTGATTGATATACCTGCATATTATATTATTATTATTATTATTATTAAGCAGTTAGTTACATTCTTTACCATACCCATAACACCTTCTCGGTGACCATAAAATAATTAAGCAAACAAAAGAGAGAGAAAAAACAAAAAAAAGATTAGAAATGATAAAACAATAATAGTAGTTTATAAACGCAAGAAGTAAAAAAGTATAAAAGTATAAAAGAAACAATGTAAAAAAAAAAAAGTGAGTGTAAATATATAAATAAAATTGTAAAACGAGTGAAAGACAGGCATATGAGATATAATTATTAATTATTAAAGAAAAAGTAAAAAAGTGAAATAAAAAAAAACAAACAAACAAAGAACTCATTATAATATTAACATTTCTTTATTGGAAACTGCAATTGAAACTCCATCATTCCTTCATTCATACAAGAATAACTCTTTGGTTCAAATGGTATGACATTATCTTTAGGGAATTTTGAAATTGATTTTTGGAAATCAGAATTATATTTTAAATCATTCCCAGAATTTATATTAGATGTATTCATCATAACCATAGTTCCTCCACTATTAGATGTAGATGATGATGCTCTACTATGTCTCTTTGTAGTAGTAGTAGTAGTAGTAGAAGAAGAAGAAGAAGAAGAATTATTTAGTTTCTTAGAAGTTGCCGTTGCAGAAGAATAAGATGATGGTGAAAAAATCTTTGTAAATGTAGCCTTTGAAGAACCTGCAGGTTTGGCACTAAAAGTTGATGTCATACCAGCTTGTGAAGGTGACAATGACGTTGATGTTGATAATGATGAATCTGATTTTAATTTTGAACCAGGTGAACGATTAGTTGGTGATGTAGTTGTCAATTTAGAAAATTGATTTACTGTAGATGATATTGGAGATGTTTGTTGTTGATGTTGTGTAATAAATTGATTATTAAATGTTGGAGTCTTAGATGCAGGTATTGGAGGTGGAGGTGCTAATGGTTCATTAACAAATTGAGCAGCTTGTTGTTGAAATGATGGATTTAAATTCAGTTTTGGTACCGATTTTGATGTATTTGTATTTGTATGCACAGTGGTATTAGTATTTGTTGCAATTGAAACATTACTCATTATTGAAGATGCTTGCGAATAATTAGATGAAACAGTAGAATTAGATGAAATAGAGCTAGCACTTGAGCGTAAAATATTTGGAGTAGGTTCAAATACAAATGATAAAAATTTAGGCGAATTAATTGAAGAATTTTTTGATATTTTAGAATTATTTAAATCAATTGGAACATGAGTACTTGGTCTAGTTGAAGATGTAAATGATAAAGTTCTTGATCTTGCCCTTCCAGTACTAGTTAATGAAGTTGCTGGTTTCATTGGTGATACCACAACAGATTTAGAATTACTACTTGCCTTCTTCTTCAATGCAGATGCAGTTGGAGATTTTGTAGCTTTAATTGGGAAACTATTAACTGAAACAGATCTTGCCCTAGCTCTTGGTGTAGCTGGTCCTGTACCTGATGAAGATGATGGATTTCTAGCTTGAGTTACTGTAGCTATAGCAGCAGCAGAAGACAGAGATGGAGTTATAGAAGCACGAACAGGAACTCGTTGTGATGATATAGCAGCTGCAGCAGCTGCTGTTGCCATCTGTGATGTTGATAATGTCTTTTTAGATGGTGTTATCGTCTTTGTAGGTGAATGAGTCTTAACAGCTGAATTTGTACGTGATACCACAACAGCTCTTGCTTTAACAATTTTTTTTGTTGAATTTTCCAATTCAAAAGGTGCATCCAGTTCTTTACCATGTAATGATGAAGATGTACGTTTAGTTGCATGTGTTGGCGAAGCAGTAATTGAATTTTGTATTGTAGTGATTGGAGGGTTTGGTGTGAATTGATTAATGTTGTTGTTGATGTTGTTATTATTATTATTATTATTATTAATATTATTAATATTAGTACTATTATTATTAACAGCAGCAGCTCTAGAAGGAACTAACTCTGGTAAATTTTGATCAACATCGACATCAACCAGTTCCATCTTAATATATTGATTTAAATAATCATCAAAATTATCGTTATCAAGTTGTTTAGAACTAATTGTTTGTGGAATAAACATATCAGTAATTTGACTTTGAGATTTTAATAGTTGTTCTAAAACCATTGGTTCATCTTGTTTAATTGATGCAATATCTGAAGATTCAATATTACTCATTGTATCTGTATTAATTTCATCAAATGTAAAATAATCAGCAATCATATCTTGGGAATCAATATTCATTTGAGAAGTTGGTGTTCCTCGAATATCATCATTATAATGACTATAAAATTGCTTTGCAGGAGAATCTAAGCTGCCATCAGAGGAACCTTGTTGTTGTTGTTGCTGAGGCGTCATCAATTGCTGTTGTTGTTGTTGTTGTTGGTGAATGTGGGGAACCACATCGGTGAAATTAAAATCAGGTGGTGTTTCCATATTATAAACAACAGAATCAGGACTTTTAACTTGTGACATAATAGTATCCTCCACTTGGTTTAATTCATGATTATTCAGAGACATATTGCCAAACTGTTGAAATTGCATCTTGCGATTAGGTATTGAAGAGCTATTCTGTTGTTGTTGTTGTTGTTGATTATAATAATAGAAATTTGACATTGTTGTTTAATATATCGTATGCGTAACTTTTGTGATTTTTTCCTCGTTTAATTTTTCCTTTTGATACAATTGTAAAATGCTAAAATAGTGTTTGCTATTGTTTCCCTTTGTTGTTCTTTCTCTGTGGGGTTTAAAAATGCTGCTTTTTTTTAAAAAAGAAAATTATTTTTTGTAAGATATGAAGTGTACTTTTAATGATTAATTTTGTGGATGCTTTTTTATTTTTTGAAAGCAGGGGAGAATCCCTTTAAATGATACAAACAATTAATATTTTTCAAACCGATATGACAACCGAAGAGAGTGAGGCGTTATGAATTTGAACAAGTGTAAGGGGTAGAGGTTGTGGCACGATTACTTGGTTGCTATTGGACAAAAATTATCTGGAATGAGGTGACAGGTGGTGCAATGGGGAGGAAAGGAGGGGGATAGCAGATGTTATAAGTGAATAAAACACCAATGTAAGAATATAAAGGCTCGATATATATATATGGAAAGGGGAAAAGAAAGGAAGAATATGAAAGAAATGGAAGAGAAGTGAAAGATAAAGTTAAGAAAAAGACAAGAGAAAAAGCAAGAGGGGCCAGACAAGGTACATTACATGCAAATTACAGTTACAGTTACTGTACTGTGCACAGCGCACAGCGCACAGCGCACAGCGAGCGCACCACTACCACCAGGGGAAACTTAGCGAGCGCAGAGGAACAGAGAAACAGAGAAGAGAAGAGAAGAGAAAGAGGATCGATAGCTGCGATTAGATAAAGATGGCTTGGCCGCCGCGATGTGAAATTCGGGCGGGCTTCTTTTTTTTTTTGGGGGGAAATTTTCTGGTAGTGATTATGTCATTGGTTATTTCATCTTTTCTGTCTCGGCTATTTTTCTTCTTCTTGTTTGGTTTTCTGGTGCTCTGCGCAGCTGGGCTTTCGATCGTCTTTGTTTCATATATATATATATATATATATATATATATACATCGTTTGCACATGTTTCGGTTATTTTACTCCCTTCTTATTGGTTTACATTGTCGCTTTTTTTATGGCATCTGTTGACAGTAGTAGCTATGGGTGTAAGTATTCATTCATTGGGTATCTTGATAATGGCTGTTGCTGTTGTGTAGCCGGCTGCTGTTGCCATTGCTGTTCCCGCTACCCTTAACTACATCTCATCATCTACTAACATTTGCATCTGCATCTGCGTCCTGCTTTCGTACATAGTTAGGGAAATATGTTCACTACGCAGTTGACCTTGTCTTGATTTCCATGATCTTGGCAGGGATCAAAAAATCCACAGGTTTAACACTTCAAGTTGATGAATTGGCACATAGTTCCGATTCAAGATCTATCTTATCAAAGTACTTAAGATTCGGTGAATCTTGTTTTGAAAGACTCATCTCAATGTGCAGACAAACAACTCTATTTCGTATCAAGAGAGTTGAAAATGCCGATGATTTGAAAGATGCTTTTAAGAGAGGCGTCAATGATCTTATTGATGATGCTACTCGCTCTTCATCTAGTAGTAGAAGGTAAATAATCAATTGTTTGAAGAACTTTTTAAAGTAGAGTGGATGATGACATGTGCCTCCACCTTTAATATGATTTTAATGACGGGTTTGTGTGTGTTTTTTTTTTTTTTCTTTTTCAAGGTTTGCGCTTAGCTTTTTTTTATTCTATTTGTGATGTTATTTATTCATTTGTTTGTTTTATTCAAGTATACCTTTTTTATTATTCTCCGATATCATATTTTTTATTATTATTATAGTTCTAATGTTTCTTCTTGTTTATCGTTCCATTCATTCACCATTGAGTACCTTTGACATTTGTAAAGCTTTTTTGCACGTCCTGGTCATTGAGAGAATGCTCATCTGCAAATTTTCTAATTGCAGAACCTTCCCCCCACTTGCATTCTCTCATCAGTATGGGACAATATTAATCTTTGATACATATGATGGGATATCAAACTCTTTTAAAAATTGTTTGTTAACCCTCATAAGTATTTTCCTTTTAATGGAGTCTCTGAATTCTTTTTCATTCCGTTGGCTATGAATTACTTTATTTCAAGAAACTATAAGGCAAAGGAAAACATAAAATGTCCGTAAACTAGAAAAGATTATTAAAAGAAAATAATAGAAATATACTTTTACTAATTCAAATAACAGAAAAACACTTAAAAGAAAAAACACAAAAGGAATGTAAGAAGATTATAAAAAGATAAATATCTAAAAAAAATTAAAAAAAAAAAATACTATTAACAGGAGAAATTGAAAAAGACCAATTTGCAAATTAAAAAAACACACACACACACACACACACCCTCTCTCTCTCTCTCTATTCTTCATCTTCAGGAACTAAAGCATCAGCTGAATCTAACAACTCAGCCAACTCACCAGATTGACTCATACTCATAATAATATCACAGCCACCAACAAATTCCTTATTAACGTACAATTGTGGGATAGTTGGCCATTCACTATACTCTTTAATACCTTGTCTTAATTCAGGATCTTCTAAAACGTTATAAGCTGCAAATTTAACAGGATCAACACCTTGCTGACCTAAAATTTGAATTGTGGCCCTTGAAAATCCACAAGCTGGTGCTTCTGGTGTACCTTTCATAAATAGCACAACTGGTGCACTTGCAACTGCTTTATCGATTGCTTCCCTCGTCTCCTGTGATAAAAATCTAGCTAATGAAATGAAATTTGGTTTATTCAAATTTAGTAACTGTGGTCTTTTACTGATCGTTGGACGAATCTAAAACAGTAAAAAAAAAAAAAAGATAATTAGTTAGTAATCAATCAATCAATCAATCAATCAATCAATCAGGTCTTCTTCTGAGTCAAACGTTATTCTATTACAAATATTCCAAATAACTTACCAATGATGCATTTTGGAATAAAACTCTTCTAAACATGATGACTGTGTGTCTAGCTACTTGTCAAATATTTAAACTAAAAGGGAAAAATTTTCTAATGTCTTACTTTACTTTCTTTCTCTTTTTCCCCAAAATCTATTGTCATAGTGCCCTCCAATGAACTCTTCAATAAACTAAATCAAATGCGAGATTCGAATTTCGTCCAAATTATCAATCTAATAACGTCGATCGTCTCAAAGTCGATAATGTAATTTTACTAAAATTCTAAAAACTTAGGTTTATAAACTATAACAAAAAATAATTATTTGACACTGATTTTTAGGCTAAACTTATTATACTTAATGCATTCACATAAAAAAGGTACTAGGTAAATATAGAATAAAGAAGATGTGGTGATGGCATCAGGAAAAACTCTTAACAAGCTATAGACTACAGTTTCCAGTTTCAAAATGCCTCCTCTATAGAAATCCTTTTGTAAAGTGATATAAAGAGAATTTGAATTAATAGAGGACACAAATATATGAGTATATTTGCTAACTTCTGAAGATCCAACATAGTTCAATAGAGGCTTAAAATCGTTACAACTTACAAAATTAAGTTATATTTGATTAAAAAGTTCTTCTTTTTTTTAAAAAAATTTAATTCTTTATTATACACAATTCTTATACATTAACTGTTACTATTCCCATTTGATGCAACAGGCTGTGCAGTTTCCGTTGTACTTTCAGCAGTGGTCACACTACCTGGTTCGTTACTCATCTGTAATAATTCACCTGCTCCCTCCGTTCCTGGAATGTAATTAGGATTAGATTTATTATGAACAGTATAGTACAATGGACATGTCTTATTTGTTCTAATATGACCTAAAGAACCACAAGTTGCACAACGTCTACTGGTACTCTTACCTTTACCTATACCTTTACCACTAATACGTCCTTCACTATCAATGTTGGCAGCTGTAATACCAGGTGATTTTTTCTTTTTCTTTTCTTGCAGTTTTTGTAATCTAGCAAGTTCTTCTTCCAAAGTCTTTTTAACTTTTTTGTTTTCTTCTGCATCGTTAGTTAATACTAATTTATCACTTGCTAAATCTAATGGATCCTCTAATAGCCTCTTTTGTCTTTTCTTAACATATAATTCAACAACTTTTGGATCTTTAATGATTTCAATCTTTCTTTGTAAAATACCATATGAATCTCTAACCATACGAGTAACTTTTAAAAACCTTGGAGTATCAACAACTTCTTCATTAAGTTCTTTATCAGCAGTTGATAATCTTTCACGATCATCAAAATCTTTTTCAGTTATAAAACGTGGTTTATCTGTACCTCTTGATGTATTCATAGATCTTTGCTGTTTGTACCAAACTTTTGCAATTTCATCATCGTACATTTTTTGTTGCACTGCAACGTTATAAGAATGTGCTGCTGATGATGTACTCTTTTTATCATCTTTTTCTAAAGGTTTTGGAGTCATTGCCGCTGATTCACCACCATTACCACCACCACCACTAGTGGCTGATTTAATAAAACCACCTTTCATTGAAGTTCTCAAAAATGATATAGCTTCACCTTTACCTGATGGATCACCTTCACCATGAATTTGTAACATTGCTTTACCTTGTGTTGCATTTGTAAAATTTCTAGTAATGTTCCATGGAGCCATTTGAACAGCCAGTGATTCTTCATTACTTGCCTCTTTATCCTTCTTGCTTTCCTTCTCTTTTGTGGTAACTGCATTACTTGAAGAAGATGCACCATTATTCTCTTCATTCGGTTGATCAGTTTTCTCTCTACGGAATGATTCTAAATCATCCAATCTTTGTTGACCAACTTGCATCGATTCTAACAGACATATATCCTCAGCAGTAATCATATTTCTAATTTCATCATAGTTTGGTAATTTTTCATCGCTCTTCACTTTCCAATAACCTTGATCTTCACCGCTTCTTTGATACTCCATAAATTCTTTTAATCTCTGTCTATTTTGCATATCATTTTGATCTGGGAAATGATCAGACACATCTCTAACTAGTAGTCTTCGTTGAGGACTGGCATTTAATACCCTATAAACAATCATCTTCAGTCTACTTTTAGAAGTCGCTGTCACTTTTCTAGAATGAGGTCCAGGAACTTCAACAACAGGGAATGATTGTCCCACGGTAAAGATATGTGTAATGTGTCTCAAAAAATATCTTTGAGAAGTACCACCGCCTGAACTTTTAATCAATAAGAAATCAGTACTTAATGGATCATGTTTAAAGATTGGTGCTCTTGTCATTTGATTATACACCGTTGGAACAATATTACCTGGTTCAACATAACCAAAGTTCCAAAATGGTGATCTATCTTGAACGCCCAACACATGAGTTTCACCAACGGATAATTTAGGTCTTGTATTATCGTCTTCGTTTTGTTTTCTATAATAGTTGATTATCTTTGATCCCATACCAAAATTATTTAAAGTAATTGGATTCTCCTCACTATATTCAAGTAGAAAGAAATTGGCAGAATCACCCAATGTAAGATCTGTAGATTTTTGAAACAATTCCTTAACTTCTTTACCTTTATCCTTCTTTCTCTTTCTAACTTTAATTTTAGAAAACACCATAGTGGTATTTGGACGTACAGGGAATTGTGGTCTGTGAATTGATCTTGTAGCTTTGCTAGTTAATTTCACTTTATAGAATGGAGATTGTAATCTGAGAGCAGGTAATGAATGATCGATTGTTAAATTACCTATAGTAGCTCTAATCTTTGATTGATAATTTTCTTTCAAAATATCATATTCTCTATCATTAGAAATGAAAAATCTCAATTCTAGTGCCTTTTCATTCAAAGGAATCAAAGCCCGGTTGACTTTTCTTCTTTTCACTGGACCCATCAAATTATCATTAGTAAATAACAGTTTTGGGTCATTCATATCAAGTTTCAAATTCAAAGAATCAACAGTTAATACACCATCAAAAATCATTTCATCGTCATCATCATCCCATCCATCAGGGTCAAAATGCTCAACTTTCAATTTCTTAGATGCAGAAATATGGGCATCATCTTCACTACAATTTATAATTTTATCATCGTCCCAATCTGCAGTGGATAAAATAATGGATTTATCATACGTTATCAGAGTCTCTTTTGATTTCTTGACCTTCTCTTGAGGTGGTTGAATATCAATGATATCTTGACCAGTTATTTCAATGATTCTTTGAGCTGCATTATGGTTCTGTTCTTGTTGTTGTTGCTGTTGTTGCTGCTGTTGTAGTTGTAATTGATGAGCTTGTAATTGTAATTGATGTTGCTGAGATTTAGGAAGAAGTTTTGATTTACTTTGTTGTGATTGTGTTTGTTGTTGATCCTTAGAACGTGACGATTTACTTGTTGTTCTAAACAATTTTCTTGTATCTGTTTGAAATTCAAAATGGAGTTTAGTAGGAAGTAATGGAGTCTGCACTGGTGGTGGTTGTTGATAATTAAAATGTAATGGTGCAATTGGAAATAGTGTTTGCATCTTCAGAGGTTTTCCCTTTTTAAATGTCGGATAATAAATCTTTAAGAATTTTTCTCTATTCTTCTTTTCCTTTTCAAGTTTTTCCAATTTCAATTTAAGTTTCAATTCCTCTTGAGCTTTTCTTTTCTCAATTTCATCATCATCACTATCTGATGTCAACGATATATCGTCTTCATCTATCAATTTTTTGCCATCTATGTTTTCTTGTGATTTAATGCCAATTTCTTGTTGACTCATCTGTTGTTCTTCCATAGGGAATCCCATTTCATCATCATCGTCATGATCATCCATTAAAGCATTTGCATGTTCAAAATCTAAATCTGCTAAACCTGCATTCGTTCCACCACCTGGAACTCCAAATAATCCACCTGGTATCACATCAGCAGCTTCATCTTCATCAACTCCCTGCATGGCTTCTTCTTGTAAACCTTTCATTAAATCATCTTCACTTTCATCTTCCTCATCAGAATTTTCATTTTCTTTTGTTTTCAAATTACTTGAAGTGTCTGCTTCTTCTTCATCTGCTAATTCATCTTCATCACTGAAATCCAGTGCATTTTCAGCATGATAAGTTGAACCATCAAACATGGCATCAAGGTTACCCATTTGACCGTTCAAAGCGGCAGTGAAGTCATCATCCTCCAACTTTATTGAAGTTGTTTTGGCTTCAATGTCACTGGCAATCATGATGATGATATACCCGACTATACTTATATATAGAAACCTAATTATAATGATCCCAAGGGAAGAAAAAAAGCAATAAATAAAGGTGAAAATATATATCTGATTACAAAGTATTCAGCCAGGAGCTCCAATTCGTCTCGTCGCCTCGTCTCATTGAGTCGTCGCGCGACTCGCGCAAAAGTTAAAACTAAAAGACGGACGGCCAAAGACTTGAAAGCTATAAAAAGGAAAACATGAATGAATCATTGCATCAGTGAAGAGTCGATCGACTTCATCCATCTTGAAAAGTTTAATTTCAACCTCTTATTGTCGGCTCGAGTTGAGAAATCATAATCGTATGCAAGATTTGATTTTGTGGAGATGGTTTGAATTTGGCGCTTTTCAACTATATATTCTCTTTTCTTTTTTGTTCATTCAATTGAATTTTGAGATTAAAATTAAATCGAAATTGGAATCATGTTCAAATTATCAAATATTAGTAAATTAAACAATTCATTCGGCTTAAGCAAAAGGTTCATCTCTATTATTCCTCCAGCTCAAGCCGTCGGTCAACTGTCGAAGCTCGGTGATAAATTGATACCTGTTGATGCATCATGGTACATGCCTAATGTTCCAATTCATGCATATCATGAATTCATGAAACAAAGATTAAATTCAAATTCAGTTTTCTTTGATATTGATAAGATTAGTGATTCTTCTAATCCATACCCACACATGTTACCAAGCAAAGAACTCTTTGAGAGAGAAGTTGGACAATTAGGTATTTCAAATGACTCAACTTTGTTAATATACGATCAACAAGGTATCTTTAGTGCTTGTAGAGCAGCATGGATGTTTGAAATTTTTGGTCATGATCCAAGCAAGATTCAAATTTTAAATACCTATCCAGCATATTTACAATCTTTCAGTGATCCAAATCTAGCTGGTAAATTTCAAACAATGGATATATCAGGTGACAAATCACTTGTTACTGCTCCATCACCTCATAAACCAACCACTTATAAAGCTACATTTGACCCATCCAAGGTGGTGTCTTTTGAACAACTTGTTGAACTAGTGAAAGCTGATAAGATTGGTTCAGAATATACAGTCATTGATGCTAGATCTAAAGAAAGATTCACTGGTGAAGCACCAGAACCAAGACCAGGTTTATCTTCCGGTCACATCAAGAACGCAAAAAATTTACCTTTCACTGATTTACTTACAAATGATAAATCATTTTTATCTGCTATGTCAATCAATGGTAAAATTAGAGACTTGGATATTGATTCTACAAAGCCAATTATCGTTATGTGTGGTACCGGTGTTACTGCTTGTGTTGTTAGAACTGGTTTACAATCAGCAGGATTAAACGGTGATAATATTGCGGTTTATGATGGTTCATGGACAGAATGGGCACAAAGAGCACCAGAGTTAGTTGTTAAGGATGTCTAATTAAACTATATACAATAAAAAAAATTTAAAATATTATTCAAAAGTTAAAATCTAATTCCTCGTAATCAAGGTTGTCGAATAAGCTCTTTAACCATTCGTAAATCTTTAACCAAGCTTCATAACCTTCAGAATTCTTGTAGTTTAAAAGCTTAATCTGGAAAAGGTCAATGACAGCTTTAAATTTAATCCATTCTTTATGATCCAATAAGCTTAGCATGAACTCATTGAAAAGATTCAAGTCGATTTCAAATGGGCCTTCTTTATCTTCAATTGTGTAATCAAACCATTGTGACACTTTTTCAAGAATCGTATCAAATTGGTTGATGCTTAGTCCTTGGAACATCAATTTAAATTTCAAATCAATCAATTTGGGAGTTAATTTAATCGGTTCATTTACAATCATATAATGTTGTTTCTTGTTTTTGTTTTTACTTGGTGAAACAAGGTTTGATATATCATTCTTACCTATATTTTTCACTTTTCTTGGCGATGGTGATTTTAGGATACGCTTAGGTGGTATTCTTCTTCTACCAAGTTCAGACATTATTTCATTTTGGATCTCTTTTGGTAATTCTTGGAAAATTTCCCAGTTGATTTCATTTTCAGTGATTGTGAATGAACGTGATACCACGGCTTTTGATTTTTTCGTAGGTGATAACTGTTTCAAAATATCATTTTTATTTTTATCTTGCTCTTGTTTCTCTATCCTGGTTACATTTGGTGGTGGTAATTCTGGAACAAGTTTTAAATTTCTATTCTCAGATATATCAGTGGTAGCAACGGTTGATTTATCAATTTTTTTAAAATTTAACTTCATCTGATTGGTATCTTGTTCCTTGGTTTTATCATCATCATTAACCAACTTATTCATAGTAATTGAAACACCTCTTAATTCCTTAACATCCACATTTAAGATTCTTGAAATGTACTTCAATTCACTACTGATTAACCCAGGTTCCCTTGTATTAATACCAAATTTATTTGTCTTGGATATGAATTCACAGTATCCCATTCCAAGATACTTTGGGGGTTGGATTGGTGCAGATGGGTGTCTTTTGGCAAGTTTTAAAGTAATTTGAGATCCAACCATGTGAATCTTAACTAATCTTTTATTCATTTCTTTTGCCAAAGATTCAAAAAATGTTTCGAGTTGAGCATCTGTGTCAAATCTAATACCCCAATTAACATCAATAGATAATGATTTTCTTGCAAATCTTTCAGGATTCGTTAATATATCTATCGATGTTTGATCTATACCTCTAGCGTATTCATAGATTGTCGTTCCAGTTTTTTCTCCAAATAATCTCTTTAGCTTTTCTTTCGGAAGGGAATGAACTGTTGTCATTGTTATTTTAGTATCATTCAATTCATTCTCCAATTTTGAACAAATTTGTTTTCCTATACCAGGTAAGTCTTTTAGTTTGACATTTTTCAAAAATCCCGGAATAGAATCTGAATTAACTTTATAAATCCCATTCGGTTTAGCTTTTCGTAAAGCTAATTTTGCCAACAAAACGTTTGGTCCGCATCCACAACTTACAGAACATTGAGTTATCTTCAAGACTTTTTCTTTAATTTCAGTCATTATTAGTACAGGGTCTCTATTGGTACTTAAAGTAGTTATATCAATTAACGCTTCATCGATTGAAACAGGTAGTATAGAATCCAATTCCAATTCCAATAAGATATCATAAAACTGTTTAGATATTGTTTCGTAAGCATCAAAATTATATTTTAAACAAATCAAATCGGGACAGAGTTTTTTTCCTTGTCTCAACCACATACCGTTCTTGCAACCATGCTGACGGGCAACATAATTACATGAAGCAATATCAGAATTTGCACCTCCATGGGTAACGCATACAGGTACCTTTTCAATATCAATAGGTGGGTCATTTTTGAGAGCAGACACTGTAGCAAAGAAGCAATCAAAATCACAGTGAATGATGACTTTATCTACTATTGTGTTCATCTTCGTTATAGTTCCAGATTTTCCTCTAGCTTTAAGTGTCTTTATCGCTTTCGATAAAAATTCAGATCTTAAATCGGTTTTCCAAGTGCTCAAGTGATGTAACCTAGATTTAGCAAAAAATGAATCAAGAAATCCAGGATGTTTTGCATCCATATGTTCAGGGATATCTTCTCTGATATTCAAGTTATCTTCAGGATTTGTGATTTGTGACAATTGAGAAACGTCAAACTCCATTGGGTCTTCCTCTTGCTCTTTCTCTTCCTGATTATCCTTAACTATTGATGTTTCAGGATTTGATTCAATTCTTTTAAAATTCAATTTAACTTGACCATAATCATTATTGATTAACATATAATCGCCCCAAGGCATCAACTTACCCTTTTCAATGCTGTCAGTGATCCAAGCTGGTTTACAAACTTTATAATTTCTAAACTCCAGCCTTTTACGAGGAGTCAAATTCTCAGCAATTATATGAGTAGCATTACCTTTAGCTCCCAAATACTGTAAAAATATACCACCATGTAAGATGATCATTTTATGCAATTGAGATATATCAGGGTTAGTCTTACCATTGACGTAAATTACACATCCTTTGAAAATAGGGGGGTGTTCAAGATTTCTAGCTCTCTTTACAAAATTGACATATTCTTCATCTTGTTCTTGTTGCTTCAATTGCTTATTATGGAAATAAGTTGCATAATCTCCAAATTCTAATTCCTGGCCGTCAAGCTCTTCTACAGAAGGTTCTTTAAATTCATTAGTAACTGCATCTACATCTGCAACAACTTCGTCTTCAAGGGTAGATATATGTTCTTGGGTAGATGTAACAATTACATTATTTGAAACATGATCAACGTTATTACTATTATTGTCTAACGCATTTTCAAGATTAATCACAGTTGTCTTGCCACCTTTCTTCAATTGAGATTCGTGGAAAGAATCCCAGACAAATGATTCACTTCCCCTATTTTCAGTAGACTTTAGAGAATGTTCCAAACTTTCCAGTTTCTCTTGTATCTTATTATTAATATTATCCTGACTTAATTTATTAACAAAGGCAATAAATTGAGAATCATTCATTGACCCCCAATCATCATTCTCTCCAGATGAGCCAACAATCAGTGGTTTTCTAGCGGGTATAGGTAGTTCATCATGATTATCATTATCATCATTATCATGAGCACCGCATTGTAGATCTTTAAGAACAAAATCATTTTTCTTGATATCACTTTGATCTGCCTTTTTTACAGGACTCTTATCTTTATCTGGTTTAGCTAATAGCCTCAAAACCTCAGAATCATCTATCGATCCCCAGTCCTGAGTAGTTGATAAACTTGACGAATCATCCATGCTCCGGTAAACATTTACAAGTGATTGAAATTAAATTGTTTAGTAATTAGTTAGACTCTTAATATAAGGAGAATCAACAATCATATAGTCATCTCTTAATTACGTATATGTGTAAACAATTCCTTCTCATTGCTCTCAGTATGTATTATAATTTATCAACCCACTACAAATCGACTCGGAGTCTCAGAGAGACCCCACATAAGGAGTCTATCGACGCAAATAACTCATCCCATACTCCATTCCCAGCCAGCCTCCGAAAAACAAAGCTTACCCTCCGGCTTAGAAGTTAGCGTTCAGAGTGACATCAACGGCGCCTGCTCAGTCAGTGCCACTGCTACTGCTACTGCTAGCACTTTCCCCGTTTGCAATTTGAGCCTCGCCGAGGGGCGCTCGCTAACGGGCGTGCTAATTTCCAGATTCACGTTACTTAATACCGTTTCATGCACAAGACTAACTCTTTTATTAATCTACAGCACTCTGGAGTTAAGATCTCATAATCGGTTATAATGTATACTGAACAAGATAACTGAAGCGGATGAGATCCGTAAGCAAAGCCTGTCTCCAAGGCAGACAGACAGTATACATACACACAGCTGACAAGTAGAATAATAGTAACTAACCGGCAGGAAACAGCTACAAATCAAGTTTAAAAAATGCTTGGAACAACTGTGGCGGGCGGGAGACCCGAAAACTGAAATCTGAGCAGCGAAAACCTCGGAGAAAGATTCAGAGTAGCTCCGTATCTCCTATTCCCAGGCGTGCTTTCGGGTTTATTCCGCCTAGTTATAATTTTAGTAGTTGCTACTAACTGCTAATAGCTATACTGTATATGAAGCCAGTGATTTTTTTTTTTTTAGTGTGGTTTTCGAAATCTCGTTATGATTCTCTTTTTCCCTTGTTACATGCTTATGCATAACTTCTTGTTCTTCCATTTGTCTTTGTCTTTGCCTTTGTCTTTGTCATTTCACACCTTGTATTTGTAATCAGTCTGTGTTAATTAATATAATTTATATATCTGCATAAATTTTCACATAAATAAAACCCCAGATCTCCCCTTTCCCCTATTGATCAATCTTATCTTTTCTATTCAAATTCCAATTGTTTGCTACTAATCCATTACGCATATTTCTTTTTTTTTTTAACTAACTAACAAACTTTGCTTATATTTATAAATTTATAATAATGTCTACTCCAGCCTGTTTTAAAGCCATCAAACACGAAGGTAACCTTTCCGGTGAAACCAAAGAAATAAATGGTATTCCAACTTACATCACCGGAAATTCAGAATCAAAAAAATATTTATTAATTTTCACTGATATTTGGGGTTTAACAATCAAAAACACACTATTAATAGCTGATCATTTTGCAGCCCAAGGTTATTATGTCTTAATACCGGATATCATCGATAATGATCCTGCTGATACTTCAAAATTATTCGACACTGAATATAGAGCATCTTATTTCGTTAAGCATTCACCAGAACGTGTTTGGACTATAACTAATGCTGTTCTTGACAGTTTACCTGAATCCGTTGCTGCTTCAAAGACTTGGTTTAGTATCGGATACTGTTTCGGTTCTAGATTTGCTGTTGATTTCGCTAAGAAACAAGATTCACAAACCAAGACAAAATTTAATGTTAATGCAATTGCAATTGCTCATCCTGGTGTAATCGATGATTCTCAAATCTCTGCCCTTGGAAAACCAATTTTAATCTCTATTGGTGATATCGATGTCGCTTGGCCATTAGATAAATTATTCGAATTGACTGAAAACTTAAAGAAAAATGATAAAGTTTATAAATTAAACTTATTTAGAGGTTTAGATCATGGTTATGCAGTTAGAGGTGATTTATCTATTCCTTTCGTTAAATTTGGTGCTGATAGTACCGTTGCTGATCAACTAGCCTGGTTCGCCAACTTTGCTTAAATTAATATACATATATTTTTTTTAATTCTATATTATGAGCTTTTAATTGCCACCTTTCTCTTTTACTTATATTGATTTTTATTTTTTTAGAAACTAATGAAGTTTTATATATCCTTTTACCTGAGTTATATGTAAACATAGTAAATAATCGACGAAAATATGAACTTTCCAAGTAAGAAAAGTAAGTAAATGGGAACCAAGTAAAACAGAAAAAAAAAAAACACAAAACATTGAAAGAAAAAAAAGAAATCGAAACCGAAATAAAACAAAACAAAAAGAAAAACATAAGCAACACGTTATGATATCTCAAGAGTACAAAATATAAGGAAACAAGAAGGGGGGAGGGAGAGGAAAAAACAGACAAAACAGTGAATGAATGCAAGAGCAGGTAGTATGTTGAAAGAAATAAAAATAAAAATGTATAGAAAAGAAAAGAAAAAAGGCCATCTTTTTTTCTAACTTTCTTTAAATTTTTAGTATTAAGACTTGTAAATGAAAAAATGAAGAGAAAATGAATCGAACATCAATATGTGAGATGAAAAGTTAATCCATAAAGTAGAAGGAAAGTGGAGAGAAAGAAAATACAACAAAAATCGGAATAGAATATCAGATCATAACACATCTCTTCTGTTATAATTATAGTTATATCCTTGATTGGAACCAGAGTATGAACTATCATTGTTATAAGTATTGCTAAATGGTTGGAAACTTGAAGTTGAATTCATAACATTTTGAGTACTTGAGCTATTAGCATTTGGATGGTTTAAAGCAATCGAACTTCTTTCATCATCAGCAACTGCAAATGGATTTAAACTATTGGTATTGAAACTATCACTATGTTTAGTCATTGTCTCTGGTGATTGTAATCCTCCTCTGTCTGATCCTGATGCATTTTCAGGTAACATTGAATTTCTATCATGACCTCTCATTGCAGTAGCACCTAATGCAGCTAATTCATATTCAACTTTACCACTAGATTCATTATTTGGAATAAATGCTAAACGATCATCTTTAATTGGTTCATATCTTGTATCTGGATTCTTACGAATCAATGCTAAAGTACATGTAACAATAGTCAAGATTAACATAATCAATGCAAAGATTGCATTTAAAACAAAATAAACAACTGCTGCAACAGATGAAACAACTGCTGGTTGTCTGAAAATGTTGGAAAAGAATAAATAGAAAACAGAATTAACAACGTTAATGGCTGCAATAAATATATTGAAAATATTGGTTCTTTTATCCATAAATGGTCTCTTCCAAATAAGAATTACCATATATATTATTTCAATGGCAAAGATGAAAGCTGCAGCCACTTTACCTTGATTTTGTAAAACAGCAATTAATAATGCTCTAATAAACAAATAAACCAAACTGACAACAACCCAGTAAAACATATTAGCTTTATATTGAGCATATAAGAAACCAAATCTGTTTAAAACTTTTTCATCACCAAATAAGATATATGCAGGATTATGGAATTGTCTAATTGATCTAGTACCAGCCAGCATAATTCTAACTGATGCATAAACTAACAAAATGACAGAAATGGCAAGGATAACAATGGCGAAAACGATACAACCAGCACCATCATTTCTAGTAAATTCCCAAATACATAACAGAGTTAATGTTGGGAAAGTTATATAGAATAATCTATAAAGAGCACCTTTAATAATGGATCTCCAATGTGATCTAAAACCAATCAGCTTTGAATCCTTAACAATACCTGATAAAACCAATAATTCACAAATAGCTTTAAACATTGAAGCTAAGACAAGTAACACAAAACCTGTAAATAAGAAGAATATAATACCAGTCATAAACATATTTGAAATTTCAATATTTGCTAAATAGGCAACTCTTTGAATACCTCTCAAAACTAAAGTTTTCGAACCAACATTATCTTCATCTGTGGTATATAAACTTTCATCATCTAAAACGTCACCCAATGAATCAGAAGTTTCAACAGAAATTCTCTTCACTAAATTAAATCTGTGCAGCAGCTTTTGAACAGAAATTGATAAAACATCTTTATTTGCTAATGTAGAAGTAACACTACCACCAGTTGCTTGAACATACCAATAAATTATTTCTTGCATAAAACTTGTTCTAATAATACCTAGAGACCATTGGAAATTTTGAGCCCAAGAAGCAGCAATTGGTGGAACTTTAGCAACACCCATCATTGAAAAAATGGCCAAGTTTTGGAAATAAATGAATAAAGAAGCAGCATTGGAAGCAATATGAGCAGCAGTTGCAGAATGACCTAAAATCGAAACAAATGATGAAACAACTAAACCAAATCCAGAAACAATTGCAATTGGCCAACCGGCATATCTTGTTTGAACAGTTTTACCATTTGATAAGACAGCTTTAACACAAGCCAAAGGAGTAGTATTATCTGTATCGTTTGTTGAATAAACAACAACTTTAACATAAGCATCTAAATCTGGGATTGTGTAAGCAATATTAGGGATTTCATCAGTGACAGAAGAATCCAAAGTATAAGAACCGGCAACATTCAATTTACCAGCAGTAATTGGACAAATTGTACTATAATCTAAATCACATAGATCTAAAGTATCTTCATAAACATTTAAACCATAAACAACTAAAGAATAGACAGCTTTAATTTTACCAGTGATCGAGGAAGTTGCATCGATATCAAACACTGCAGTACTATTATTTGGATAAAAAATAAGTTCAAAATAAGAAGAACTAAATTCAGAATCCACCATACATGTAAGTAACGACGTGGACTTAATATACCTTTGGGCATTGGTTATCTGTGACACGAAAGATAACCCTATCGTTAGCCTTATAAGCGTGTTTAAGTATCTTGTGAAAAACATATTTGCAGTTGCTTAAAAGTAAATGAAATAATGAAAAAAAATTGATGTGATAGAGAAAAGAGTTCCCTTTATTGAGTTTTCAAGTTGAAAATTATATGCAATTTCAGAGGCAGAGGCTATAACTAGGAGCCAAAAAATAGAGGGAGGGAAAAAAAAGAAATAAATGAGAAATCAAGACTCCAAAGACCACACACGCTAATGAAATGGTAGATTGGTTACCAATAGTTACAAAGGTAAGAGGAAGAGTAAAAGTTGATTGAAAGTACAACTTTGAACAAGTGTAATTAAGCAGCGATTAACTATATCCAATTTGAAGAGCAAATTGCAAAATCCCACCCTGTATATATCAAAAAAAGGCAAAAGGCTCGAAAGAGCAAAAAAAAATCAATCAAGTAGCGATCAGATCAAAATTGTTAGAAATAAGAAATCAAAGAGAAATTACCAGCTGCTGCGTGTTGATATCCCAATTTTTTTGTTTCTATTTTTGTAATTTTTTTAATTTTTTGGTGGTTTTTGGTGGTTTTTGGTGGGTTTGTGGCTTTTTGTGTGTGGATAATTAAGTGGCTGGTGTATTCTAACTGTTAGAATTAATATTTTATAACCGCCACACTGGGGGCGGAGTCGCTTCTGCGCTGGCAGCTCGCGTCGTTTTGCGTTTTCCTTTCAGGTTTAACTATTAACGACGTCACGACGTGTCATTTAGAGTCGATAGTCTTTTACTGTTACATAGTGCTATTTAGAAATTAGAGTTTTAGTATTCTCCGGTTCCCCAATCTTTCCAGCTTTCAGCTACAACGCCGAAACCGCTGAGTGCAGAAATTTTATATAGATGTTTTTTTTTTTATGGGAAATCTTTCAACAGTTTTAAACTGTTTCGACGCTCCATAAAATGAGTGGTGGTGATTGAGATTGGAATGTAGTGTTTTTTGTAAATATCTTCTTACTTGTTTTGTCTTCTTTTTGTTTTCTTTCACTTATTTACTATACATTTATACGTTTTTTTCCATCATATCACATTACACGATAGTTTTAAAGTTCTGAAAACCTAATCTTTTTATTCGTAGCTGGTTATCACCTATGAGTAACGATTGTAGATCCTTTCTTGATCCTTGCGCTTTAGTTACAACTAACTGGTTGGTACCTTTATGGTGATAATACGCACTGTAAAAAGGGTTTTTGGGACTGGTTATATATAGTAGTTTGTATTCTGCCAGCATCCCTTTTCCAATGGGCTATTTGGTTTGATTATTTCTTTGAATTGTTTGTTTTGTTATTAAAACCAAAAAGTAGTACTACATAGCTATTAGCTAATCCTCTTATATCTACGCTTTTGACTTGGCATATTGTCACACTAAGAGTATAACTATAGCACCGCGATCAATCACACCTATGAACTTAATTTCCGGATGTTACCTTGTATCTTCCAGACTATTTAGCGTCTGTTTCCGTTGTTCCTTTACTAAGTGGAGTTAGGATTCATAAACACAAGTTCCATCATCTATCTATAATTACAAACACATCCATGAATCGAGAACAGCCCTTCTTTACTTTATTTTTTATCCAGATTCTAGATTCAGTTAAAACTGACCTAGATTGCTTTAAAGGATACATCTTTTCTCTTCCCTTCCAGAAATCATAAATTTATTTAAACAGAATAGTTCCCTAAATTTATTACTTTTTCTCTTGGACTTTTCTTTTCCTCTCCCTATCTAACGTTTCGGTCACAATATGCGTATACGTTGGTCCGTGATATTAAACACATGTCACAACAAAAATTCGCTATTGCTCCGATGTTAGTTTTTTTCCCCACCAAGTGTTTCCTTATTTAATCTTTACTTTAAATCTTGTTAATTTTACGTTCGTTTAGTATACTAAACTGCGTTGTTGAAATATTCTACTAAGTATTATGTTGGCACAAGTTTACATATACATTTTTATTGTTGGTTATATGTATACGCCTTCGGTGTACACCTTCTCAATACGGCAAGTATAATATATAGCAAGGCATATTGGTGGGCATAAATCTTGGACCCTATATCTCATATAAGCGGATATGCAAATGAAAATAAGCTAATCGATTTCAAATAGCTTGTGGATTATTAAAAATAAAAGTAACATGTTTAACAATTCTCAAAAATTTAGTTTCTTTTGAATTGAGGGATATCTTTTAAAGAAACCTTTTTGGCCTCGCCCTCACGCTTTACCGAATTACCCTCATTTAGACAAACTCCAATTTTATGAACATATAACATATGAATTAATTTGTCGTAAATAACTTTCAATAATAAAATAGATTTCTTTTGTGTTTTTTTTCATCTAGGTAAACAGTACGACCACTTTATTCGTGAAAATAAGGGACATCTCCTGTTTTAGTGATTTGATCGAATCTCCGGAATTTTCCTTTCCCTAGAATAACTAATTAATATATCTACCCCCCAATTAGAATCAAGTCTTGGATCCACATTCACTGCATTTCATAGTTAAAAATTCGATCAAAGTGAACTTTTCAGAAGATTTCATGCTTAGAGAGGATATCATCGTATCAACGTTAAACAAAATTATCGATTCCTAGATCATCAGTAGGGTAAATAATTGATTCTCATATAGCTTCGGACAATGGGGGTAAAAACTCGGCAAATAATTTTATGTCACTAAAGCCATATACAAAGTCATCGCTATGAAGGACCTCGGGAGTAAAACCCCACATAGATACATACACTGTAGATTAGAGTTACGTATATTTTATCTTATACGACTCACCCGGATAAAGAAGGTTAACGTGTATATATATATACATATACAAGTGTCATATAACTTAATTAAAACTGATATAAAATATAGATTAAGTTAATTTATACAAAGCTGTATAATGTAGATCCGGATCGTTACGTAATTCTTATTAGAGATCGAGGGAGATCCTTTGATTATAATTATTTTTTTTTTTACATTGATGTATTACATTTGCCTCCATAATGGAATATTCGCTTTTCAATAACACAATTATCGACATTTCTTATTTGAACTCCGAGTTGAAATGTAAAATTTCTTGGTCAATAATTGATAGTCATGGCCATAGCAAAATAGCAAAAATCATGCTAATTGCTGTTGGAAACATCTCCGGGATTACATAATATGAAGGGTACACGGAGAAACTTACACCCTTGCATCTCGAATTCCCCTCAAAAGCGGGTCACGCTGGACGGGTCGCCACCACGCCGTCGCTACCCCTCCCCCACTTCTCCTTCTCCTCTTCCGCTAAGGCTGTCTTGTGTGTTTCCGTTGGTCCAACCTTTTTGATACCTTTTTCATCTATATAAAGGACCCTGATTTCCTCTGAAATTGTTATTGATTGAAAAATTGTTGAAAAATTAGTGTCAAAGTTGTCAAATTCGATCATTTTTGTATAACTAATAAGCTACACATTTATATTCGCCTATATTGTAAGTCGCATAGTCTCCTCCTTTTTTTTTTTTTGCTTATTTATTTTTCTTTTTTTTTATCCCTCCCCACATTCCATTTGTTGGTCTCGCACCCTCTTTTCAGTCTCTCCTCCTTCGGTGGTTGGGAGAAAGAGACTGGTAAATCTCATAGAAATTGGAGCCCCTTTTTCATACTAACATTATTTCCCCTCCCTTTCTTTCCTTAGTTTCTTTTAGATATCTATTGATTTCGATTTTACCGTTTTAACTATTTATCAAATAAGGGAGAAAAACCGAAAACTAAGACAGAGAAGATACAATGCCTGAAAAGAAACCACTAGAAAATGAGCACTTGATGCATCAAGAGTCTGTTCCACCACCAGCTGGATTTTTGAAGAGACATCCTTCCAAACCTTACCTTACCTCAATTGAACAATATGAAACCATGTACAAAGAATCAATTGAAAATCCTGCATCTTTCTTTGGTAAGCAAGCTGCTGAGAACTTATCTTGGTCTAAACCATTTACGATTGCTAAAGTTCCAGAAGCTCCTCGTTTATCTGATAACAATGGTGAAGCATCTGCTTGGTTTGTTGATGGTGAATTAAACGCATCTTACAACTGTGTTGATAGATGGGCAATTAAGAATCCTGATAAACCAGCTATTATTTATGAAGCCGATGAAGTTGACCAAGGTCGTATCATTACATATGGTGAACTATTAAAGCAAGTTTGTAAAGTTGCCCAAGTTTTAAAGAATATGGGTGTGAAAAAAGGTGACACCGTTGCCGTTTATTTACCAATGATTCCAGAAGCAATTGTTACGTTAATGGCTATCATCAGAATTGGTGCTGTCCATTCAGTTGTTTTTGCAGGTTTCTCATCTGGTTCATTAAGAGATAGAATTAACGATGCTGACTCTAAAGTTGTTATTACTACTGATGAATCAAAGAGAGGTGGTAAAATCATTGAAACTAAGAAAATTGTCGATGATGCTTTAACTACTTGTCCACAAGTTAAGAATGTTTTGGTCTTCAAGAGAACTGGTAATGCTCATATTCCTTGGACTGAAGGTAGAGATTACTGGTGGCACGAAGAAGTTGTTAAATACCCATCATACTCACCACCTGTTCCAATGTCTGCTGAAGATACTTTATTCTTATTGTATACATCAGGTTCAACTGGTAAGCCAAAAGGTATTCAACACTCAACTGCAGGTTATTTGTTAGGTGCTCTGTTAACTACTAAATATGTGTTTGATGTTCATCCAGAAGATATTTTATTCACAGCTGGTGATGTTGGTTGGATTACTGGTCATTCTTATGTTGTCTATGGTCCACTGGCAAATGGTGCCACTACAGTGGTTTTTGAAGGTACTCCTGCATATCCAAACTATTCAAGATACTGGGAAATCGTTGACAAATATAAAGTTACACAATTCTATGTTGCCCCAACTGCTTTAAGATTATTGAAGAGAGCTGGTGAATCATACATTGAAAAATACTCTTTAGAATCTTTAAGAGTGTTAGGATCTGTGGGTGAACCAATTGCTAAAGATGTTTGGGATTGGTATAATACATATATTGGAAGAGGTCAAGCACATATTTGTGATACTTACTGGCAAACAGAATCAGGTTCTCATTTGATTTGTCCATTAGCTGGTGTGACGCCAACTAAACCAGGTTCCGCTTCATATCCATTCTTTGGTATTGAACCAGCTATCATTGATCCAGTTACAGGTGTTGAATTAGAAGGTAATGAAGTTGAAGGTGTCTTGGGTATTAAATCATCATGGCCATCAATGGCTAGAACCATTTGGGGAGATTACAATAGATTCTTGGATACCTATCTAAACCCATACAAAGGTTATTACTTCAGTGGTGATGGTGCAGCAAGGGATAAGGATGGTTTCTATTGGATTCTTGGTAGAGTTGATGATGTTGTTAACGTTTCTGGTCACAGATTATCAACTGCAGAAATTGAAGCTGCATTAATTGAACATCATCTGGTTTCTGAATCAGCTGTTGTTGGATTCCCTGATGATTTGACTGGTTCTGCAGTTGCTGCATTTGTTGCCTTGAAGAATAAGAACGTTGAAGATGCTAATAGTACTAAGAAAGAATTGGTTTTAACTGTGAGAAAAGAGATTGGTCCATTTGCTGCTCCTAAATTGATTTTACTAGTTGATGATTTACCAAAGACTAGATCTGGTAAGATTATGAGAAGAATCTTGAGAAAGATTTTAGCTGGTGAAGAAGATCAATTAGGAGATATTTCAACTTTGAGTAACCCTCAAGTTGTTGCACATATCATCAGTGTTGTTAAAAATAAATAAATTAAATGACTTACATGTGGTACAAGAAACTGGTTGTTTTTGTCCAATTAATAGTTTAGCCTGGTAATATTGGTGATTGTATTTTATTTAACCGTTATTACTATTATTATTATTAACATTTATATTTCTTTATTTTTTGTTCTTTTGTTGAGTATTTATTTTTAGGCTAATTTCTTTTCTTTACTTTACTTTACTTTTTCTTTTACCTCACTTATTTTTTACTTTATTATTATTTTAATACTACCCTATCTGTTTTTAACTACGGCAGTTAAGTAGGATATAGTGTTTACATCATATAATATTTTCAGTTCCCCTGACTACATATTCTTTGATTATTATTTATTTATTATTGTTATCTATTATTTGCTAAATTTATTATTATTGTAAAATTGATTCGTTTACGTGTGTTACCTTATACGCCCGCACGCACGCACGTTCCAGCCTAAGAGCCAGCTAGTAGCTACTGATTACAATACACTGATAGCGCGCGCGCGCGAGCCTACAGATTTAACTCATCAGTGAGTACAGGATGCAGAAACTGCAGCAAAACAGGGCCAATCTGCCAGGTGGCCACGCAAACTTCCAAGACCCACCGCGCTCACGCTCATACCGCACACGGAGCCCACTGCCACCGCCCCGGTTCTCCAGCAGTCCAACGTCCCCCGCCTGGCAGATTAGTGGCAGGTTTCCCCCAGCCGCACAGCAATTGATGCAGGCCAAGATGTATACATCCACCAGCCACTCTGGAACCGCGTTTCCATCCGTGGCTAAGTACTTAACAAGCCATCTTTTACAATAGATCATTACAAGGCGGTGTATCATTTACTGTGTGGTGCGAGGGTCGACCGATAGTTTTCTTTTGTCTTTTTTTTCTTCCTTTTGATTTCTGCTGCGGTTTGAAAAGCGTGTCTGACAGGGAAAAAAAAAAAAAAAAAAAAAAAAACAAACAAAACAGCGAGAGGGAGAGGGAGAGGGAGGGAGAGAGGAAGGGAGGAAGGGAGAGGGAACAGGTGGTGGTGGTGGATAGTTGATCCATCGATTGTATCTCGAGATGAAGCTTAGTTGCAAAAATGTGTTGATATATTTGATTGTTTTTATTTTATTCGTATATAATTATTCTACAGTGATTTTCTTTTGAAGAGCATATCTTGTTTTCGTCTTTGTCGATCTTGTAATATAATAGTTAGCTTCTAGCTGGGATTTCGCAGGCCAGATCGGTTCATACATTTTTTTTAATAATTCCTCTCTCATTTGCTTCTATTATTAAACACTCACTTCTCGCCTATCCACTTTTACGCTTACAACTAAGTTTAGTTCTTTTTACGGTCATCAGCTTTTTTCTGTCTTGGGAGCATATATATTAACTATTGACAACTATCCCTGTGTTTATATTAATTAAGCCATCATCAATATTCAACAGTTTATTCTATTTCCCTTTTAGAGCCGGATCGCATTCACTTATCACTAATTTCATCAATCTTTTTTTTTTGGAATCATTTTTGCTATTCTTTCAGTTTAGGAACGAAAGGAATCTACAGAGATCAGCTTAAAATCTCAAACGAAATGAAGTTTCAACATCTTCGTTTATTTTTCGTTACAGTTATATCACATCTGCTATGTTCAGCTAATGCTAGATCACTTGAAGCATCGTCTTTAGTGACTTGTATGGAAGACTCGCAGATTGATCCATCTTATTTCAGCGTTGTCTTTGATCCGGATTCTAAGTCAATCAGGTATGATATCTCCCTGACCTCGGAAATCAGTGGTTACATCTATGCAGATGTTATTGTTTACGCTTACGGTTTTGAAATTATCCGTAAATACGTTGATGTTTGTGATATTGGTTGGAAACAATTTTGTCCAATGTATCCTGGTTCAATGGAAATTGATTCTATTCAATATATTTCATCAGAATATGTTGATATGGTTCCTGGTATTGCTTATACTTTCCCTGATCTTGATGCATTAGTTAGATTAGTCGTCACCAATAGTGATGGTGATCAAGTTGCTTGTATTCAAGCCGCTTTCTCCAATGGTAAGACTGTGTCTCATATTAGTGTTAAATGGGTTACTGCCGTTATTGCAGGTATTGGTCTATTAGTTTCAGCTATTTTATCTGCATTTGGTAATTCTTCATCTGCAAGTAGAATCTCTGCTAATGCTGTTTCTTTATTCACTTATTTCCAAAGTACCGTTATTGTGGCTATGATTCATGTTCAAGAATGTCCTCCTGTTGTTACCGCTTGGGTTGAAAATTTAGCTTGGTCCATGGGTTTAATTAGAGTTACCTTCATGCAAGAAGTCTTTAGATGGTATGTTCAAGCAACCGGTGGTACTCCAACTCAATATCTGACAAATTCTGCCACATCTGTCTTAGTTCAAAGATCATTGAATTATGGTAAAAAGGCAATTAGAAATATAGTTCCATTTTATCCACTGTTATCTTGGCTTTTCCCATCTCTTGAATTAGATATTAAAGAAAATTTACAAAAAAGAACAGTGGATTTATACAATTTATCAAGTACTAAATATTTACGTATCTTAAGAGGTATTGAAAGAGTCGGTTATCAAGCTAGAATTGAACCAACTTCCATTGTTTGTACTGGTTTCACCTTCTTCATTCTCTGTCTGTATGTTTTAGTTGGTTTATTCTTTGTCGTTAAGACATCTTTAGCAATGGCATATAGATATAAATGGTTAAAGAGACCTATTGATTTATCTAAATCTTGGAGACTGGTTTTAAAAGGTATCTTACAAAGATATATTTATATCGGTTTTACTCAATTGATGATCCTTTCTTTATGGGAATTTACTAAAGTCGATTCAGCGGCAGTCGTGGTGATTGCTGTTCTATTCTTAATTTTAAGTTTAGGTATCATGGCATGGGCTTGTTATAGAACTGTTAGATTTGGTTTTGTTTCTATTCAAACGCATAATAATGCAGCTGCCATCTTATACGGTGATTCCAATGTTTTAAACAGATATGGATTCTTCTACACAATGTACAATGCTAATAAATATTGGTGGAGTGCTGTTTATTTAATTTTCTTGTTCGTTAAATGTTTATTCGTCTCTTTAGCTCAAGATTCTGGAAAGACTCAAGCTTTAGCTGTTTTCATTTTAGATTTATGTTATACCGTTTATTTGATTAAAGAAATGCCATATTTGGATAAGCCAACAAATATTGTCAATATATTGATGTGTGTCGTGATGACTTTAAATTCATTCTTTTTCTTATTCTTTTCCAATTTGTTTGGTCAACCAGCAGCTGTTGGTTCTATTATGGGATTAATCTTTTTCGTTTTAAATGCTGTGTTTTCATTAGTTTTATTGATTATGATCATTGTTTACGTTTTGATTGCTGTGTTTAGTAAGAACCCAGATGCAAGATTCTCACCTGCTAAAGATGACAGAACTTCTTTCCAAAAGAAGGGACAAATGGGTATGGATGAAATTCCAGAAGGTGCTCAAGAATTATTTGAATTGGGTATCGTTGCTAAAGATCACCAAGATAATTGGGCCGGTGAAATGTATAAATTGAAAGATATGGTTGAATCATCAGCTAATACATCAGATTTAAAGAATGAACAAGATGAACCATTAAGATTAACACCTGAGGAGGAAAAATCATTTGGTGCTAAATTGATGCATAAATTAACTGGTGGTAAATCAATGTTACGTAGAAACAAGTCAAATGCTGCAAGATCAATGTTAGGAGTGAATTCAGATCTGGAAAAAACTTCTAGAATTGAAACTACAACAACTACTGATCCTGCTTATTCCAGTGATGATATAACCGAAGATAACAAAAGATCAACTGGTCATGATACGTTACAATCATTTGCCAAGTTAGAATTTGCTCAACCTCTTGCTCAACATCAAAGAACAGAATCTAACACCCCTATTATTCAACCCAACATATTTGATGATTCCCATGCTATTCATCGTAACATAAAAGGCAACAGTATGCTTGCTGAAAGTGAAGATGATTTAAGTTTATATGAAAATTCCCCAACCGAAGCTGCTGACGTGTATGGAACTTCTCAACGTGATCGTGACTACTCTTATCTGTGATGACGACTGACGCGGTTATTTGTTATGTCTAGCGTTTGATCTTTGTATTTCGTTCTCTTGTTTTGATTTTCTTGGTTTTGCTATTGGTTTTACATTCCCCTCCGTTTTTTTTTTTTTGTTACCCTTGCCGTCTTTCAATTATTCTGCTCCTTTGCTTTTGAATTGACTCTAAAGCTTGTTTGTATATTACGATTCTTCCTCGTTTTCCCATTTTTTTTCTTTTACATGTTTTGTTTCATTTTCTAAAAATTATTGTTATATTTATAATTATTATTAAATACAGTAAAAATAAAAAAACAGAAATTATAAAAACATATTATATATTATATATTAAATATAAGCGAGCGATCAGTGGGTCTGATATGTTGATAAAATTAAGACACAATCTCAAATTGACAAACTAATGTAACTTGAACGATTCTTAAAGAAAAATTA
The DNA here is from genome assembly GCA_030556425.1 of Ogataea ovalis. Taxonomy (NCBI): domain Eukaryota; kingdom Fungi; phylum Ascomycota; class Pichiomycetes; order Pichiales; family Pichiaceae; genus Ogataea; species Ogataea ovalis. The sequence continues at coordinate 301,384 of JAKTTZ010000013.1, forward strand.
TTAAAAAGAAAATAAAGATCCACCAACACAAAACAAACACCATTAGCAGCTAGCAATAAAAACCATTAACTTAAAAAGATTAATTTAAATCAACAAAGTTTCAATCTTATCCTTAATAGCGTAGATTTGATTCTTAATAGCAGAAGCATCGTTAGTAGTAACAGAAGCAGCAATAACTGGTCTTGAAACACCACAAGCTCTACCTAAAGCACTCTTACTAGGGACGAAAACATAAGGAACGTTTTTATCTTCACATAATAAAGGTAAGTGTAATAAGATTTCAATAGGTTCAGTATCAGCAGCCATAATAATGAATTCAGAAATACCTCTATTTAAAGTCTTGGTTGTTTCATTGGCACCTTTCTTTAATTGTCTTAAATTTTGGGATTGTTGAACAACATCTAAAATTTGTTGTGTTAATGCTGAATCAGCTAATGGGAAAGCCTTTGGGTTTGGAGCAGTTGAAGACATTTTTATTATAATTGATTAATTTAAAGGTTCCTTGCAAATATAATTATATTATTGGTGAAGCTCGCCTTGTTAAAGTAGAAAGAAAAAGAAAGGAAAAAGAGTGAAAGTATAAGATAAAGATTAAAAAGAATCAATCAATGTAATTTTATAAAAAAATAAATTTTTCAAAATGGCAAAAAAATTTTTTTACAAGTTCAGTTTTTGTAGCACGTGACACAAATCAAATGCTAATCAAATCGACCCTCTCAAAAGTAGTCGATCGACTGAAACATTCAGATATTCATAGAAGCGTTATGAGCACTGCTAACAAGGGGGAAACTTGTGCGGCGCAAACAAAAAAATTGAATCGAAAAAACCATTCGCGTTCATCTCTACACCGAAAGCAGCCAAAGTTGCAATTACTGAATCTCCCAAAGAACAGCTCAAAATCCATTCAAAATCAACTTGTCTGAGTTTTTTTTTCCATTAAACAGATTATAAACACCATTGGAAGTTTGACTTTTCAACCAATTGTTGTCAATTTAATCTGTGAATATATTTAATAACCTCATATAATGTCTGATCTTTGGTATGTATCGGAAATTCCTAATAATTATTATATTTTGGATCTCAATCTTTGAATTTCGATTATATCTCAAATTGGTGGTGGGTGGCTGCATCCATTTTAGGGCCTTCGTTCCCAAGATCAAAGGAATGAATCGACAACAAATACTTTCATTGTAATTACTTATCATGTGAATTGTAATGATGAAAAGAAGGATAATTAGTTAATTTACAAACTTCAATTGATTAATTTGTGTTACTTTGTGTGTTTCCAAGGATTGCTGCCTCATGCCTCAGCGATTAAACTTGATGTTGTCGCCCTGCATAGACTATTTGATATCTTTCCATAGATAATGACCTCCAAGATATATTATATGATCCTAAGGGATTCAATTCCGAATTCTAATTTTACTAACATTTATATCATTCTAATATGATTCTTTATTTTTTTACAGTCCAGTCTACGCTCCATTCTTTGGTTCCATCGGTTGTGCAGCTGCCATCATCTTCACATGTTTCGGTGCCTCTTACGGTACTGCTAAATCAGGTGTTGGTATCTGTGCCACATGTGTCTTGAGACCAGATTTATTGATTAAAAACACTGTTCCTGTCATTATGGCTGGTATTATTGCCATTTATGGATTGGTTGTCTCTGTCTTAATTTCATCATCTTTAAAACAACAGCAAGCTTTATACACAGGTTTCATTCAACTTGGTGCCGGTTTATCTGTTGGTTTGTCCGGTTTAGCTGCTGGTTTTGCTATTGGTATCGTTGGTGATGCTGGTGTTAGAGGTACTGCTCAACAACCAAGATTATTCGTTGGTATGATTTTGATTTTAATTTTCGCTGAAGTTTTAGGTTTGTATGGTTTAATTGTTGCTTTATTATTAAACTCAAGAGCTAACCAAGATGTTACTTGTTAAATTTAGTATATTTTTAATACAAAAAGGAATTTACTGATTTTGCATTTGCATTTTTACAACCATTCAAAAATTATCACATATCAATTCAACAATGATTGAATTAAAGTTTACATGTAGGGTTCTTTTTTTCATAAAGGAGTCTTCCATATAAACTCTATATTATACAGGTTCAATCATATTGATGGTTTTTCCAAAAAACTACCATCTAACACCTACTTATTTTTTTGTTTTACTTTCCTGCTGGTGATTTTTATAAATTGTCACATTTTTTTTATTATCCTTCTATTATTATTTTTGTGTTTTTCTTGATCTTCACTTTTCTTGAATTCATTAGATAAGTTTTGATTTTTTTATCTTTAACTTTTTTTTATTTGTTTCTTAAATTTTGTTTTGTTGTCTTTTTTATATTTTTGTTTTATTTGACTTACTTTATTATTCTTTTTGACTTCAAATTTCATTTTTTGATTTTATCAATAATTGTTTTATTGTAGGGATCAATACGTAAAAATATACATTATTAAAAGAGAAAAAAAAACCACAATTGTTGGATTTTCAGGTTAAAAAAAGGTTTGGAAATAAATTGCCATGCAGAGAATACCCTTTTACAAAGCTACTGTCCAATTTGCATACATTGGAGCTTACAAGGTAACAGAAAGCAAAAATAAAAAAAGAGAATAAGAAAATCAAGTAATTAAAGTAAAATAGAAAGATCGAAAAAGAAACAGGCACCCATAAGTCCTGGTTAAATAAATAAATAGTATAGAGTCGGTGGTTAGAAATACTAAAATGAAAAGCAAAAGGGATTATTTCCATCAGCCAACACCAACACCACCCGATAGGACGTAGCCATGATCTGATGGATTTAAAAGCTCCATCCATCATTTGGGTTTTTTTGCGTTACCTTCATTCAGTAATCCTATTTTCTCATCTGCCAGCCTGCATGAACAACACCCATTTAAGAGTATTTTCCACTCGATTGATCGATCAACTGTGGAGAGCAACCATAGTAATGAGTCAGTTGGGATAGACGTCATCAAATGCAGCTTTCATTTCAGTTTCAATACCTGATTGATAGTGACATTAGTTATCTGGTGGGTTCTTTTCCAGCATCAATTCCATAATCTTATAGCACAGGTGGGAGTTTCGCTGAAGCTTTGCATTTCAAGTACAACCTCAATGAAACTCTATGTTCCTTCTCTAAACGTTGATTATTCCCATTTTCATGAGCTGCATGTCAATGAGCTGTTCCTAACAGTCAATATCCGATTGCTCAGAAGCCAAATTTGGATTGATCTCTAAACATGGATAGTCTTGACTGTTGGGGTATTTATACACTCTATTTCAAGAAATTATTATGCGTTCATTTATCTAATTGGAGCTTATCTGGGAGGATGCATTTTTTAAAGAAATTCATACTGATAGGGGGCACTTTAAAGCGACTATTTGACTCCAGAGTAAATAACTATTTATATTTTAATTACTTTACCCCGCTGGTGACTATTTTCTAAATAGTTTACTTAGTTGCATATTTTTTATATTTCCGTTTATATTATATATTCATTAAGTTTGTAAATTTTGGTTTGTACTACATTTAGTCGTAGTTACGAAACAAAAAGAATGTAGGAGAAAATAAAATAGCACAATTAGTAATTAAAAGAAATATTAAGTCAAAGAAGAAAATCGAATACACAATTAGTAATTAAAATATATTAAATCAAAGAAGAAGCTCAAATACGCAGTCAAAACACAATGCATGCTCGATAGTTAAATTTTTAAAGTAAGGATCCCAATTAAAAGAATTAAAGTGAAGCAATTATTCAATAGCCCATCTTACCAAAAAAAGAACGTCAAATGAGAAGCAACAAACAGTTCACCGCTGCTAAGTTCCCAAATTAAATAGTAAATCATTAGGAAGATCGAATCTATCGGCATGTGAGCTTTCAAGGTTTTCTCCATTGAATGTACTTGTATCACCGGCATTGTTCAAAGAATCTGGTAGTCCATCTTCATGGGAAGCATCCATTTTCATGCTTTCTCCCGAGACACTTTGGGTAGTGGCAGTTAACTGTGGTTGAGAGTTTCCGTCATCAGTGTTATTCACAAATTCTTTGAGCATATCCAATAACTGAGTCATTCCTTCATATGTAGATATATCAACTTCTAAAATGTTCTTAATGGTTTGAGGTTGAATTATTAGATTATCTTTACCAATAAATCTCATTTGTTCAACCATCGAAGATGTCCACCTCTTCTTGTAACCTTTCACAAGCTTATATCTAATTAGAACAGACCAATGAAATATAGCTTTTGGTTGAATAGTTCTATGTTTGCCAAAATTTGGCATCCACTGAGTATTCCATTTTTTATCCCTCCCTTGGAGTTTATAAACAAATGGAAAAAGCTCCAGTATCCACCAGCCCAAAAAGTATGGACTTGATTTTATTGTATCAATAAAACCGTTATTTTCATACTTCTTTTTTGACTTCTTACGTAGCAGAGCATAATTTTCAACTTCACTAAATGAGGTTCTTTTGGTTTCATTGAAAAGTTTGGAACGACCTGATAGTGAATTCTTTGGAGATTCAGTTTTCGCCTTCTTGATAGTAAATAACTTTTTGGGTCTAAGCGAATCGTGTTGAGGAGCAATCAAGCTTTCTAACGTTGGAAACATTACGGCAAAGTCATGTAAAGAATTCTCATGGAATATAATTCCATTCTTATAAGCTTCAGTTAGTATCCACGACATTGGAATATTTGACATTGATTGCCCATCGTTTGTTGCATGACCGCCCCCGATATCAGAATGATCACCAGCAAACCAAATCTCTAAAACGTCCGATTCATCTGTATTTTCCGCATAATATGGTCTAAACAAGTTTTGCTTGAACTTAGCTCTTCTTTCATCAATACTAACAGCATGTCTCACAACGTCAGCATGGCACTTAGATGACGTATAAGGAAAAACTCTACTTCTCAAGTTTCCACAGGAATTAACTGTATCCCATAGACCAAAGAATTTTATTTTCACAGGTCTTGGCGAAAATGTTCTCTTGAACTCTACTGCAGAATACTCATATAAGCTTTCCGGTTGGTTTTCAGTTTGCTTTGAAGGTGGAACATGCATTTTAAAATCTTGATAGATCTGCCAAGCAGTGCAGACCATAACCTCTAAACCTTCATTCAACAATCCAATCTTCTCAATCATACCAGCCAACACTCTTGCTGTAAAAGATCCTCTACTAAATCCAAATAAATAAATGTTATCGCCTTCTTGATAATGTCTCATCAGATAAACGTATGCAGCAATAACATGGGCATCCAAGGAAGTAGCAATTCCCATATCAACTGCTTGTTTCATTCTAGAAATTGGAGCGGTAATAAACCCTTGACGATGAACATTATCAAACCCAGTTCTCATGTCAGTTCCAATACCTGGTTGATAGTAACACAATTGTTTTGGCGATTCATCGTCTAGCATCTTGTAAAACTTAAGAACATTAGTAGGAGTTTCACTAAAGTTGTTCGAAGTACCGTCCAAACAAATCACTATATTTCTTCCTTCGATCACCATGATAGCATATATGTCAGATGTCAGATGTCAGATATCGACCAAAAAATACGGTTATTGTTATTCTCAGTCACCGCGTCATTTCTTTCCTATTTATACAAAAGATCCGGACACATTTCAGTTAAAAAAAAACAGCAGCAACCTTTCCCTTATCATAAAGAGAAACTAATTGACCAAAAGGTCATTGAAATTTGACGGGAAAGTAGAAGGTCATAGATCCATAAGTGCACATGCATATTCACAGCCCTAACTTTTAAGCCCAAAGGCTAAACTAGCTTATTCAGGGCCACAAACTACAGACTGACAAACGCACAAGTCAACAAACCCGAGAACCCTGAACAGCCGCAGCGCCGATATCTTAGGCCAGCATCAGTGCCCACTTCCCCAAGCCCAGGTTTTACTTTTGTGATCAGCATTCAGGGATCGGTTTCTACCAGTCGTTTTATTATAATCATTCAGATTGAAGAAGTGATTCGTACGTCAGTGAAACTATTTTGCAAATTTGTGTTTTGGTATTCGCACTATACGTTTTCATGATATTATTAATCTTCGGTAAAGCAAAGCGTTAGTTAAATCGCTACAAATATTTGTCGCATTCTAGTTGGGCCATGAGTTCGTTTGGTATTTTGCTCCAGTCCATTTTCAGCTTGAGGTTTGAATTTTGTGTCAACGGTTCCAATTTTATTTCACCCGTCTTTTTTTCAATCATGTTCTCATTGGTCAATTCAAATGTATTTGTAAGCTCTTCTGAATCAACACCAGTTCTTTCCGGATCGTCTTTGTAATCGGCATCAGATCTCTCTTTTTTTATCAGCTCAATTAGGGGTTGATAGATCTCAGGTAAGTTTTGAGGGTCATAATCTTTGATGAAACGAATCCTCCAAATTACAGACCAATGTATTTTGATCTTCTTTGGTAAACTTCTTGATCTACCCAGATTTGGATAATATACTCTTTTCCATTGATCTTGTTTGTCTTCAATAAAAAAACCAATTGGTATGACTTCGATTATCCACCAAGAAAAAGATTTTCGGAAAGAATCATCACCCCTACAATCAAATCTTAACACTGAATGTTCTGGTACAGTTTCTTCAAAGTTACTAGGATTTTCGAATAAACGACTCGCTATTCTCTCCGGGTCGTTGACAGTTGATGATGAAAGTTGTAATTGCTCATAGCTAGCAGGATTGTGGTGCAATGCGCATCTTTGTTCTTCTGTCAGCAATATAAATCTTGGACGTTTTGGGTGGTTATAAGGTCTATTTCGAATCAAACAAAGACAATCATGATGGCATGATAGTAAACTATCCAAGCTGGTAAATTTTTCAGTAAATTCATGAAGTGATAACGGCTTAAATTTAATCCCAAATTCAACGGCTGAAGACAGGATCCAGCTCATTGGAATATGTGACATTGAATGACCACTAATGTCCAATGTCCATCCACCCCCAACATCAGCATGATCACCAGGGAACCAAATTTCTACTAAATCACTAGAAACATTGTTCAAATGCTGACTGCTTATATGACACTCTTCATTGTGATCGCTTTCATTTTCTTGTTCCTCAAAATCCTCATCTCTACATGAGAGACTAAAAAAGGAAGGGGTATAAGAATGAGGAATAAAGAGATTTTGTTTGAACTTACCCCTTCTTTCATCAATACTAACAGCATGTCTAATATGTTTTACATGATAAGTGATGGAAGTGTATGGAAACATTCTATCTCTGAAGATACCACAAGAATTTACCGAATCCCATAATCCCATGAACTCGATTTGAACAGATTCTCTACAGAATGTTTTCTTGAAGTCTTCGGAGATAGTCCTTGTACGCTCTTTCCCCATTGGCTGACCAGATTGTTCCCATTTTCTATAGATTTCCCAAGCTGTAGACACCATTACCTCTAACCCCTGATTTAAAAGGCCAATTCTTTCAATCATCCCAGCTAGTATTCTAGCAATAAAAGATCCTCTGCTAAACCCAAATAAATAAATTTTATCCCCAGCTCTATAAAACCTCATCAGATAGCTATACGCCTGAACAACGTGATAATCCACAGAGTATGCAATAAACTCATCGATTTGTAAATTTAATCCTTCTATCTGATTTTCAAGCAAGCCTCCGTCGCCAATATCTTCAAACCCAGTTCTGATGTTGTTTCCCACACCAGCTATAGCATCACTCATTTAAATGTCAGTAAGAGGAAAAAAAGTAATAAAAATGAATGTAGCTGTCAAACTTACGTTGATAGTAGCACATTTGATGCTCATCATTCTTCTCCAGCATTTTGTACATTTTCAAAATATTTGTTGGTGCTTGTTTGTTGAAATTGTTCGCAGTCCCATCAAAGCACAAGACTATATTTCTTGGAGTTTCTGGTGTTGGAGAGCCAGAGGGATTACCTGTTGTCGAAGTTGTCATAATATAAGTGATTAAAATACGTATGCTTGTTTTTATATATTCTAGATATTCACAAAGGGGAAAATGAAAAGAATTAAAAGTGCAAAGGCAATGATGAAAAGGGATGGCTTCAAAATAGCCCCTTGTCTTTCAGTTCCCACTCGCAGCTTAAAGACAACGCAAAAGCCCCTTTCAATTAATCGATGATTTACTGGTTGTCAAGGTCAATCTCCATGTACGCTGGTTCCGTGCCGTATCCGAACAGTCTCAGCACTCTTCCCTTAGCTTGGTTAGCCTTGCCATCGATGTATTTGAATGCCTGCCAGAGCTTCGCAAATATCAATTCATCAGAGTTAGTCAAAAACATGTCTCCGTGCTTCAAATGATGCAGATATAGCTCAAACTTAATAAGGTCCTTTCTGGATATGATACCAGCTAATCTGCCTCTATCTTCAACAATAACAAATCTTGGGCCTAATTTCAGGAATATTTCCAGAACCGAATACAATGAAGAGTTGACATTCACTTTCAAAAATTGAAGGTTGATAAACTTTTCAAATAGTAATTCATCTTGCGTCCCATCTTCTGGTTGAACTTGATCTTGCAGAAACATTAAGCTTGAAACTTTTTTGGTCGACAAAAATCTAATCTTTTGGTTTAATGATAGCTCCCCGGCAACTTCCCTTTTAAATGTAGTTAATCCATTGATTAGGTCAGCCCGGTCAATATATCCAAGAACAATAGGATCGTGGTCCCCATTATGAGTAATTATAGGGAATGATTTAAAGCTTGTATCGGCAAGTAAGATTTCCAGATCTTGGTAGCTTAATCCAGTAACAGGCAAAGCAACTATCTGATCCGTCATCGCATCAACAACTTTGAAGTCATCAAAATCGTGGTCTTCTTTAGCGTCAATAAATGGTATACCGTTGAATTTAATCATTTGATCAGCAATACCACCACATCCATTTCCCCAATTATCGGTGATAATCTTGGTAGTACCAACGACAATCATGGTAGGAATAATGTATTTAATTGCACCAGTTAACTCAAACATAATAATCACAACAGTCAACGTCAGATGAGTGATACCACTCAACGTAGCTGCTGCACCTAAGAATGCATATGTCCCCGAAATAATACAGGTCTCAGCACCCGAAGCATCCTGTGCACATGGATATAAAGATTCAACAATCAATCCGATGGCTCTACCAAAAGTGGCACCTGCAGCCATTGATGGGACAAATATACCACAAGGAACTTTACATCCATAAGAAATAATAACTAGAACCATTCTCAATAAAGTTGCATAAATTAAACTTGCAAAAAATTTTGTCTTTGAAGATGCGCTTGTATTGTTACACAAGTTGTGTTCAAATCCTGCTCCACATTCATGGAACAAGATTTCCATTCCTTCGGTCATATCCAGTCTAATAAACTCATTGAAATATCCAATCATAGATGTAAAGAAACATAAGATGACCACCTCTTTAACAGCACTGTTTGCTAAGAATCTTTGTCTAAATGCAACAACCTTAATATTAAATTTTGAAACGATAATTCCATAAACACCTCCGAAGACCCCTAAAATTATGAAAAATGGAACTTCAAAGTATTTCCAATCTGAATCGTATTTGACTTCAAACATAACAATTTGTCCAGTTCTAAAAGGATTCATAGCAGATAAAGTAGCAGTAGCAATTAACGCACAGTAGTAACTCTTCCACATAGTGGATAACTTAAAATTAGAGGTTATTTCTTCGATGGAAAATAAGACACCACCTATAGGTGAGGCAAATGCAACGGCAACACCAGCAGCTGATGCAGCAGTTAAAAATTGTGATAAATTTGAATACGACTGACCGAATCTTTTGAACAATTTTGGAATCACATTTCCCACACATGCTGCATAATGGACAGAGGGACCTTCTTTACCAACACTCAATCCAGAAGCAATAGTTAAAGGCAACGCGGTACTTTTGATCAACAAAGTCCACCACCCTAAGAACCCATCCATAATAAACCCAGAAACTATACATTTAACTTCAGATATTCCTGATCCCGCAGCAGTTGGTGCATAAAACTTGCATAAAACAGCCGCTATCAATCCAAACGAAACAGAAAATGCAATAAAGATCAAATAGTTGAAGACAGTGAAATTTGACCATGGTTTCCAATTAGAGCAACCATCTTCCATTTCACCCCAGCAACAAAAATTTCTATTCAAATAAAAGTTTGTGGAACAGTATCCTTGTTTAAAGTTTCCCAACCATTCTGTAATGATGTTCAGACTTCCTGCAATCAGTCCAATTGTAATACCTATTAAACTCAGAACAAACCAGCTTTGACATGTGGTTACTATTCTATCTCTCAATGAATTTATCGTAGATTTCGTGGGTATGAAGGATGACCCACTGTCTTCTGTACCAGCTCCATCTTCCTGTTGCTGCTGTGTAGGTTGCCTGGATTTCGTTGTCAGTTTGTAAACTGTATAAAAATGCTCTCTGTTTTCTTTCAAGGACTCTTTAATCCAATCGACAGTATGAAAATCCTCAAATCTTTTGATTAATTTCTTCGAAGCTGGTGATGCTTCTAGAGATGTCTGCCATGTTGTCGAAGATTCTTGTGACGAAGACGTCGGTATTCTTGTTGGATGTGCCATTGTTAACTGTATATCTCCGTCTCTGTATGTAATATCTTTGGCCCACCCGATAGTTTGTTTTTAAATTTAATAATCGGAATTTTTTTGTCTATTATGTATTTTCCAAGAAGCACGATAATATCAATTGGGAATATGTAAAAGTATCTGATGAATGATCTCGTTCTTACTGTGGAAAACTTCGAAGTAAAGGATTACGTATATGTGTAAGGTATATCCACCAAATTCCAATCTGCCTATGAAAAGTTGTAGTTGCACTTAATCTTTCTGCGCGAGTGCTTGAAACTCCGTTTTGTTTCTGTACAATTTACTCCAATTTAAAATAATAATAACAGTAATAAGTAATAAAATAATAGAATAGAAAGGTGAAATGGGGGGAACAAATATGAAAAAACTTTAGAATGTAACCTATATATAAATAAAGTAAGTGATATTATCTTCATACTTCATAGGAGAAGTATGATATAATAGAGTAGTAGTCAGGTATGTGTCTATGGATGACATCTTCTCTTTTTTTGAATGGAATAAAAAATATAACAAAATGAGAATATCAAAAAAGAAATACGAATGCTTTTCTTTGAGATAGTCTCCTTCCTCTATAACGGATTACCTATACACAACGACGACAGCAAAAACCAACAGCAACAACTTGATAAAACAGAAATAAAAACTTAACCAACGACTAAGGTATCGTCATCTGAGAATTCATATTCTGGAATTTCCAAATTCAATGGAGCTGGACCTCTTCTAATTCTACCCGAGATATCATAATGGGAACCGTGACATGGGCAGAACCATCCACCGTAATCACCAGCTTCACCAATAGGAACACAACCCAAGTGGGTACAGATACCCAACATGATTAACCATTCTGGGTTCTTGACTCTATCAGAATCAGTTTGTGGATCTCTTAAACTGGAAATATCGACATCATTTGCTTCAGCGATTTCATGAGAGGTTCTGTGTCTAATGAAAACTGGCTTACCTTGCCATTTGACAATAACGTTCTTACCTTCTGGAATAGCACCTAATTTCACTTCAACTTTAGCCATGGCCAACACATCGGCAGATGCAGACATTGTAGATAAGAAAGCTTCAACAGTTGATTTGGCTGACACAGCAGATAACATACCGTAGGAACCAACCATGAAGTAAGTGTAGGCTCTTGATTTATCATTAGTACCCTTTGATTTGTTTAAGTAATGTGAGAAATCTGGAGAATCGTATGTGGACTTCAAAGAAGCAGTGGTTGATGACAAAAGTCTAGCTTGAGAGGCTATATTATAGTTACAAAAAAACATTTTTGAAAGTTAATGTTAGTACGACAAGTGTCAAAAAAAAATCGTGGGATAAAATTCAGAGAGTAAGATTATCAAAAAGTATATTATTTATTGTTACATTGGAGGTGATTTGATGTTTTGAAGGGTAGCCATTATTTTATATTAATTAAATGTTTTGGATTATTCTTTAAATTCACTTCGCTCTCATTGGCTGAAATATTTTTCTCACATAGGTAAGCCAATTGAAAGCCCAAAAATTAATATTATCAGTCTTTCAGACTAATATAAATGTAATAAACGTATAATACTAGGGAATATTTGATTGTTAATTCAATTTCATTGGTTATATGATGTTAAAATCTTATTCATGATGGCATTCATGCCTGAAATGTTGTTGTCATAAGTATAATGGTGTTCCTTTCGAGGTATAGACGTATGGGTACTGTTGAATAAATCGCTGAATAATCAGATATTTATTAATGTATATATCTTCAATGACTGTTTCAACTGGTGTTATGTCTAGCAAATAAATTGAATGGAATAAAGCCTTCATTTTAGGTGAATCATTACTATTTGGCTCACTCTCGTTGAACTACACGGATTGTCAGTGAGAAAGTGTAACAAAACTTACCTAAACCCAAGTTTTTGCTGATGTTTCTGAATGCAATTCTTTGTAACATTATTATATGATTGTACGGCAAATGAACGAAACCAATTTAAACACTGTGAATAAGAATGAATTAAGAAGCAAGATAAACCAAAAACTAAAAAAACCCAGCAAGATGTAGGCGACAGGGAGCACCAGCAACAACCACACAGCTCGATCACTACTAGCTCAGCGCACGAAGACTTCCCCCAGCTGCCTGCGCTGTTAGAACACCGGCCGCCGCGGCGTGGCCAGCAAAATTTTCCAGTAGGCGGTCGAATTATAATTAACGGGCGCTCATTGGCTGAGAGCGAGTCCTGTCTTTGCGGGCGGCTCTACTGGAGAGGATGATTTTCTTTTTTTTTCTGTCAGCGTGATGAGGGTCACATGATGGTATTTGTTTTTTTGCTTATGTAATATATGATGATCTTCCTTCTGGCGATAATTGGCTACGGATCCTGATTCTTGATTCTTGGATTGTGATTTAGCTAGAGCAGTTGCGGGAAAGCGAATGTGACAGGTTTCTTTGTTGTGCCGCTCTCCTTTGTGGGGGAGCCCTCGGAAGCTCAACTTTATTAACGTCAGTTACTGGCGCATGCAAAACTTCGGCACGGTATTATTTGATATCAACTTTTACACACGACTAACAGAGTTGTATCACTGGCCACAAAATATCACAATATCTCCAAATGAAAAAGGAAGGGGCCAGTCCCTATCGAAACCTGCTTAGGTTAGTTAGGATAGAGAGAACCCTATATATGCAGGAAATATTTTGCTCTTGTAATTGCTATGGAGTCTACAATCAACTAAATTAGTTATTGCAAAACGGAATTAAAGATACATTTGTAGATTAAGATTTTGCATGCGGTTAATGTACTCTACTTTTTTTATTTTTCGATATAATTAAGGTTCAATTAGGATTCTGCAAAACTGGATTTCTACAGAAGTCGGATATCTTATAATTAATCTATACACAAATCAGTGTCTCTTGACAACACCGGATGCATCAGCATTTGCTAGAATATATTTCTTGTAGTCATAGATATCACCAGGGAACTTCTTAACAGTACCGTTTTCACTAACCCAAATTTCGTTACACACAGTGTTGATCATGGAGACATCGTGCGACACCATCAGCACACCACCTTTGAAGTTCTTTAAAGCATCATTCAATGCATCTAAACCAGATGTATCCAAGTGATTCGAAGGTTCATCCAAAATCAAAATATGTGGGTTGTTCAAACACAACGAGGCGAAAGCAACTCTTGACTTTTGACCTCCCGATAACAATTGCATCTTTTGTAATGCTAGAGAACCAGTTATACCAAAGGAACCCAAGTGACGTCTGTATTCTTCATCAGTTTTACCAGGGAATTTACTGCTCATCCATCCAACGGCATTTTGATTCAAGTCCATACCATCAACATGATGCTGTGCAAAGTATCCAATTCTCAATCTTGAATTTCTAGAAACAGAGCCATCCAATGGTGTGTTATCACCCATTAATATCTTCAATAACGTAGTTTTACCACAACCATTAGCACCAACTAACGCAATTCTAGAGTCCATTTGCACATCCATATCGACGTCATTCAATAATAACTTACTAGGATCGTAACCAAAGGAAACCCCAAGTAATTGTAATATTGGAGGTGATAATTTGTCTGGATCTGGGAATTTGAATGTAATTTGTTTCTCCTCTTGAGGTGGTTCCAAAACTGGTAACTTTTCCAATTTTTTAATTCTCGATTGAGCTTCAGATGATTTGGCGGCATTATATCTGAATTTATCAATAAATTGCTGCAAATGCTCTCTATAAGCCATTTGATTTTCGTATTCTCTCTTTTGATTCTTCAATCTTTCTTCTCTTGTGTTATAGAAACTATCAAAGTTTGAACCTCTGTAATAATCTAATCTCTCAGAGTGTTGATGAATAATATCAGTGGCAACTTCGTTCAAGAATGCACGATCGTGCGACACAACAAGTAAAGTTGACGGATAAGTTTGTAGATAGTTTGCAAGATACGTACTGGAAGGAACATCCAAGTTGTTGGTAGGTTCATCTAACAATAGTAAATCAGGCTTACAGAACAAAGCTCTTGCTAATGATAATCTCATTCTCCAACCACCGGAGAAAGTCTTCGTTGCTAAATGTTGGGATTCTTCACTGAAACCTAAACCATATAAGATAGATGCAGCTCTACCTTCTGCTTTATCAGATTCCATTTCACTCAATTTGTTGTGAACTTCTTCTAATCTTTGAACCAAATCATTCTGTTCATTTTCTAATCTCTTGACTTCTAAAGATTGTTCATCAAACTCTTTCTTTAGATTATCAATTTCATTGATTCTCTCATTAATTTTAGAATCTTCACTCAAAAGCTGTTTTCTCCAAACATCAGCATCTAAAACAGATTGTAAAGCAGGAGTATCATCACCAATAATTTCTTGTTCAACGTGTAAAATTGTAATATGCTTTGGAATATTCAATTCTCTTCTTGACAATGCTCTCAATAGAGTAGATTTACCAATACCGTTCTGACCAACTAAACCATATCTTCTACCATATGCTAAAGTCAATTGAGCATCAGATAAAATTCTTTGACCTTGACCAACATAAAGATCAAATGTATCGATTTTGATATCTTTCGATTTACCGGCACCTGCACCAAAATCAATAGGATTGACCTTCAAGAAGAATGAATCATAATCTTCAGCTTTCTGTTCGTTGATCAATTTAGAAGCCTCGTATTGAACGAATTTATTAGCTCTCTTAGCAACCTTCTTTGCAATCTTAGCCTCTGCCTTTTGCAATTTCTTCTTATCAACTCTTGTTTCAATTTGTCTACCAGTATGTTCAATGTCTGTAGTTGATTGTAATAATGCTAAAGATGAATCCAAATCTCTTTGTTGATTGTTAATTAAATCTATATCCAATAATCTCTTTGATGTATCACCAGTAATTGATAATTTTGCCATATTGTCATTCAACTTCTTAATTAGATTTTGCTTGATTTTGTTCCCAAGTGTTTCCACTTTTGTTTTGTCACCACCTGCACTAACTAACAGGTCCTCTAAAAAATGAATCTCTTTAGGAATGTCCAATTGTTGAGCCAAAACTGAATCTTCCGTCGCCGAGGAAATATGGCCAACGTAGCCAACGGCATAATCTGCAACCACAGGGTCAATGGACGGAACTGCCTGACGCACTTGTAAACCAATACTTGACATATCTATATGTTTCTTCGATAGGTAAAGATTCCTCTAAGTCTGACTCGAATAAAATGTTACTTGGGACTTCCCCGTTCTAATCAATCTATAAGACCTTCTAAGTGAAAAAAAACTTTGATGGAAGAGGTGATAAGATCGTGCGCTTATTAATTATATCTTATAAAAAATATTATGTAATTGATTATATATAGGTATTTAGAATACAAATGGTAGCTTATTTCAAGACAAGTTGAGCCTTTCTTTTACCTGTCAGTTCATCAAACTCTGATTTCACAAACACTTCAACTTTATCAAAGACAGAAACCTCTCTTGTTTTGCCTTCTTTAGTTTTAAATGATAATTTATACAGTTCCTCATTAAAATCACCAGAATTGACATCCCCCATCGTCTCCAACTTTATTAAACTTTCAACACCAAACTTAGGAACCAAGACAACAATACCGTTTGAAAACACCTTGATAACATAACCTTCTTGAGTACTCTCATTATTTTTCATAACTTGCCCAACATAATATTCAATACTAGCTCTACCTGCAAATTGAGCATTTCTATGACGTTTGTTCATATTTTTCACAACTAAGTCCATCTTGCTTTTATCTCTATGTAATTGATGTAATGGCTCATATCCGATAGCTGCAGCAAGCTGTCTATGAGCAACCACATCACAGTATCTACGAATAGGAGACGTGAAATGTGTATAAATCTCTGTTGCCAAACCATAATGTCTAAAATCTTCGTAACCAAAGTTGCCTGATGGGAAGTATTCAGCAGCCATCATACATCTAGTAGCCATTATACGTAATAAAGTATTGAAATAAGGATCTTTTGTATCAACGCATCTATCTAAAGAATCAGCTAATGCTTTTGAACTCTCGAGAGAAACATGCATACCTTTCTTAACTCTCAACATATCATTTAAAGCTTCAAAATTAGTTGCTGGAGGAGCAGCATGACGACGAAGCATGGCAACTTGTGGGAATGCTTCATAAATCTTTCTCGCCACCGAAATGTTAGCTAAAAGCATAAACTCTTCAACTAGGGAATTTGTGTCTAAAAGTTTCTTAATTTCAACTTCGCCTGGATCTGAAGTTTCACTATCCATATGAACTTTCACTTCAGGAGAAGCTAAGTTCAAGGCACCAGCATCCATTCTCTTTTGCTTTAATTTCTTCGACAAATGTAATAAATGTCTCATACCTTGAGTTAATGGATCTTGCATACTTTTATCATCAATTCTGATTTGAGCTTGTTCATACGCAAAAGCTTCTCTGGATTTGATAATAGACTTGAAGAAATCAACACTAACGATATTAGCATCTTCATCAAGTTCCCAAATAGTTGAAAATGCAAATCTGTCAACATAAGGTTTCAAGGAACAGAGGTCAGTACCTAATAGCATAGGTAACATATCAATTCTCTTATCAACTAAATAGACAGAAGTAGCTCTTGAGGCACCTTCTTGGTCTAAGGCAGTTCCCGCATGCACAAAGTGTGTGACATCGGCAATATGAACACCAACTTCATAATGACCATTAGGTAACTTGACGGCATGTAATGCATCATCAATATCAACACACCCTGGTGGATCAATAGAACAAACAAGTTTATCTCTCAAATCTCTTCTTTTAGATAGTTTTTCATCGCCATTATTCAAATCCTCAGGAACTTTCCAATCATGACCCTCCTTAGGTAAACAATCCAAAACATTCTTAGAAAATGGTCTGTACTCCACGTCATGTTCAAGTAATAATGCCTCCTGTTCTGCATCTTTATCCTCGACTTCACCCAACGTCCTAACAAAATGGCCATCGGGATATTTGGAATTTGATTGCCATGAATCAACAGCAACAACAATTCTCTTACCTGCCAATTCTTTAGCTCTTCTTGTTCTAATTCTTATTTTAGGTAATGCTCTATCCATCAAGATGACAAAGCAGCTTTTGGAAGAATTTCCCACTTGGGCTCCATTGACAGAATGGGGGGTGATCTGCCCAACGTACAATCTCCAACTTCTCTTAGTAATACCGACAACTCTACCAGTTGGAACAACTCTTTTATCTTCTTCCTCTTCTGATGTTCCTTGAACCTGAGCAGCTTCTTGTGCTAATAGCCTTCTCTCTTGGTCTGTGATAACAACTTCATTTTCATCATTATCACCAATTTCGTTCTTGTTGATAGTTTCCTCGTCAATGATCACACTTGTAGGTTTCTTCCATTGACTCTTTGGCAAAATTTCGACAACAACGGAGTCTCCATTGAATGCTCTATTTAAATTTTCTCTACCCAAAATAAGTAATGGTTTTGGAAACGATGGCACTGAAACCTGACCTTCTAAAAAGTTATAAGACGAGATATTGATAGAACCTTGGAACAAAACGCCACTCTTAATACCTCCCATTAATCTTGAAGATGCGTAATATTCAGGATACTTCATTTCATTAACAGTTGAAGAGAAGTTGTCAGTTGATGGTAACATGTCTTCTAATTCTTTAGCGTTTGGTAGCAATGAAACATAACTATGTAACGACATAGAGATAATGCCTTCATTAACAGCTTTACTGATATTATCCTTATCGCTTGTTATTAAAATGATATTTATACCTGATTTCGACAAATGTTGAGTGTAAAATTTAGCACATTTTCTAATCAATCTATCGTTATAATCATTCATTGTCTCGCCTTTTTCTCTTGATAAGTATGAAGAAGAATTGAATTCATTGTGAAACACGATAAATCTTTTCTCTTCACTCTTACATATACTTCTTAATCTTAAATATATCGGATAACTCTTGTTCCGAACCTCTTCTAAAACTGTTTGAGGAATAATAACATCATCAAATGCTGTCTCTGTCTCTAGCAAATCGATGGCATTCAAGACAACATTAGTATCTAGAAGAAGATAATGTTTTCCTATGTTTTCGGATTTGATACTTAACGGAGAATCAGACAAAATAGGTTTGGGTATTTCACCATCAGGTGTCTGTGTATAAAAATCAATGCATTCTTTACAGCTTGTTGATGAGCATGGAATATCATCTCTTAAATAATGTTCTCTTGTGATTTTCAATGCACCACCATTACGAGACCTCACAAAAACCTTTTGAGTAACTGCTAATCCGGATGACAATCTTTTACGTTTACCGCTAACAACTGACATGATATTAATTGCTTTAACGTCGTTTGATGTACAAAGGCAATAAGATCAATCTACATCTCTCTTAAGTATTAGCCCTTTAAATTTTTCTTTGTGAGAGTAATTTGCATATATATATTTTTTCATCACTGCGAATTGAGTTTCCCACGATTACAATTTACAAGCACGGAGTTTCTACGCAATACAAATCCATTCGTACGTTCTATAATGTCTTTGACTAATATACATATTATATACAACCCTTATTTAATGGCATCTTCTATTTTCTTCTCTCTAAAGCACTTTCTTTATTCCAGGTCTTGATCCATTCAGCAGATTCGACCTTAGGCACGAAGTAAATTTTCAAAGCATTGTCAAACAGTGGAACTTTAGGTTTCTGTGACATCAAGGCAGTGTTTATAGCAACTTTCTTACCAGCTTTGATTAATCCACCAGATTCGGTCTCCATGTATGCTTCAAGCTTCTTTGGTCTGAAGTTAGCGTGTTTAGGTTCTTCGAAATATGAATCTGGTCTTTCCATGACAAGTTCCATTAATTGTAGTGGAGTTGATAGCTCACTGATCTCAGCAATGAAGTCAAATTCATCTGTAGTTGGGTATATAATCATAGCAGGGAAGATTAATTGAGACTCAACATCATTTTCGTCTTCTAAATGCATCTTGGATCCTTCCACCATATCGGCCGGTTTGGATGTCTTTATAATAGTCATGCCTCTTAGTGAAATGGCATTATTTAAAACGTTTTGGATTCGTTGTTTTTCTTCTTCTGCTTTCCTCTTCTTTTCAGCAATTTCGGCTAGTACCTGTTTCCTTTGCGCAACTTGCTTCAATAGTGCATTGATTGCAGCATTTTTATCATCAATTGTAATAGCATATTCTAGCACTTGTTCTGCTTCATCGTATCTTTCAACAGCATAAAACGCTTTGGCTGATCTATACAAAGCCTTTGTATTCTGAGGCTGGATCTTTAAAACTTCTTTGCAATCATTGATACATTTTCTATAATTCTTCAATTCAAGATTACATGCTGCTCTATTCAAATATAACGATGAGGTTATATCATCCACTCCACAATCAACATCTAATCCTTTTGTATAAAATTCAACGGCATTTTTGTATTGTTTAGCCTTGTAATTTTCATTACCTTGATTCTTGAAATTGGTTGCAATCTCATCTGGTTCACCTTCATAAGCTAAAGCTTTCAAAGCCTCAACTTGAATGTTATCTCCACCATCAGTGCCATCTGTTTCATCCAACTGAGTCATGAAAAGTGGTAATCTGTTCAAATCTGCCATGACTTCATCAGTGGTTTTGGATGCAAATTCAGAGAGCTGTGGTGGTAAAGCTGGCTCACCTTCCTTTGGAACATATCTCTTTCTGTCCCAGTCACTAACGTAGGGTGTCTGTCCTCCAACTTCGTCAATAATCTCATTAATTTCAACCATTCTAACACTTATATTATATGCCAATCAAAAATCTACTGATATAATAATCATATAAAAGAAAAAGTAAAACTCAATAAGCTGTTTGACAAAAAAAAAGTTCTCTTGAATTCTTTTGAAAAAAAAATTAACATGCACAGCCTCAAATAATTTGTTTGTCACGTGATTTAAGTTGTAAGATAGTTGAAATATCACTTGAGTTACCAAATCTCCTGCAACACAAAGCAAAATGTTAATTAACCAATATTAAATGTGATCTGTTAGTCTTTTACAATAATATAGCTACAAGAATGATCTAGTCTCTAAAAATTTTTCTTTTGTTTATTAATCTTTAAATAGTTATACATCTCTATATATAATGGATTTGGTACTTAGTGCCCACCGTTCCTGTGTGTGCCAGCTGCCTATTCTCCCTTCCATTTTCCGAATTTCTTGTAGTCTTCATAAATATTTTTAAATATGACTCTACTTTGAGAATCCACACTTGCGTTGATATAGTTGAGTTCATTCAACGTGAGTAAATCGAAAATTAAAAATATACTGGACTGCATTGATTCTCTGATAGATGGGTTTATTGTATACTTTAAATAAAAGCTCAAGTAGCTCAATAAAAGAACAGGCGTTGTTTTTCTCAATTGTGATTTAATTATCAATAATTCGCTTGTTATTGATGCATCATCAGAGATACCGTTGTTATTATCGTGACGTTGATTTGACACCATACTAGCTGATGGTTCACATAAATTGCTCATCAATCTTTGAAAAGCCTGAACAGCTGTACTTTTGAAGGACGTCATGTCTTCCGAAGCGCTAGAATCTGTACCGTTCCTATCAAAAAGAAACTCCATCAAGGGAACGAAACAAGAAATCATTAGATGTTGTCTATTTGTAAATCTGTATCTCTGAAATAGTAAAATATTCGAAACTGTTTGAGTTAATTGAACATACAAATCGACATCCAAAGATTTCAAAAATCTATCATTTTGTTCAAGCAGCCAATATGATGTTTTGTTGACAATGCTGACAATCAATTCCAATGTATACTGTGTTAAAGACCAGTTCTTGTTAGCTATCAATGATTTGATGGTAGTGATAATTCTCAACCCTCCTTGTGGAGAACTCATTAGTTCTTTGGTATCAATACTCAAAATAGCCGACAGAGTTGAGGTTGTGTAATGCTGAACCATTTGTAATGAGTCTGATTCAGGTTTTTTCATAGTCAACAAAAATGAACCAAGCAAATCAATGTAAGGTTTTAAATCAAATTTAGATTTGTCTTCCAGAATTGTTTCTAACAAGGCCTCCCACGAAGAATAAAAGTTCTTGATGTTGGCAGCTGCAACACTTTCAAGATAAGAGTTGATACTTTCTTTCATTATCTCAGAATACGGCAAACCTATGAATAAGGCCATTACAAAGTTAGGATCATAAGAGTCCCAAAACACTGTAACCAATTTGAATAAGCAACTGCTGGCCCTATCGTGTAAGTCATAATGTGGCCCCAAATTCTTAAGAATTTTGCGGCAATCACTATCTGAAATACAATTTAGATTCCAGATCTTAAAGTTCAAAACTGCATTGAGAAGCCAACCTTCATCGTTTGCATCTGAGTCAGGGTCGATTTCAGTCAATAATCGAAGACATAAGCTACTCAAACGTTTCCCCATTTCTAAGATACCAAATTCGTCTATGGGTTTCTTTAACTCTCTGTACACTTTAATCAAACATAGAGATGTATTCAAAGGTCCTGACTTGTTAATTTTATCACCTAATTTGTGGCTAGAAACACTCAAGTCTAAATTCTTAACCAAGGATTGAATAAAATTTGAGCTTATCTTATCATTTGATTGTTTCAAATGCAGATCACAAATGTATTCGGTAATCTTTAATGATAGTTCTAGACTCACAAATGAGTTAGATCTCTCGATTAACTCAAAAATAGCAGAAGCATCTGTTTCAATTTTTGATTTGTAGGTAGGTTGTTCCAAGATGTGAAGGATGGAAACTCTTATCTCGTATGTAGAACGGCAGGCACTTTTTTGTGAAATTGAGACTAATGTATCTAACATTTGTTCTCTCTGATATCTTTTATAACATTGAACAGGTATTAGAGGAACGAGACTCATAAGGAAACTATCCATACCATCCAGTTTTGAAATGAGCACAGTAATCAATTCCAGCATCAAAGATTGCTGTTCGTGAATGAGGCCATTTGCAAATATTTCTTCTAAGATGATTCTATTATTAGGTGCAAATAAACACTTGACCACTTCGTTTAACTGGTTGGCATTTAAAATCGTATTAATCAAGACTGGCCACCTGTTAAAAACCAATCTCACAAATTCTGTCTTCGATCCCTTAAAGTATTCTACAAAGTTAGAGCATAATGAATCATTTAACATTTCGGGCTTTTGCTCCAAAACTCTGAACAATGCAGGATAATAAAAAGTTGCATCGTATGCCTTTAATTCAATGTCATTGCGATAATCAATTGAGCTCGCTAGATCTTCCCAAGTATACAACATCAAAGCTAGTGATTTCACTTTCAGCAAATACTGGTCATTTTCTTTAAGTCTCAATGTGTCTACGAGGGAAGGCTTAAGAAACTCAATGGTGTGCGAGAGTATTTTGTTTCTTACATTGTTATCTGCACCTGTGACTCCTTCCAATAGAGCAACAAGTATAGGAGTTAAAAGAACTGAATTGGTTTTGATATCATTTGGTAATTCACTAATTATGCTCATAGCAAGATCACTTGGCTGCGATTTTGAAGAAGAAACGGCATGTTTAGAAATCACCATTATGAATTCATCCGATACAAAAAAACTCTCTTGCAAGTTACAGGATTTGATATACTTCTTCCAAAGCTGGAAAAATTGTGTAATTTCTCTTGATTTAACATAGCATTGAAATAAAGAGACCAATAATGGAATATCTTGGTCCATTGAGAAAGATTTAGACCATAGATTCAATATTTCATCAGCATACTTTAATCCCACATCAGAATTTCTCTCAATACAATCAATTATGAAATGGTGGTCAATATGATTCGCTTGTAGTGATTGCTCAACTAGAGGAGATAGAAAATCTGTAGGTAAACTCTTGTTCATCTTCATGATCCTTGTTAACAAATAATCAGAAGCTTCTGGAAATACGGTTCTAGTTTTCGTATAGATTTCTTGCAAATCTTTTATATCAACTTTCGGTACTATTAGTTCGAAAAACAGTTTGGCGGCCGAAAGTGTAGGGTCATTCTTAATGAACAATTCAGCATTCTCTTTAATATTCTCTATATTTTCCTTCCTGAAGAGAACTTCTCTAACGACAGCTCCAATTGCTTCTTTTAGTTCCCCTCCAGTTATTAACTCTATGTAATATGCTTGCAAGTACAAAAACATTGGTAAACACTCAGCACAGAATCTACTAATATTCTTCTTATTGTACCTTATGGTTGTTGTATTTGAAATCTTAAAGACCTGTATAGCTATGCATACTATTTTATCTCTTAATTCTCTTGAATATATTTCCACGTTACGTATTCGTGGCAAAACTTGCGATATAATTTTCACACTCTGATCGCTAGTAAAGGTCAACTTGGTATGCGTGGAGACCAATTGAATACAATCCATAAAACTTTCAACTAATTCCTCATCAAATCTCGAATTATTGGAATCAATAGCATTCAACGTTGAAATTATAATATCGCTGAATTTTAGCTTATTAACAATTTTAGCCCGTGTTGAAGTCAATCTACTGTTATGATCGAATGCCATCCATGACTTTCGGAATAGTCTCCAAACAAAGGGGCTGAGCTTGAACTCCAAGAATTTCTGTTGAGATATACGGTCACAAACCAATTCAAATATAAATTTCTCTTTTGCTGGGAAATATAGATCAGAGTATAGGACCTCGCATGCCACTCTGTATATCTGATCTATAGGCACAGATTGATTTCTCAAATATCTTGTAATTTCTTCTGTTGATTTGGAACCAACGTTGCCATGGAAGTCATTATCGCACGCTGCTGACATCCCTATAAACACTTCAACTTTTGCAAGTGGCCTGCTTCTAGCAATTGGATACCACTATATAAACTATAAAAAAAAGAATAAAACAAAAAAAAATTTGAATAATCTGTAAATAGGGTCGTGTGTAGACAGATCTAAGATCCTCTTGCTGACACATAAATAAAAGTGGCAACAAAACTTTTTCTCCTTCAAGCATGATTTTCAACTGTTTATTTACTTACTTCTATCCTTTTCTGTGATCTTTCATTACACTTTTAGTTTAGTAGGAGGATTAAAAGTTATAGCTATACATCGGAGTGATAATGGCATTTAATTTTGGCTCTAAAGATAAACCATTTGGTAGCTTCAATGGCTTTTCCCTCGGTGAAACCAAAGACAAACTAAACACCAAAGAAGAATCAGAGGATCAACTAATGAATGAAATTGAACTTCCTAACAAGTACGACAAATACGGAGAATCAGATGACATTTTAGCTGATCAATTTGGTGCTAATGAAAAGAAGCAGCCATCTCCCAATATCACAGCATCTGATGGCGTCCTTAACCATGATACAGCATGGTTGAAGAATGGTAGAAAGTTAGATTTTACAACTAATAAATTTAACGGCACAGATTCTTTAGCTTTACATTCCAAAGAAGCAGCCCAATCCCAAAAGGATCTAGAGATAGAGGAAGAGCAGAAGCCTGAAGAGAGCAAAGAAGAAGTGAAAAATGGAGAAAAAGAAATGTCGGGAGACATTGAGTTGCTACAAAAAGCAGAAGAATCATCCGGCGGTCTCCCTTTTGAGTTACCTACAAAGTTAGATACTTCCGAAGAATATACCGCTTTTTTAAATCAATTATTTAATAATTTTGAATTCCTTTTAGTGCAGTCATCGTATAAGATGTATGCCGAGGATACACAAGATGAAGAGTTAAACATTGGATTGCTTAACAAGATCAGAGAGAACACAGCAGAAAGGAAAGCTAGCTTACAAAGGCTTGTTAATTCAATGGTGTGTAACCTAAATGACCTTATATCAACGAGAATGAGCAAAATATCGGACTATGGTGACCCATTTTTATTCAATTATGAAGAAACTTTAAATGTTTTGAACCTTTTCAATGCTCTCTGTTTTGCAAACCCTGATGAAAGAATTGCCCTATTATCTATTTGGGTGAATAGAGCAGATATACAACCAGATGAGGAGTTAACTAATGAAGCTTTACGTTCAGATGACAAGCCATATAGAAATTTCTTATTCTGGTCTACTTATTTAACAAAGCTGGTTATGAGAGGTATGTTCGAGCAAGCTTTAATAGCATTAAATCAGAGTGGATATGAGGAGTTAAAGGACACTGATCCTAACTTATATAGTCTCATTGAAGATTTCCAAAGCTTACTTCGAAACTACGACGTTGTCAAGTTTTCTACAGATTTGAGAACGTTTACAAGCTGGAAACAAACTATGATTAGATTGCGTGATCATTCAATAAGTTTAAAATTCAATAATACAAGCATTGCTACAGAGCTTGTAGAGCTAATATCAATCACATCAGGTTATTCAAGCTCAATTCAAGAGCATTCAGGTTCATGGTATGAATGTTTACTTGCACATTTCTTGTATCAACTTCCTTCTGCTGATTTAATTTCAGAGTATCTTAAAGTTTCAATTGAGAGAGTTCCAATTGATTCAACGACTGCTTGGGAAGCTATATGTTTGGATCTACTCCATGGAAAATACTTAACCGTTATTTCTTCATTGGAACTGTTAGACCAATCAATTGCTACTTATATGGCTATATTGATGGAAGCATCAGGACTTTTGAAAGATTATTCTTCGATTGTGTCCAAAGCCAGCTCTGAACTCGACTCTACAATTGATCAAATGTTGGAAGATTTGGCCGTGGTCTACATGGGAAGTCAAGACTTATTCCCAATTGGTGCTGGTATAATGATCACTTTGAATAATGTTAAAACAAGAGAGATCATAGCAAACACGTTACCATCGTATAAAATTAAGAATAACGATGATTTTGAATGGTGTCTATCGATCTGTGCAAAGTTGAAACTAACTCAAACAGCAACCACGATTTACAAAAATGAGTCTGCCAATCTATTAACCTTAGGATATTTGTATGAATCTTTATTCTGTTGTGCAGAGGCTGGTGACTATGCTAAACTTGTTGAATTGAGTTGGCTCAGTTTTGAAAATTTATTGGTTGATGGGATGTTTAAAGATGAACTGCTAATTAATAAAATCAAAGATAACGATATTCAAAATCCTATGTTAAGACAATCATTGAGTCCATTTGCATTATTGTACCAATTTTTGTCGACTAAATCGGGTAAGCCACAATTTGATAAAATTCTAAAGTTACTCAATTTCAAATACTTGCCAAAGCATTACAAAACCATATTAATCTTGATTTTGAAGCCTTACTTGAACAAAAGAGTTTTCACTCTCGATGAATTGATTGAGGTGATAAAAGTATTGAATACTTTTGAAAATGATTTGAAAACGGACGCCGAATTGCATGCCAAGTCTGATATGCTGTATCAATTAGCTCAGACAAAACTTAACAAATCTGGTGATGAGTTCGATTGGAGAAGCCAAGACCGTTTGCCTGGTAACATTAAAGAACTAATACTAGAGGTGAGAAAAGGAATCAACTTTGAAATAAGTTTCACCTTTTCAGAGGAGGCTGATTAGGCAAAAACTAGTAAAAAAAAAGAAGACTCTTGCAGAGTTGTATAGATCTACATATATATGTATATATGCTGTATATTAATGAACCTGAAATACTCAATTGGGATCAAAACCCCAGATGGAAATTCCACCGGGCATCTCCACCGGAGACCCAGAAATTAGAATCGGAGAGTCGGAGACACGATTAAATACGTCGGAAAACGACGAGCGACGTAAACATTTTTTTTCTTTTTTTTGCTCTTTTGAGCTTATCTGAATCTCTTTTTGACATGCATGTCTCTCCATTTCTATTTTTCATTTCTTTCTTTTCACTCTGGTATACACTTGGTGCCTCTCTTTTTGAGTTTTGAACCTTTAACCACTAATTTTTATAATGTCGGAATCAACTGAATATGATAATGTTATCTTGCTAAAGCAGACCAACCAATTGAAATGTCTATATACGTACGTTACTTTATGGAAATCTGTAAGCCATACTATGATAAAGAATATTAATACTAACATGAGTTAAATCAATCTATTTCATATAGTATCATTCGTGATCAAAATACTAGACGTGGTGATTTTGTCTTTTACTCTGATAGAATCATCAGATTACTAGTTGAAGAAGGTTTGAATCAATTACCTATCGAATCATCTGTTATCCAAACACCAATTGGTGTTACTTACGACGGTCATAAATTCCAAGGTAAGATATGTGGTGTGTCTATTATTAGAGCTGGTGAATCTATGGAACAAGGTTTAAGAGACTGTTGCCGTTCTGTTAGATTAGGTAAGATTTTGATCCAAAGAGATGAAGAGACAGCATTACCAAAACTGTTCTATGTTAAGTTACCTACCGATATCCAAGAAAGATATGTGTTCTTGCTAGACCCATTGTTAGCAACTGGTGGTTCAGCTTCTATGGCCGTTGATGTCTTGTTGGAAACTGGTGTTAAAGAAGAGAGAATTATGTTCCTAAACGTCTTGGCAAGTCCTGAAGGTATTAAGATATTCCAAGATAAATATCCCAAAATAAAAGTTATTACAGGTATGATTGATGAAGGTTTGAATGAAAAGAAGTTTGTTGTTCCTGGTTTAGGTGACTTTGGTGATAGATACTACTGTATTTAATAGATTCTTTTCTGAATCGCCCATAAATAACTGTTGGATGGTTACTGCGTTTTTTCTCTATGCTAAATAGTTTCTTTGAGAGCCATCCAGCAGGAATAATAATAATTATAATAATAAGTCAACTATACCGTTGTAGCCAGCTATTCGTAGCTATCTTGTACGTACGAGAACGGCATTAGGCTAACCACGTAAAGATGTTAGTATAGGTGCGCGTTCACCAAAATATGTGCTTCGCACGGAGATCAACACTGATATAAATCCATGCCTTGAATCCAAAAGTAAACAAAATATAACCAGTTTTTACGTTTACTCTTTCTTATTGCCATACTAAATAAATTGATTGTTAATAATGGATCTAGATGATATATATAACCAACCGGTGGTGCTAGATAATGGATCAGGGATGATACGATCGGGCTTTGCAGGTGATGAAAAACCAAAAATCAATTATTCTAACATAATAGGAAGCCCGAAATACACGAAAGTAATGCCATCATCAATCAATGAAACAGACACATTTATAGGATCTCAAGCTCAACAATTGAGAGGATTATTGAAATTGAAATATCCCATGTCAAATGGTATCATCGAGAATTGGTCTGAAATGGAGAGGATATGGACACATGTAATTTCAGAGTTGAGTATTAAAACAGATCAGCATCCTTTATTAATAACAGAGCAACCACTCAATCCGAAAAGTAACAGAGATAAAATGTGTGAAGTTATGTTTGAAACTTTTAATTTTCCAACGATGTATATAGGTATCCCGTCCGTGCTATCGTTGTATTCTATGGGAAAAACAACAGGTGTTGTGCTAGATTCAGGTGATGGAGTAACGGTAGTGATACCAGTGTATGAAGGTTTTGCCATTCCTGGATCAATCAAAAGAATGAATTTAGCAGGTAGAGAAATTACTGAGCAAGTTCAATTAATGTTAATGAAAGCAGGATACTTTATGAGATCGTCAAGTGATTTTGAAATAGTGAGGTCTTTGAAAGAGAGGTTATGTTATCTGAAGCCGAATGTTGAAGATGCAAAAAGTATTATCTTCAATCATGGTGATGGAAGTAGTAATAACGATGTTATGAAAGAATTTAAATTACCAGATGGGAAAAAAATAAAGATCAGTGATGAAGCGTTAAGTCGACCAACTGAAATACTGTACCATCCTGAATCATTCGGATTAGAATACCAACCATTAAACGAAGTTTTAAAAAATTCTATCATGAAGACAGATATGGATTTGAGAAATCAGCTATACCAAAACATAGTTTTATGCGGTGGTTCTACTTTATTTAGAAACTTTGGTTCTAGATTACTAAATGAATTGCGTAGCAATGACAAAGATTTAAAATTGAAAATTTTTGCATCACCGGAAAGGAAAATTAGTTGTTTTATAGGTGGCTCTATTTTAGCCAGTCTAAGTACGTTCAAAAAGATATGGGTAACGAAAAGTGAGTATCATGAGAATCCAGATATCGTTCATCTGCGGTATATGTAGTTTTAGTTTAGATTTTATATGTATCAAAATGAATACATTTCTAAAGAAAAATTTGCATGAGAATTGTTCTATTCGATCTACTGGAACTCTGAAAACGAAGTATAATTAGAATCATAATAGATTAATAAATTATATATAAAAATAAAACCCAAATAATAAAGCACAAAAGAAAACTTCCAAACTAAACTAAAACTAAACTAAAATATTACAAAGTACATCGTGTCATAAAAAGAGAAAAAAAAAGTAACCCAGATAATAAAAAAAAATTCCAACCTAGAGAGTATTTATTCAAATAACTCTTATAGAAGCGCTCTAAAAAAACCAGAAACAATCAGATCAAATCAACGATCATCATCATGATGCTTAATTGTACAAATATCAATACCAAAGATCTCATTCGTAGAATATCCTGAACTCTTACCACCAATTCCCGAAGATGCAGAAGATAATTCAGCAGCTAACCGTCTTTTAATTGGAGCGATAGGCGATCCATATATAGACTTGTACAGGACATCTTCATCACCATCATAGTTTCTATTGGGTATTGGAGATGTGTAAAAATCGTCCAAGTACGATGGTGAATTCCATAGTTTTTTGATTATTGAAGATCCTGTAGTCGCCACGGGCGTACGTAGCACACTAGATGGTGTCTTGAATCTTGGTCCTATCTGTTGTTGTTGTTGTTGCTGCTGCTGTTGTATTTGTTGCTGTTGTAGCGGTTGTGAGTTCGTTTGTAATAGATTTGGTAACGACTGATACTGCTGAATTTTTGTGTGTGTCAACTGTAATGGTTGACCGCGTTGAAGATTGCGTTGGTTTGGTGTAAGAGGTTCTAGAAGAGGTCCAGTTTCACCATCCTTAGTTGGCGAAAGATCCAATGTAGACTTGCAACTAAATGAAGAAGTAAATGGTATTCCTTTAACTGCAAAAATTGGAGCTGTAGGCGATTCATTAAAGTATGCTTCATCTAAAGGATTCTGCAGAGTTCTAAAGACAACTTGTTCACCGCTAGCAGATGCGCTCCAAGATGAAGATGGTGCACTTAAATTTGGGATGGCTCCAAGCAAAGTGCCATGAGTCAAATTCGAGTAATTGTAATGTGACTGTTGACGAACTGGAGTCCTCTGGATTGAGTCATCAATGAGTGGATTTGTCTTATCAGCAGATGCATCACTTTCGTTGTCAGCCTCATCGGCTTCTTCTTCTTGATCTTCAGCTTCAACTTCATCATCATACTCCAGATTAGAGTTTCTCGAAGCTGCAGCGGTGTCAGAAAAGGTACTGGATCTCTTCAAATCGGACACGGAAAATACATCAGAATCTGTGTTCACGCTATAGGTAGAAGATCTAGCAGCCTGCAATGGTTTCATGGAAGCAGCTTTTTCTCTACTGATGGTCATTTTATCAGCATGCTTCACATTACAAAATTGATATTCAAAGCCATCAACAATTTTCCAAAAATGGCCCTTTCCATCCTTAGATTTTTCAGTCTTTGTGAAAGATTTATTTAACGATAAATTATGTCTAATTGAATTCTGCCAACCTATTTCACCTTTTCTATAATAGATAAAGTTATCAGATATCCAGCCATAAATCTGAGACAATGTTAATTTTCTGTCCGGAGCTCTTAAAATAGCCATTCCAATCAAGCTGGCGTACGAAAATGGTGGTTTCTCGCTTGACTCAAAATGAATGATAGGCATATCATGTGGCTCTGGAATCTGTATATTCTGAGGTCCTCTGACTCTTCTTGGCCTTTTGACAAGTAATTCATTGGAAGGCTTTGGTTTAACTAGTGGAGTGATTGGAACAGGTGAACTGGAAACGACAACAACAGGTTTGCCGGTATCAGTTGATGCTAATGGTGGACTGGAGCTGGTGGTAAATTTAGGTGGCGGTGGCGGAGGAGATGAATGCTCTTCAAATTTTCTCTTCTTGGCTGCTGATTTTCTTTTAGATTTCAGGGGATCCTCATAATCTTTATCATTCATGTTATCATCTTCATTCGCGTCTTCATAATCATCGGCAAAACTATCATCGCCTTGAATCTGATCATCCCGGTTGAGACTTAACTTAACGATTTTGTCATCGGTTTCATCGTGCTGAAATTGAGGTGATGAAAACTCAGGTGATAGCAGTCCATTTTGTCTAGTCGATGTGTTATTACCGTTGCTGCTCTTTTTCACACCATTTCTAATCACGGAATGAGGAGGGGTTTTCAACTCAAATGATTTGTTTGTTGGACTAACGATATTTGGAGCTGGTAAAAGTTCGTGCCTTGATGTCTGTTTATGGGAAGACATGTTGAATATTTAACTTTGTCGGTTCGGAGTCCCTTTAATGTAAATTTAGGGATAGTCTTAAAAGGTAGACGGATGGAGATTCAGGATGTGAATATAAGTATACCTTGCTTTATGACGGATCGATTCAAATGAGTTACTTTTGTGACTATGGGACTAGGGTAATATGATCTGGTATGATGTGATGTAGTGGTTAAAGTAAAGACGATAGGAGTATATAATTTTATGGTCAAGATACAGAACGGACGGAAACGAAGGAAAGAAAAAATAATGTAATGAAGAAGAAAAGATGGGAGTAATAGAAGAAACTTTGGAACTAAAAAGAAGTGGTCGGGACGATAAAGGGTAACTGTACCACCTGGAATAGGAAGTCTCCAGGAGGGCAGCGGGCAGGCAGGCTACCAGTGCCAGGCGACCCAAACAGACGCGCCGCCAGCAGGGATTTCCCAAAACGCGCTCCTGGCGCGCTCAGCGGCGGTCCCTTTTCCCTATCGGGAACGACGCGGTCAGCAGCTGAAATTCCGTTTCGGTGCTCCGCGGCTCGTTTCCGCCTCTTTTGGGAAGTGATGCTACACGTTATATAGCGTACGTTTTTAGTATATTGCTTGCTGCTGTTTGCTTCTGCTGACTTGTCTGCTGACTTGTCTGCTGCCTCAGATCCAGTCCAAATTTCAGGAGTGTCTGTCCCTATGCTGCTATGCAATGTCCAGTCTCTAGTGCCTAGCTCTTTATATTAGTATAGTTAAGCTGTACACCCCTCTGCTATCCTGCACCCCTCGGAGATCGTGCGGTGTGGGTCTTGTCACGTTGGAGTCCTTGGGAACAGAACTGATCTAAATTCTCTAGAGCATCTCGATTCTCCAGTCTCGTACTCCTTCATGAATCATGGCCAACTAGCAACAGAGGAAGGAGTAATGTATAGCGAGATTATACTATAACTCACGTAACAGTACCACAATTTTTTTTTTGATTATATCGTATAATTGGCTGTACTTATCTCAAATCTTCAATTCCAATTAACACGCGACTCACCCCTTCTCATACTTTTGGAAAAAAGTGGAGGAGTTGGTCCTGTTCTACTCGGCAACCTATCATTTCATCATGTATGCGCTCTAATAAATGCGTTGTTGACTAAACTGTAATTAGTTTCATCTAATCAGGTCACCTTTCAAGTCTCGATATACATATCAGAATCCGTAGTATATTTTGTCCTTTTCCAAACCGTGCCCGATCTTTTATATCGACCTCATAAATTATAAGGGCCGACTAACAATGGCCTTGCTCATTGCTCCCTCGGAGTCCCACGTAGTTTCTTTTCCTGGATGTTATATGCTGTGATTTTACAGATACTTTTCCCCATTAAAGCTGGCCTGTCTATCTCACTCTTTTTTCCACTAAATGATAGTATGTTCTGAATTAATAGTAAGGATTGGGTTTGGGATTATCCCCTGGTTCTGTTTTGTGATCATGCTCCTAACAAATGTATATATGGGTTTTAAAACTTTAAAATGCCAATTAAGCTGTGATATTAAGAGCGCATCTTGAACTTGGATCATGTTAGTTAGCTAGTTGGTTCATTCTATATCATGTGCTTTTTTGGATTCAGTTAAATATGTAAAATTAACTACAGGAGTAAATGCAGTAGTAACTGATTAGCTGATTAATCATTTGATTTAGTTTAATTCAATCTATGTTCTTAATAGTAAGATTATGCTGGAAATCACCCAATCTTTTTGATTATCTATATGTTGTATATCTCATAAGACATTAGGTCATCATTGCAGTAGTGGTTTCTTCAAAGTAAAATGGAAGACTAGCTTTTCAAAATCCTTGGAGTAAAAAAGGAAAACTTCCATTTTCCACGCTTTCTGGACATTTGATTAAGACGAATATGATCATATTCAAGACTGGAATTGAATTATTTTAAACTGGAATATATAAGCTCATTATTTCAGAAGTTTTATTATATTCTTTTATAGCTTAATTCACTGTAAGATAAATAAAGACCATCTCAGTGGTCGGAAGTTGAGAGTATATTATTCACTCTTGCAATTAGTTTGATAGTTTTTTGTTTTAGGTATAAAATCTTTTAATTTACTATTTCCTCAAATTTTAACATTTTTTTATTTTAATCAATTAGATAGTATTTAAAAATAATCAATTTTGGGTTTATATGACCTAAAAATCAAATCTAAAAGTCTTTTTGGTGAGGAAAACTTTTGAGGAAGTTATCAATAACAAAAAGCAACTCTCAGATTTTTTAATAAAAACTGGGCGTGTGGCGTAGTTGGTAGCGCGCTTGCCTTGCAAGCAAGAGGTCACCGGTTCGATTCCGGTCTCGTCCATTATTTTTTTTGATTGGCGTACGCTATGAATTTATGGAGAATCAGGGTTCAGATGTAAGTTATTGGTTTGAATCTGCCTCGTTCTTCTTCAGTGGTTAGGAAGGGAGCCTAATTTTCTGACCGGAGGAAGCATCCCATATCTATGTGATTGAAAATCTAAATAAAGGATGAGAAGTGCTCTTGATTACAATTAAGAAACACATGTTATAAGTGATAAATTGATTAAGCTGTGAAGCTAATGCGCGAGATAGTTTGAGCGTGGGTGCTCCCTGAACGCTTCCCTTTTTAACGAAAACAATTCTGCCAAACTACGCATGCATATGCACTTGCTAAATTACATATTCTGTTGAAATGACGATCTACCATATTACTAAAAGAAATCTCTTAATGTTTGAAAACTATTTCCTCTTTGTATATTATTTGAGATATTGCTTATTGTTTCTTAGCATTCACTGTCTTTAGTTTAATTGAGAATACACTAATGTCCTATATTTGCTACAAAAAATGTACATTAATATCTTTCAACTAGTGATCAACTACCGTGTAATTTTGGGGACGGTTCCAAATATTACCATTGAAGCAGAAACAGACTCAGGCATAGAGACAAACATAGAGACAGACATAGAGACAGACGTAGAGACAGACGTAGAGACAAACATAGAGACAGATCTAGACAGGGACATGGACACAGACCTAGATTTAACTCTGGACATATATGAGGATGCAAAAACAGAGATAGAGAGCATTTGTTCAAGGGAGGACATATTTGAAGATGCTTCCCTATACACTGAAACAAACAAGTACAAAAAAGTGAGTTCATCTGTGTATTCTTATAATCCTAAACAGAAAACTAATTTGAATGAATATTATAGATGGTATCTAAAGGAGTATGTTAGCATTCCATTCCATGAATATCAAGAGAAATTTGTTAACAAAAATAACAATAAAAAACACAAATCGGCACCTGCTTATGCATTTAATTCTCTCGCTCAAAGAAAAGGAACTTTGTTTAAATTTAACAAGGCTAATGTTTTTCATAAAAAGAGGGAATTAAAATATAATTCAGAGTTTAAGGATGAAAAGAGCTGTCCATCATGTTCCAGTCACTCTGCTTCTTTGACTCGGACCAATAGCAGCAGAAAGGTAGACAACAAGAAAAGTAAATCATTTATTGATCAACTGTCAAGTAAGAAGCACTACAGAAGAGAAAAGGGATTAATTAGGTTCAGAGCTAAAACATGCTCGAGAATGATGTTCGGGTTTTTCAAAGCTTCAAAAACCGATCAATCTTGATAGCTATTTTTGTTTTCTCATACAGAATTTCTGTTTATAGAGGGATACAATATTAAATAAAATGTATAATATAATTGAATGCAAAAAAATGACAGATGTAAAAAAAGAAAAAAGAGTTGGCATGCAAAGTTATAAAGAAATAAAAAAAATATAAACAAAAAGTAGAGCCTGTTTTTATTCTAAAAACAAAGAACGTAGTAGTTCATCACAATCTAGTCTCTTGGTCTTGTTCCAAATAAAGCAACCCGCTAAAAACTGTGCAAATTCATCAATCTCACCAATCATCGCATAATCGTTAACATTGCAATTGCCGTATCTCACAAGATACTGTCTCAGACTCTTTGTCGAAGATTTAAACTTGCAAGATTTCTTTTTATAAATTAAGTAATCATTATTAACGAAACCATCAGATCCAAACCCTTTCCATAGCAAAGTACTATAATTAATTCCAACCTGACCAACCGACTGGTCATTATCATTGAAAATAGGTCCCTCATTATGTAACTCGTAACGTAAACCCAACACATAACTTCTTGAAGGAGGTCCAAAAAATGCCAGCAGCTCATTTAACATTTCAAACTCATCAGCAACTTGAAACAGTGGTACTCCAGTAAACAACTCTACCAATATCGTGGCCACGGACCAAACATCAATCTTTCTATCGTACCTTGCACCCAATGTAACCTCTGGAGCTCGATAGAATCTTGACTGTAAGTAGGAATAACCCAGTTGACCAGCGTGACAGGATGATCCAAAATCAATTATTTTAACATGGAACGTTGAATCCGAATGTGACAACATGAGATTTTCTGGTTTCAAATCACAATGTATTATACCATTATTATGGATGTACATCAAACCATTCAATATATCTTTGGCAAAACTTTTAATTAAAGGTAGACCGACACCTTTGAAATTTGTTGATTCAATTAATTGATACATGTTGATCGGTAGCAGTTCTGTCACAATACAGATATGCGAGCGAAAGTTAAAATGTTCATGATATTTCATTATTGAATCACTTATGCCTGATCCATTGCCATTGAGCTGCTGCAATATTTTAACTTCGCTTACAGCTTGAAGTGACCATCGCATTTCATTCTTGATTATTTTAATCGCTAGTATTTGTGAGGTTTTATGGTCTTTCACAGAGATAACTGATCCAAATGATCCCTGTCCTAGGACTTTTAAGATTTCATATCTATAATTAATATGATCTCCAACAATGCAGGTGTATATTTTCTCTTCATTATCAAACCCAAAGTTTCGGCTGAAATTTTTGGGTTCAAACTTCAGTTTGCAATTTTTACTACGACCGGTGAAATATATTCGGTCTTTTTTAAGGATCTCGCCTCTTTCGTATATATTCAAGTTGTCGAACATGTCTGGCTTTCTCCTCATGAGATCATCTATACTACTATATGCTACTGATGGCTGGTCCTGATATATAAATGAATCTAAATAATCGTTGAATTCTTCGCGTGTTTTTTCGTTAGAGGTAATCATTGTGTATAGCTCCTCGTGAGTTGATAACTTGTGAATAGTTTTGTTTTGTAGTTCACTGGCTCTAAATATTAGAGATTTTTGGGATGTACTTTTCGGTATGTGATACGAGAAAGTTCGGTTATTTGGATAATTTGTGACCTTTTTTTGCGTACCAGTTTTCAAGGGTGATTGCTGTTTCTTTAGTTGGTGATATTTCTCGTCAATAGTGCTATATTCTTTGACTTGCTGTAAATTACTAGAAAGCTTTTGAAATGAGTAATCACAAGATCTGATTCTCATTTTCTTATCCAGAGGCTTAACCCTTTCTCGTTGCACTGTGTGTTGTATCATTGCTTCATTTGAAGGATGCAACATTGGAATCTTATTCTCTTTTCCATCCCCTTTAGATCTGTTAATGGATGAGGCAGTTGGTTTCAGATATGACGGTGAACCTTGGTTTAAACTGAATGATCGGTAGACTTTAGTCGCTGCTGTATTTCTTGATGAAGGAATACGACCCTGTTTGGATCTATTTGTTGATGATGTAATATTTTGCGGATTAAGAGGTGGTGGCACTTTCCTAACTGTAGCGACAACATTTGCCGGATTAAAGTCAGCACTGACAAATGTATTTTCAGGTATTGTGGATTCGGTACCACTGTAATGTCTAGAGTTATGGACTCCTTTGAGTTTTGATGTTGATGATGCGGGCTGCCTCACTTTCTTAATATCCAGGGCTTGATGATAGGATAAAGAAGTGTTATGCAATGATGTAGATTTAGTTAATACGGGAAGTTTTGAAACCGTTTTTGGTGTAGCTGGAGGATAGTCATTGATATTTACGCTTATATTGGATGTAGATCTCTTTGGTATCCTTGATGCATATTGCGGTTCCGTCTGCAACTTTAAAGACGCCAGTCTAGCCTTTATAGGAGTAGCAGCACCAGCGGTATAAAGATCAGAGGAAGTTATAGTAGTTGTCATTGTTGCATCACTCATTGATATTTCATCTTCAGAGTAACTTATCTCTCGTTCTCTTTTTAATTTCCCGTTCCCTGATGAATTTGAGTAGAAATTCAATGATGACAGTTGATCCGAAAGAGATGTCATGATACAATCTGTATCATCATCATCATCATTATTTCCAACATGCTTCCCATTTAGCCGGAGCATGTCTTGTAGTTACTGGATCTCCTCTATAAAGACTTTATTATCTTCAGAAATGGCAAATACTAGCTTACAGTCTTGAAAACCAGAACTCGATATACTGCAGAGCAAAGTATGTTTTGGTTTCCATCTACGGTGAAAAGAAAACAAACCTTTTGTAGAAGGGGCTCGACGCGTCTATCGACTCGACGATGGGTCGCCGTTTTTTAGTTCTCTGGGAGATGTCTTTCTTTGAGTGATTGATCTTGTCTTTCTTTGTTTCTTTGTTTCTTTGTTTCTTGTTTGGTTTATTTTATCTACTCTTTAGACCGCCATTACATATAAAGAGAACAACGAATACCACTAATTTATTTGGAATGAGTGTAACTATAGACAAGACATCCCCTGCAGCTTACACTACTCAGACACTACTCTTATTAGCACAAACGATATTCGCTGCATTGGATACACCAACAGCAAAAGATTTTAAGTTATCTGTGATAAGGACAAAGTTCCTTTCACATCCAATAACGGATGGATTAAATATAACTGATGAACAAGTACTTGAATTGTTTAATAATTTACTGATTGAGAATGAACTAGTTGAAGAAGGTAAAAAAGAATTCGAGAATTACTTAGATAGCAAAGATATAATTGTAACACTTTGTGAAACGTTATACGGAGAGAGATTAACTGAATTGGAGAATGCAATGAATGAGAGTAAGACTGAGTTTGATCTAAATATCAAACTTTTGAAAGAATTACAGAGCTGAGCATTGAAGAATGGTAGTGTTGACTGATAGAACTATCATGTTTAATAATGAGACGAGACGAGGATCGCCACTAACAAGAGTACGGTGCCATCATTGAATTAATCTCGAAGGCCATTACCTCATTTTTTCATAAAACCTTATTGTAATAAATATATATTTATATATATAACCAACTGTATAATAAATCTAGATAAATGACGTTTAAATGATAAGCAAAAACGATTTTCAAAAAGCCGGACTGATGACATAAGTAACCGAGTAAGCATAACACCCTAAAAATTTTTCCTAACAAACGTTGCATTGTCATTTAATATATGGAGTAAAGCTTCTTTTTTCAACTGGTTGATTGCATCGCTATTTTAACTGGTTTCATATCGTTATCCACCTGTTTTGTTTTAATTGAAATATACGTTTAGATTAGGATCTGTTGAATTGAAGTATTTTTCAAGTTTATTGATTTGTTTTTTGCTAGTGAGAAGAATCCTCAATTTAAAAAACTCGTTTTCACCAAGGTCGAGCATTATTTAAACTAATTCAATTTATAGGTATATCAATTTATTCCCATTTTAGGAGGAACAATTTTCAATCTTTTTACCATTTTTCGATCCATATAATTATTCCATATACATGAAAATATAACATGACGAATATACCCAGCCAAAATAAGAATGTCGATGAAATGTCGGAGACGGAAAAGTTACAACATCTCTTGACATCTAAAGCTCTCATGGACAGTTTTTCAAATGGAGTCGCCAATGGATCTTTATCATCAAGTGAAACAGATGGAGGATTTTTCCCATTCCCATCAAATGACTACCTGGATGTCCAAAAAAAGATTGAACTATATGATCAAACTTTAAAAGAGACATTAATAGCAATAAGAGATGGGAAACTTAAACAACAACAAGAACTATTAAATCAAAAGGCAGAACAACAGTTTAAACTGCAATTATCCGATAAATTACAGAAACAATTAAAAAAAATGAGCAAAAACGGACTAGCTTTTGATTTCACAAATAAAGGTAAAAATATAATGCAAGATGATGATGGGAATGATATTGAAATTGAGTTAAGTTATGAAGATGATAATGGAAATATTCATGAAGGTGATGATGATGATGACCGTGGATTCGATGTTGAAGTTGATATTGATATTGAATATGATGATGATTATGAAGATGATGAAGAATTAGGTCATTCTCATTCACGTTTACCTTCACATAAAAAGAATAATAAGATTGAATTATTAAATGATGAACAACCTTATAACAAGCAATTAATGAATGGTAGCTTAGATCTTTCAAAAACTACCGATCAGTATATTGGAGAGATGGTTAAATTCATTAATCAAAATAAGAAATTTGATAATTTTTTAGAAGAAGTATCAAAACTTGAAAAGTTTGAAAGAGTTTCTGAAGAATCAAATAATAATAAGAATAATAATAAAAAAGGTAAAAATTCTTGTGAATTCACTTTTAGATACGGTAAAGATGGTAAATTAGTTAATGATTTATCGGATTACATAGCACTTGATGAAACAACCAAACAGAAAATTAACAGTCAAATTATGAAAGCATTTGAATCTTTCAAACTGGATGAATCAACTCAACCTTATGCTATGAATATCACTGATGAATTAACTAAAACCATGCAAAGAAATTTATTTTTCAGAGGTAATGGAGAAGAAGGAGAAGTAGAGGAAGACGATTATAATAATGTTGAAAATGAGCAATATGAAAAGAAAATGAAGAAGACTTCTGAAAATGAACCTCAAACACAGCCATCTTCTGACCCTCTACAATCACAAAACAATGATATAAATTCACAATCTGCTACAAAAAACAAGAAGAAAAAGAAAACTAAAAACAAAAAGGCCAAACAGCAACGGCAACAACAGCTACAACAGCAGCAGCAACAACAACAGCAGCACCATGATCAATTAGCTAGTTTCAGAAGACAAGGTGATCCTAATTCAACATGGCTATGTGAATTTTGTGAATATGAAAAAGTATATGGAGAAAAACCTATTCATCTAATGCGTTGGTTTGATAAGAAACTAATGGAACAAGAGGAACGGGAGAATTTACAAAGGCAACGATTGAGAAGAAGTAAAAACAAGAGACCATCATCTAAGAGGCAACCTTCCCCTGAATATGAAATGCAATATAATATGAGTGAAGGAGAGTTGCACCCAAAGACGCAACGGGACTTGGAACAATTACGCTTACAAGAACAAAAGCAACAGGAGAGTGGTGAACAAGGCGATAAGAACGATCCATCGCAAGATGGAAATACTAATAATACCAACAACGACAACGACAATGACGATCAATATGACGAAGATGCTCATGAACATCATAACGAGTAATACGTTTTTTGTTGTGTAACGAATAATATACATATATACATATATATACTACTATTTGCAATGTAAACTAACTTGTAACTTATAAATTAAATAAAAGAATAAAGTTGTATAAAAGAACTTTCATAGTGATTGAAAACTAAAAAAGGGGATCAGTCAATGAACTGACAAACTTATATATATACACCCAAACACACACAAGAACACTTATACTAACAAGAAAAGAAAAATGTAACCACTATATACAAAAACCAAAGCTTCAAATTTCCAAACGAGCAAACAAAAATAATCCAAAAAATAACAAATAGAGAGAGGGAAGTTAATATCGTATCTTTTATCCTTTTCACTTTCCAACTCCACCCAACTGCACAATTTCAGCGTTCTGTGCTTCGGCTTCCTTCAACATTTTTTCTTTTTTAATATCAAATGGTCTCTTTTCCTTGAAATATTTAACCCAAGAAGCAACACAATCTTTTTGGAATTGTGCATCTTCACTAGAGCAATTCTTTTTAATCGTATCTGCATGACGAGGATCTAAAGGATTGACAACTTCTATTTTATCAAGACATTTGAAAAAAATGTCTCTTGATTGCCAACACTGTTCTCTCTTGGATCTATTTGGTGGTTCTGGTGTAGCTGACGCATTACTGTCTTTCGTCAATCCAAAAAAACCCATCTTGTATAATGAAGCTATAGATTTCAGTGAAGGTAAAACAGGATATGAAAACGGAGGAGATGAGAAGGGATAGTCACCTAGCTTTATCTTGCTCAAAAGTGACAAATTTGAGTGCATTGCCATTAATTATGGAAAAGAAGAAGATTCACGCAATACACGAGTGATTATATAATAAATAATATAAGCAATAATAATACTAACATAACATATTACATAACAAGAAAAAAAAGACGATTACATAATGCATTACTACAGAAAAAAGACTGCCCGTCGCCGGCTGCCGGACACCGATGCCGCTCTCCCTTTTTTTTCAGTCACTGCAGGCTTTTTCGATGCTTTTTGATGCTTTTTTTTTTTTCACCGTGGCAGGTCCGCCGTCATCGATCAGTTGCCTGTTTTGGGGTGACTCTGACTCTCTTTCTCTCATTCTCTGAGTCCGTTGGTGGTTTCTTCGAGTTTCTTCCCCTGTTTTTTTTTTCATCTTCTTTTTCTTTGTCTAGTCTGTGTTTTCTATATCTTGCTTTCTTCTTCTCTTTCCTCTTTTCACACTTTCCTACTGCTGAGTAATCCTTTTTAGACCCCAGTATAGACATATTTCACAGTTGCTAAAATGTTCCGTCGCCCTGTTTTAACCAACTACGCCAAGTTGACCTCTTTCAACTTATCGGCTAGAAATTTCTCTCAATCACGTATCTCTTTAGATAAAATCAAGGTCAAGAATCCAATTGTTGAACTTGATGGTGATGAAATGACAAGAATTATTTGGGATATTATCAAGAAGAAGTTAATTACCCCATACTTAGATGTCGATCTTAAATACTACGATTTAAGTGTCACTTCAAGAGATGCCACTGATGATAAAATTACCGTTGATGCTGCTGAAGCTATCAAGAAATACGGTGTTGGTGTTAAATGTGCTACAATTACTCCGGATGAAGCCAGAGTTAAAGAATTTGGTTTAAAGAAAATGTGGGTTTCTCCAAATGGTACAATTAGAAATATTTTAGGTGGTACCGTTTTCAGAGAACCAATCGTCATTGGTGGCGGTGAATCCAGTA
The DNA here is from genome assembly GCA_030556425.1 of Ogataea ovalis. Taxonomy (NCBI): domain Eukaryota; kingdom Fungi; phylum Ascomycota; class Pichiomycetes; order Pichiales; family Pichiaceae; genus Ogataea; species Ogataea ovalis. Next base: position 344,476 of record JAKTTZ010000013.1, read on the forward strand.
AGAAAGATTCTAAATTGATTGAAATCCCAAGATTGGTTCCAGGTTGGGAAAAACCAATCATTATTGGTAGACACGCTCATGGTGATCAATATAAAGCTACCGATTTAGTCATCCCTGGTGCTGGTAAATTAGAATTGACTTATACTCCAGCTGATGGATCTGCTCCTCAAACTCACACTGTGTTCAACTATAAAGGTGCTGGTGTTGGTTTAGCAATGTACAATACTGATGAATCAATTATCGGTTTTGCTCATTCATCTTTCAAGATGGCTTTAAACAGAGGTTTACCATTATATCTATCAACTAAGAACACCATCTTAAAGAAATACGATGGTAGATTCAAAGACATCTTTGAAGGTATTTATGAATCAACCTATAAGAAACAATTTGAAGAACAAAACATTTGGTATGAACACAGATTGATTGATGATATGGTTGCTCAAATGATTAAATCTAAAGGTGGATTTGTCTTAGCTTTGAAGAACTATGATGGTGATGTTCAATCCGATATTGTCGCTCAAGGTTTCGGTTCATTAGGTTTAATGACCTCTGTCTTGATGACACCAGATGGAAAGGCCTTTGAATCAGAAGCTGCTCACGGTACAGTCACCAGACATTACAGACAACACCAACAAGGTAAAGAAACTTCAACTAACTCTATCGCTTCTATCTTTGCTTGGACTAGAGGTATTGCTCAAAGAGGTAGATTAGATGGTACTGAAGATGTTGTCAAGTTTGCTGAAACTTTAGAACAATGTGTTTTGGACACTGTTTCTAGAGATGGTATCATGACTAAAGATTTAGCCTTGTTGATTGGTAAGAAAGATTACGTTACCACAACCGGTTTCTTAGATGCTGTTTCTTCTAGATTAGCTAAAGAAGTTAAAGTTTAGAAGACTGAAAAATAAAAATCTTCAATTAAACTAATAGTTTTATCAAGTTTTTTTAATACAGGTTGAATTGTATAACTTGAGAACTTCATCTCACAAACATATAACGATTATAATTGTGTTTGTTTACTCATGTTTTTTGTTTTTTATTGTCATTATTAACGAAATTTTAAATTTATTCTACTATTACCACTACTCCAACTACGATTGTTTTCTTTTAATAATCTTTTTCTTCTCTTTTTTTGAAAACATTCACGAATATATTTTTCTGAAATGCAGTCTGAATTGCATTCGAATTCGATTAACTACACCTTACATTAAAACCTAATTAATTTTTTTTATCGCCAGTAGCTTTTTCTTCATCATCATTTAAAAATTCCCAAAGATACATCATACCGTAGTACGTTGCAAAACTCATAGCTCCAACTTTTATTAATGGAATGAGCAACACCCTGTAAAAATAAGCATGAGGATTCATCTCCGTATTAGCACCACCTATACCACCACCTTGCATTTGTTTCAACTTCTCCAGCTCTTGCTGTTTCGTATACTCTGTTGTGAATTTATGCAGATCATGAAATTCTCTAGAGGCTTTAGCTTGCTTTTCAGGTTGAGTCTTCCAATGCTCTTCTCTTACCGTCTCTATCAGCTCTCTTAGTTTTGGATTCTTCTTACGAGGTGATGAACTCTGCAAAGCACGCAAAGTTGTAGTGAAGGAGCGGCGGCCAAACATAGCCAAATAACCAGGCTGTCTCAATGAAATCATTACCAAATGATTAATCAACCAAGTAACAGAAGTGAAGAATGTTCACCATGCTAATAAAGTGCTAAAGAAGAAAGAGACTCGCCGCCTCTACTCGAAAGGTCGACTCCGAGAAGATAGAATCATAGACGCGAATTGCGACGATCGTACCTGCTTCTCCACAGCGTCGACGCCAAAAGTTTAAAGGGCTCGTCTTTGTTGTTTGTTTACCTCTTCGGTTTGTCTTTATGTGTATTGTGTGTTATCTGCATTTCTCTTTATGTTGCTTTGATCTCTAGTTTCCTTCCTCTATTTGATTGACAGCAACGCTATACTTACAACTTGAATAGATCACTTCATAACCTTTCTCTTATATATACCAACCTCAGCATATAAAACATTATTGCAAGCCTTCTTACCGCTGAAATTCAACTCCGATTTTAAAGAAGCACGTCAAAAACTTAGCTGAGCATTGAAGTCATATTTTTTCCATGTCACGGGAATCTTCTATAACGGTGGCTGTCAGGATACGGCCATTTACATATTTGGAATCCAACGAATTATACGTGCCGAGACAAGGCTGGCACAGCAATAGCACTAATAACGAAAACTACCTGACTCAGAGTACCAATAGACTTTTACAACAGCAAGGTATAAGGAAGATATTAAATGCTGTAGATGATAGAATGTTAATATTTGATCCTAGTGATACCAATCCATTGGTGGCAATGGAACAGAACGCGTTTCCAAATGGGTTTTCAAAGAAAGAAACGAGGAAAAGTAGTATTGGTCATCATAGTTCTAGAATTCGTGAACATCGTTTTGTTTTTGATAAATTATTTGATCAAGATAGCACACAAGAACAAGTTTATGAATGTACAACGAAGCCATTACTGGAGTCTGTCCTTGATGGATTTAATGCTACGATATTTGCATATGGTGCCACAGGGTGTGGTAAGACTTATACGATATCAGGTAGCCCAGATTCACCAGGCATCATTTTTTTAGCAATGAAAGACTTATTTGATAAAATTTCCGAACTGCAAGATTCTTTTCATGTTGAATTATCTTTAAGTTATTTGGAAATATATAATGAGACCATTAAAGATCTTTTGGATCCAACGATAGAAAGCAGAAAATTAATGCTCCGAGAAGATTTAAACAAAAGAATATCAGTTGCAAACTTATCAACAAGGATACCTCAATCTGTTGAAGAAGTTATGGATTTAATAGTAATTGGGAATCAAAATAGAACGGTATCTCCAACTGAAGCTAATGCAACTTCTTCTAGATCCCATGCAGTGTTACAAATTAACGTTACTAAGAAACCGCGTACCTCAGATTTAAATGAAGAGCATACTTTTGCTACTTTATCGATTATCGATCTTGCTGGTAGTGAAAGAGCATCGGCCACTAAAAACAAAGGTGCTAGGTTGCATGAAGGTGCCAACATTAATAAATCATTATTGGCATTGGGAAACTGTATCAATGCATTATGTGATCCAAGAAAGAGAAATCATGTTCCCTATAGAGATTCTAAATTAACTAGATTGTTAAAATTTTCTTTGGGTGGTAATTGCAAAACATTTATGATTGTGTGCGTTTCTCCATCTTCCAGACATTATGATGAAACTTTAAATACACTTAAGTATGCCGATAGAGCAAAGGAAATTAAGACTAAATTAATACGAAATCAACAGAATTTGAGTAGGCACGTTGGATCATATTTAAAGTTAATAACCGAACAGAAAAAAGAAATTGAAGAGCTAAGAAATAGAGAGAATAAAATGATTGATGTGGGGATTCAAAGATTCGTTAGAAAGAGAGAAATTTGTCAAGAAAAACTGTTTGATGCCATTGATGAAATGAAGAGATCAATCCGCAAAGCACACAACCAAAGATTTCAAAAAGCTTTTATATTAGCTAAAAGAAAACTAATCCTTTTGCAAAAATTACAGGTTGATCAATTTTTAAACTCAATGGAATCCATCTTTGGAACTGGTCTTGATTTGTTTGATATTGATGCCACTTTCCCCGAATTTAATGAAATACTCACCCTTGCCAATAAATTGGTGGAAAAACTAATAAATCAAATCAAGGAATTGGAAGCTCATTATATTACACCTAATGAATTGGATTTTATTATTATGGATTCTTCCCGTGCTATATTACGTACACTTGTTCAATTAGAGAGTTGGTCTGATTTTGATACTGAATTATACGAGAATTTCATTACCAATCTGAAGGAATCTATAGAAAGGTCTATATTGTTTGAATCATCAATTTTGTTTGATGAATCCCTTCAAAAATTACCCTCTATTAAATATTTCCATGTCAATATCTCTAAGATACTTGATCTAAAATTGAAAATAACATCAGAGAACATGCATGCTCTGTATAAAGTTAACAATTCATTAAGGGACATTATAATTGATTGTATTGATTCGATAAACTCTATGCTTACTGACAATGATGAACTTAATCTGATTTTAAGCTCGTCTATGATAATAAGACCAGAATCTTCTCCAAGTTCTGGAAATCCAACATCTTCATCATCACTTTCTTTATCACCTGAAACTTCTTCAAAACTGACAGATCCTTCAATTCCAATGTCACCTTTCCAACCAATCATTAATGATCAAAGCAACGGAAGAAAAATCTCTGTGAATAATATAAACATAAAGAAGTTAGCCTCAAAACAATCAGGTAAGAGATTATCTTCATCTCCATTAATGAAACCTTCATCAGCTAAAAAATTGAACAGAAGTTTGATTTCAACACCGATGTCTACACCTATTTCGAATTTTGAGGCTAAGTTGTTAAATAATGGAAATTCATTAACTAGAAGTTTATCAGATAATTCAACTTTCACCAGAAGCATGGAATCAAAGATTCGTCAAAAGAAAGTTAGATGGGAACTTCCGTCTTCATCTTCACTAAATCATAATGAAAACACCGCCGCTGAAGATAACTCGGATACCAGTATGTCATTCAATGATGTCAATATCACTACACCAAGAAAACTCCAATCTTCTCCATTACGCACATTACGAACAGCAGAGACTAATAATAACAACACTAATAATAATAACAATAACGACGAGGAAGATGATGAACAATACCCTGATGAATCAATTCAAGAGGCAGAAACATTCAAAATAGCTGATTTTTCATTCGATCCAAAAAGATTCAACCTGACGTCTCCATACCTTAGATCCAAACTCGAAAACGGTGGTGTGAACGATGACAAGAAGGACGACGCTAACAACGATGATGATGTGGATGATTTAATCAATCGTTCAAGATTAACAGCTAGGAGGTTAGATCCCATTTCAATGCCGCCGAAACTCACCAACAGACAAGCAGCTAATCTGAATCCAAATCCAATTACTGAGTTAAAAAATACCACTTTTTCAAACGTATCTGGTATGAAGATGAACATCGGAGTTCCGCTTTTACTAAGCCCAAAAAGGGATGTTGCTAAAGTGTCTGATCTAACGCACAACCATAGTAGCGTCATTGATCTGGGATTAAAATTGAGTCCAATACGGAACCAAGGAAATGCTGTTGAGAATAGTAAGCAGTATAATGACGACGACCACGATGATGATGATGATGATGATCAAGACGACGGCACGGCAAACGCTACCGAAATGGAAGTTGACTCTTGAAACAAAACAAAAAACGTATTTAACTAACTAACTAACTAATTCTATATTTATATTTAGTTCAAGTCATATATTTATATACCAAAAAAAGTTATCATTAATTTCTCAATTATCTGTAACATGTGGAGAGAAAAACAAAAAAATTCGTTAGTGGAAAAAGGATAAGGATAGAAAAAAAAAACAAATGAGTAATTGCAAAGTGAAATCTTCCTCCGCTTTGTTTTTAAAGTAAAAATGGAAAAAAAAGAACAAAAAACAATGGCAATAACAAAAAAAAACAACATCAAGATAAAATAAACCTAAAAAAAAACAAAGCAGAAAAGAAATAAAGGTAAAAAGTAAAAAAAATCAAAAGACAAAAAAAGTAATTTAGAGTAATAATATAAAAATCAAATAAATAATAATAATCATAATAAAAAACAGAAACACAAAACAGAAAAATCTCAACGATGTATCATATTATTAAGATAGCCAAAAAAACAAAAAATACATCAAAACTATTGTAATGGAGCATATAAAATCTGAGTCACATATTTTCTCTTATAACGAATGACAGAAGCAACAGCTAAAGTATTATGTTTAATACTAGTTGTGGCTAAATGATTTAAAACAACATGATTAGGAATACTAAGTGCTCCTGAAGTATTATCTTTATCTGCATGGTTGTAACTATTTAAAATAACACTTTCTAAATGTGGTGGTAATTGTGGTGGGATTAACCATTGTTGATTATGATTACCTTGTCTTTGATTATTATCTAATGTAACATAATATTCTTCCATGACTTGTAAATCTGTAAAGATAGGTGGAATTGCAGTGATATATTCTGGTGGTTGATCTTGAGGAAGTTCCTCCTCATCGTGATATCTTGAATAACCGTTACCCATATCATCATCATCTTTAGTTAAACCTAATTTAGAATCAAGAGTTCTTAAAGATACACGAGACTTGTTTGATGCTCCTGTAGTTGTATGGGTTAAAGCTGAAGTGAAATCGTCATGTTCTGATGGGAAAATTTCCAAATAATTAACAAAATGACCAGATGTATCAGTTGCAGTTGGAATGAAATTGGAGAAACGAACATCGTTATCAACAACGAATTTAAAACGATGCGTTCCTGGTGGTAAACCTATTTGAACAGAAAATGAACCATCTTTCTTTGAAGGTCCATTCAGTGCAATCATCTTTCTCCAACCGGTAAATGTACCCATAACAAACACTTTCGAACCACCTTCGGTCCATTTGAAAACTGTTGGAACTAGTACAGGTTGATGTGGGTCACCAGAAATATGTTGTTGCTGAGATTGTTGTTGTTGTTGCTGCTGTTGAGATGGTTGTGGAGATCCAGATTGTGCGTTAGGGGCAGAAGATGACGGTGGTCCATTTTTATTTTGGGAAGCAGCAGCAGCAGCAGCAGCGGCATAAGCCGGATCTTGACCTATATCATTTTCACTATCTATAATCATTTCTTCATCTTTATTTTCATTATGATATGTTTTTGATTTATCGTAATCCAAGTCATCCGTCAAGATTAATGTAGATTTTCTTCTTAATGGTAAGGAAGAGCCAGATGAAGATGAAGGATCGCTACTTTCAGCGTCTTTCACTGACGAAGAGGAAGTATTTTCTATATATTGAGTAGAAGGATTATTCCTAAAGTCATAACTAGGTTGCCTTTGTAAATCCACCATTGAAACATCTTTTGAAGTTGAACTTTCATCGTAGTATGCAGTTGAACTTTCCGATGAAATGTTTGATAGTCTTGAATTAGATTCTTCCATTGGTTGTCCGTCCATTATGTTTCTATTGTTTGTACGATTGGTTGTATTGTTTATATTTATAGCTCTGTCAGTGATGGAGTTGGTGATGTCGTTGTTATTGTTGATAATATTGTTAATGTTGTTTAATTTATTTCGATCTTCCTCTTCTTCCTCTTTAGGATTGATGGTAACGATAGAAGGATGTCTTTGATATGGGGTACGGCTATGATTTGAAGGAGTGTTTCCCATAAAAACTGTTTTAAAAATGGGATTCTTTCCCCTTTATTGATACCTTCTTTCGATAATTTTTTGCTGTTATGAAGGGAAACTTGTTGCTTCTATAAACGAGAGTCAAGCTTCAATGTTCTGCCGTTTTTGTAATTGTTGTGTGACACTTGAGCCTCTCTCGGTTCGGCTAACTTCAACTGTGGTTATCTAATCTTAATTTTTAAAATCTCTATAGCAAAATCACAATACCACAATTTATGATTTTTGCTTTAACTATCGTTAGAATGCTGATTGGTTATTCAAGGGGCAAACGGCTGCTAACGAAGTATGGGAGCTATTCCGTCCAGAGTTTGTTGCAACTTCGCTTGCAGCTCGCCCGCTGCTCGCTGCTCCAGACGACGTCAGGCTTTTTTCGTTTTTTTCGCCAGCGTGCCGGAATTCTGGAGTCGATCGGCTTTCCAGATCTTCGTTTCTTTGACTCCTTTTTGTTCTGCGTGCGTCGATTTTGTCTTTTCTAAAGATTAGATAAGCGGCTATTATAATGCATTACCTAATACTGGGATGTAGCATCTTCAATATATTTATGTGCCATGTACGTTTACGTATGTTACATGGAAGGTGTTCCACTGACCCCTCTTCTCTATATATGGCGTCAAATATCGGTCGTATTATTATATTCGATTACGGTAATCCACACTAAACATGCAAATCAGAGAGACTAGCAAATCCCCAAACAACTATAGGGAAACCAGCAGAATCCAGAAACAAACAGCCTGACAGAGGATGAAAAAGACCTAAACAAAGAAAAAGACCTAAATAAATGATTACATAATGAATTACAAAAATATAATATTTTGATCGTTTTTTTCGTGCTTGACGCACGATAAGAAGCCTGACAGTGAGACGGTAGACCCTTATATATATATATATATATGATTGACACGACCGTATCTGCAACATTATCCCAAGAGCTTTATAGAGATAAAGAGACTTCTTTTTCAAGAAATTATAGAAAATGTATACAGAAGAAGAACAAAAGGCATATGGTGCTTTTGAAACAGCCAAATCTACAATCTTAGAGCACTTGTCATCTGCTCCAGAATTACAAGCTCCTAAAGTTTTAATCATTTGTGGTTCTGGATTAGGTGGTATATCGGAAATCTTGAAAGGAACCACAGTTAAGATCCCATACACTGAAATTCCAGGTTTTAAAACATCTACAGTGCCAGGACATGCAGGTTGTTTACTATTTGGTACGATTGGTTCAAACAAAGTTCCCGTCATGTGCATGGTTGGAAGATTGCATTTCTATGAAGGCTACACTTTTGAATCAACAACATTCCCTATTCGTGTTGCTAAATTATTAGGTGTTGAATATTTAGTTGTGACTAATGCTGCAGGAGGTATGAATCCAAAATACAGACCTGGAGATTTAATGATTATTAATGATCATTTGAATTTACCTGGTGTTGCAGGATATCATCCTTTAAGAGGTGGCAATTTATCTATGTTTGGACCTAGATTTTTACCACTTTCAGATGCGTACGATTTTGACTTGAGATTGAAATTAGTTCAAATTGCAAAGGATAAATTAAAATTAACTAGAAATATTCATGAAGGTGTTTATTGTTTTGCTGCAGGACCGACTTTTGAAACAAGAGCAGAAGTTAGATTCATTTTAGGAATTGGTGGTGATTCCGTCGGTATGAGTACTGTTCCTGAAGTCATTGTCGCAAGACACTGTGGTATTAAGGTGCTAGGGTTGAGTTTAATCACTAATGCAGGTTTAGGGGAACCTCCAGTGAGTGCCTCTGAATTTTTTGCAAAGGGAACTAAATTAGAAGAAGTTAAAGATCAAGCTGACGGTATGGCCAGTCATGATGAAGTCTTGGAGAGTGCCAATGAAGCTGCTGAGGATGTTAAATCTTTGATTGAATGCTTTATCAATGAACTAGAATGATTTTTTTTTTGATTTTTTTTATAGCTTTTATTACTTTGTTTCTTTCTTTCGTCACGTTACATTATAGAGCATTTGTAGATTCAAGATGAAAAAAATATAAATTATACAGGAAGGAATCGAATAAAAAAACATGGATAAGAAAAGAAAAAAGAAAAAGTAAAGAAAGTAAAACAGAATAATAAGAAGGGGGAATAAACGAATAGGTACTTCTTTGCGTTGAATGAAAGCAGCAAATGAATGGTTTATAGAGTAAAATTGCGACTCTCCAAGTTGACAATATCTCGGATTCAAAATTGACCAAAACGGAAAAAAAAAAAAGAGGAAGAAACTAGAATAAAAAAAAAGTACATGCACATAATAATTGTATAAATTAGTAAAATTCGTTAACCTCGTCTGCTGGAACTTCCACTACTCATCTTACCAGCAGCAGCGGCGGCGGCAGCAGCAGAAGATGATTTAACCTTTTTCCCACCTGAATCGTCTCCTGTATGTAAACTCTTCATGCCTGAAACCAATCCTTTCATGGCACTGCCATTACCATTAGCAATCCCATTGATATTAGAACTACTCCCATTGCTTTGACGTTTAGTTGGCCTTTGAGATGTGTTTGGTAAAGTTCCAGAAGAATTTCTCGATGAAACTCTCGAATGGTTCTGAGAAGGTGATAACGAATCTGACGCCACTTGTTGTTGTGAAACTGGTGGGGGTGTTGGGCTGTTAGAACCCACTCTTGGTGGTTGCGGTGGCTGCCTTGGAATTTGATCCTTATTTTGTTTAAGAAGCTCTTTTGCCTTTAACAACGAATCGATCCATGACGTTGTTTCATTGACTTTAAATCCAATTCTCACATTTGAATTGATGCCACCCTTGACCAAAGTCTTAGCGTTGTAAGCACTCAAAAAGATCAGCTTATTCACATTCATCAACTCAAGAATTAAATAACCTTCCTTTAATTCTTCATCAAATTCGTAATCATACATAGAAACATTACGATTCGTTAGTTTGATTTCAAGTATTTTCGAATAGAAATCAAGTGCTTGTAACTGAGTAGATGACTGTGGATTTTGTAACCTGAAATCTGAATTTATCTCGTAAATCAATAAACGTGCCATTGAAGTAATAATCAATATACAAGATTTTAAATCTTTATTTAAATTTTGATAGTTTTCTGTTATGACCCTGTTCAAAATCGTATCATCTAAAGTTTGACCTTGTTGAACAAATTGATTTGCTTTATGAACCAATTCTGATTTAAAAATGTTGTCCAATTTCAAAATATACTCGTTGCTCATAAGCTTACTTGTGATAGCTTTAGGAATCTGTTTATCTAATAATATTGGATTGATCACTTGCTGTTGTTGCTGAATCTGATATTGAGAGTTGGTTAAGTTTGTTGTAGATTTCATCGTTCTCTTATGCGACAACAAATTACCAACGGCACCAGCAGCACTAACAGCTTGTGAACTAGGTTGTGGTAAACCAAACATTTCGCTTATCGAAGGAGCCCTAGAATTGGTGACCTTTTTACCTGGTTGATCATTTCTTTTAGTAACATAAACTTTTTGTTGAGGGGAAGATGGAGCTCCCAATATTTGTGCATCACTAGAACCCATAATTGGAGATGAATAAAGTTGTGGGGATTTAGGGTCACCTGACGTGGATGAAATCCTTCTTGACGAGGCATCACCAGCAGTTGATGATGGAGCTGTCCTTAGTGGTAAAGTTTCAGACATTGGAGTTATTATCACTGATTTTGATGACGTTCCGTTAGTCTTCATAGAGCTTATAGAGGGAGACGATTCTCTTGACATTGGTGGTGTCATTGAAACGTTATCACCGTTGACAAATTGTAAGCTATTTCTTCTTTTAACTAAATCATCTTTATTTGTTAAGTGAACAGGAGTTGTTGGTTGAGGGTATTGAAGTTCTGTAGTAACGGGCACTGGCTTCGAGGGTAGTTTGGATTGTGGTTTGCTAGGAACTCTTTTGGGAGATTGTTGTAATTGTGGTGACTTTTGAGTTGATCCAGCTCCAAAGCTAGACTTTGAAGCAGCAATAGTTGCAGCATTCAGTGAATTTTGATTTTTTATCCATTGATCCTTCATTTCCTTATTCTTCTCAGCTAATCTGTTAGAAAGCACTTTGTTCATCAATTGTGGATTATTCTGTGCATTAATGATTTGTCTTTTCAAAGCAGATTGAGGCATGGAAGACATTTTACTTGTCATTTTTTCTCCTGGTTGAACATAATATTGAGATGCTGTAGATGCTTGAGTAGGTGCTGACACAGGAGAAGGAAGACCCTGTTGTCTCCCTTGCAACAATGTATATAATCTTGGATTATAAGCTTCCAATTTAGGCACCTTCCGTTTCCAGACCATATCCTTATTAGCCCAATTAATATCGTGGAACCATTCTTGTTTTTGAACCATATCAATTGTAAATCTCTTTTCAGGGTTCAAAATTAATAAATTTTCCACAATAAACTTGATCTGCGGCGGTATGAAATAGTTTTTAGGGAATTCATAATCCAAGGAAATGATTTTTTCAAATGTCATATATTCTGTATGGCCCTTAAATGGTGGTCTGCCGACTATCAATTGATACAGAATACAACCCAGTGCCCATAAATCACATTCAAACCCGCATATGTTATATTTCAATAATTCTGGTGAGACATATTCTGCAGTACCAACAAATGAACCAGTTCTTGTGGATCCACTTGAATTCTCACCAGAATCTTCACCGGATTTAATGTTGTTGTTAGTACCATTAGGGTTATTTTGTGATGTTATCTGATCCTCCTCAGATAAAATTTTTGCGGCACCAAAATCTGTAATCATCAATTTCCATTCATGATTAAGTAGTATATTTTCAGGCTTCAAATCTCTATGTATGATTCCTTTAGAATGTATAAAATCAACGGCATCTATCAATTGAACCATATAATATTTAGCTAGATTCTCACTTAGAGACCCCAGTTTTCGGATCAATGATAACAATTCACCATTTTTGGCGAAATCTATGACAAAATATAATGATTTGTCGTCTTGGAATGTATAATATAACGTCACTATACCAGGGTGTTTACCCAATAAATTTAGTGTGTCTTTTTCGATATTAACGTATTTCCTCTTGTTTTCTCTTTGAATGTGTGATTTAGATAATATTTTAATTGCATAGGTCTTATGATTGTGAATAGATATACCTTTGAAAACTTTTGAGTAGGAACCTTCACCTATACATTCCCCAAATTGGAAATCAACGGCCGATCTTTTTCTAGCCATAGCTATTGTTGTGAATTAGTAAGTATATATAAGGTATTTATGTCCGAAGTGTTTATAGTATATAGGTATGCTTTATATGATTGAGAAATGCTTCTTATGAATCAGTAAATTAGAAATAATGATAAGCAATGTCTTGTAAATCTGATATGAAATAATATGACTATGCCAAAAAGAATAAGTGGAGTTTTTATAGTAGGGGGTGTATAAATAAAGATATATATATATTGAAATTAGATGCAAAGCATTTAAGGAAACAAAGATAAACCTTGCCAAAGTCCTTTTGTTGTTTGCAACAAACTATGAAAGTAAAGCAATGCTAAATAGGAAAATCAAATATTTAAATTTTCAAATGTTTGATTTAATGTATGCAAATAATACAATGCTTGTTGTTTAATGCAGACTCCGATCGTGTGTTTGTTGTGCTTAAAAAAGAAAACAGAACTATGATTCTCCTAGAGTGATTTCTTGCAATCTCAAAGGGTTTGAGATATATCTTTTGAAACAATTGATAATTTTAAATACCGGATACCTTAATCCAAGCAATCAAAACAATCCAATTGTCAAATCGGGCCTTATCCTTTCATTCAATTGTATTACTCGTAAATCAGTGGGATCACCTCCAACCAACCAAACATCCACCCATCAAAGCCTTTGTTTGGACTGAAATTCCGGTGTAGAGATTTCAGTACGCGCGTGATTACATCATCGCTACTGTTTCGGGCAACGAAACTGCTGTTTTCGTACGTCGCTGTGGAAATTGGAATCGCACAGTGCGCTAGCCTTGAGTTAGAATTATTATGCGTTCGTTGTATCATGTAGGCAGACGTCCGTGCGCGGTGGTGGTGGACCAGGTGGGTCCTGGTAGTGGTGGTGGTGGTGGTGCTACTAGTGCTTACTACTTGGCACTGGTGCCCGGCGCCGCGTGCGTCCTGTCGCTTTTGGAAATTGGGGGCACGCCGGCTTTTTTATTCTTGTCTCTTTTTATTCTTTATTCTTAGTCTTCTTTATTTTGGCTGCGGCTGTCGCCTTTAAGCTTGCAAATTGTAACTAGCGGGCGCCGCCTGGTCCTGGATGTGGGGGCACCTGTAACTATAATTGCATGCGATTGATTTTGGGCCTTCGCCTTTTGGCCTTTGAGGCCTTGACTCTTGAGTCCTTCTTGAGGCTTGATGTGGGAGAGGGGGACGGGCAAGAAAATTGGGAGGTTGAAGGATATTTATTATATTGGGGCTGCACTCAACAATTGCCAATTGGAGTATGGTTATTTAAGCCAATAGCCGTCTTGGGAAGCTTATATCCCTTATACGCATGTGACTCGTTACTCCATACTATATCATTTACGTAATCGTTACTTAACATCTGTTTAACAGTTACTGAAAGTACATTAGTTGTATTAATAGGTTTTGTTCCACTTCTATCTAACTTCTCTCTATCTACAAATTTCAGCCACAGTAAGATAAATTATGGTACGTAATAGCGACTAAATTAAAGACCACCGATCAATCTTGTGATGTCATCGATACCGTCAACTTTTAGAGATTCTAATTTATCCTTGACAACCTTCACTAAGTCATCGATCTCAATCAAATCACCATCATCTTTTTCGTTACCGGTACCTAAAACCTTAACTCTGATTTTACCTTCTGGATATTCTTCTTTACCTAAAATGACACCAACTGGACAACCAGATTTTTCAGCAGCTTCGAATTGTTTTCTTGGATTGGCCTTTGTCTTGTATAAGTATTCACATTCGATACCAGCTTTCCATAGCTTAGAAGCGATAGTCATTCTTTCTTTCAGGAAACCATCCCAGCCTTCACCACCACCAAATGCCATAATGTAAACTTGTGTTGATGTTGGTCTAATCTTTTCAACCAATTCTAATCTTTGTTTAATCAAGGAGAAGATTCTTTCAACACCGAATGAGATACCAACACATGGAATAGATGGAGCAGCTTTACCTTTAGAGTTAGTACCTAAGAACATACCAACCAATTTATCGTATCTACCACCAGCAGCAATAGATCCAACACCAACATATTCAGATGCATCTTCATCAGAAGATTTGGAAGCTTTAGCCTTCTTTTCGGCAGCATCTTTTGGTGGAGCAGATTGAGCAGTAACAGCTTCATAAATGACACCTGTATAATAATCTAAACCTCTAGCTAATGACATATCAAATGAAATATATGAATCAGCTTCAAAAGCTTCTAAATAATCAGCCATAGTACTAATCTCTTGAATACCAGTTCTAGCGGATTCATTAGCCATCAAATCTTCATTACTACTCAATTGAGCCAACACATCTCTAATAGAACCATTTAATTTGACAAAATTACCAATTCTATCAGCAACTTCTTCAGGTTGGTTTTTCTCTTCACACATTTCCTTCTTGACCACTTCCCATGGAGATTTATCTAATTTATCAACGGCAGATGAAACTCTTCTAACATCTTCTTCTTTAACACCACAAACTTCAAAGATACCATCTAAAATTTTTCTGTGATTTAATTTGATCTTGAAATCTTTAATACCTAAACTAGTCAACCCAGTAACCAAAATATTCATCATTTCAGCATCTGGAACCATAGAATCGTAAGTACCTGCAACATCAAAATCACACTGATAAAATTCTCTCATTCTACCTTTAGTCATAGCAGGCTGATCTCTTCTATAAACTTTAGCGATGTGATATCTTTTAATATTAGAAATACCATTCATAGCAACGTATCTTGCGAATGGAACTGTTAAATCATATCTTAATGAAGTTAATTCACCACCTTGATCTTCTAAATTGTAAATTAATTTGGAATCTTCACCGTATTTACCAGCCAAAATTTCTCTCAATTCAAAAACTGGAGTATCAATAGTAACACCTCCGTGGGATTTGAATAATGAGGTTAGCTTACTAAACACAGCTTCTCTAATAACCATATCTTTATCAGCCCAATCCTTGGTACCTTTTGGAACTTTTAAGGTAAAAGTTTGCGCTTCCTTCTTACTCTTCTTGGAAGAAGCTTGGGCAGGTTTAGAACCTGCTGATTCAACAGTATTGGTTGGAACTTGTGAACTTTCGGTAGACATTGCGGCTATGATCGATTTGGAGAACTGAAATACTCTTCTTGTAATTATCGGTCTATATAAATAGCTTTGTATCATACAATTCAATAAGATGATATATCCTTAAGGATAATATGCTCTCTAATCAGTTGGTAGTATATCGAGTATTTATCAACCCAATTTACTTGCACGAATAGGTGGAATGAGACACTTACTTCAATGCATTGAAATTGTCTTCAGTGAAGGCTCATCAATCTCATCTGAGTCAGAGACTATAGACAAAATTTTTCGTCTCGTAAATTGAAATCTCGTAGATAAAACTGGGTTAATTTTTAAAAATCGTCGCGCGTCGGTATTCATTAGCGACTACCTTTGATTCTTCTTTGAATCCTAGAAATACGAATAGCTCAAGAACATACATAAAATAGGAACATATATTAACAGTTATTGATACAATTAAGGTAAAAGACACAAAAATAAAATTCAAAAACAATACAAGCATACTGAGAGATGGCGTTCTTTTCCCCCTCTATTCTAGGAAACGTATTCCTTTCGAGTTTTGTTCACCTTTTGACAAAACTTTTTATTTAAAAACTTTTCGGCAGTATACCCGTCACCAATCTACACTTTTATTTAAACTTTTCTAAAACATACTCCTCACCATTTTCTAAGTACTCATCTTTACTCACAAACAAATGATCGAAATCACCAACGGATGAAGAAGTCAAGATATTAGCACCAACCCACGCATCGTAATGTCTTTCAATAGGATCTTGGGAAATATGTGTTCTTATAGTATAATCAGGAATTAGTCTGGCTAGATCTTGAATCACTCTATGTTCTAAGTTAGGAATATAAGTCAGCGAACCGTTAAAAACAATATTACCTAATAGTGCAACATATAGCTGGGTGGAACCTTCTAATGATTTCATAGAATCTAAAATCAAATTACTTAACCCTTGTGAATCATCTGGGATTCCCAACTTTAATGACTCAGCATTTGCATAAACTGGTGGTCTGAATAAAGGTTCGGCTAATTTATATTGTTCGATACCGATATCTTTGATCAGCTTACGATTTGGTAATTCGTAACTTTTTGTTTCTATTTGAGATTGGGAATTGTCATAATGACTATATGATGATTGCGGTGGTAAATCTTTTTGTAGTGGCTGAATTGGATACAATGAAGCTTGTAATAAACAGTTTTTAAAATCTTTTAAAGTGTTGGTAATTTCGTACAGTTTGAAAGATTCACTTAATTTCTTCCCTTGGAATTCTCTTGGAACCAACAATAAATCATCAGATGCATCTGGGAATGTTGAATTTATATATTGCTTGCTGAATACATTTAAAAAGTCACCTCCAAATTTAGTATGTATAAATCCTTTAGATAAACACTTACCATTGTTAATTGGAGTAACGCTGACCAAATCATCGTCAACGTCAACTATAATTGAAGATGAAGGCTTTGAAACAGCAAACGATATACAAAGCTGTCTTTTCAGAATGGAGAAAATTGGAACTTTTAAATCTTCAAATGCAATTTGACAAGCTTTTGATTTATTCTTTTTCGTGTTCCAAACATTTTCAGTAACGATTAATGGTAATTCTTCAGAATTTAAATTCAACTTGCGATAGATGTATTTCCAAAATTCAGACATTGCTTCCCAATTATAAACCAAACCTTCACTAAACATAGTAAATATTTCATTCTCTGGATAATCTTCTATTTCATCTCCAAAAATATATTCACCAGAGGTTGATGATTCTCTAGAATAAACAGAAGGTAACGTCAAAGTAGGAGTATCGAAAGTGGACAACCCAGCTTTCGTCGAAGACGCTGTACAGTCAATAATCACCGATGGGAAATCTATTTCCATGACGCTTTGTTTATAGATTGTAATATGATATATTGGAGTATAAAATAACATCAACGGCTACATCTACAACAACATCAAAAGCACCGGCTCTATTTGAACAAAACAGACATCCCCCTGCAAACCGTTCCAAGGAGAAATCCTCGCGTCTCTCGTCGTGGTGGTCATCGTCGTCGTCGCCGTCGCACAAATCGTCACCGACTGCAGGCTGCCGGACAAACTGTGGATTGCAATTCACGAACGGCTCGCTCTTACAAGACTGAAAACGACGGGGGGACAAGCAACTCTGTATATATTACTATCCACCCTGCTTCTTCTTCCTTCGATGTGCTTCGTGTCTAATTAAGAATCCAAATCAACCATGCCAGAACCTACGACAAAGAATGAGTATGACAAGCTAAAGAAAAAGCTCAAAGAATCTTTAGTGAAGAAGAAAGAACTCGATAAAAAGCTTACAAAATTAGAAGAAGATATATTCAACAAGGAGACTAAATATTTATCTGATGGTATTAATCACGGGAATATTATCAAGGGATTTGAAAATTTCACGAAGAGCGTTTCAAGCTCATCGGCTTCAAGATCGAAAAAGATACAGTTTACAGACGAAGACCGTATCTTTTCATTGAGTTCAGCTACGTACGTGAGACATTTGAAAAAGATCAACAGTGGCCAGGCTACGGGAGCGCTGAATTCTTCTGTTGCTATGTTGGATGATGATTTGGAGGATGCTGATAGTGAGAGTAATAATACTCCTAAAAAAAGGAAATAGTAAGGTAAGGCAAAACAGATATCGATTGAGTATGCCTAACGAGAGCTCCCTGTCGTTAGTGAAAAGGTTGATGTTCTGCTTCGTGTAATTATAGACTGTATATTATATCTACATGCTTTTTACAAGCATAATAAATTTGGGTTTTATGTGTATATTTTGTTTCATTCCCCAGTAATCAACTTAATCATTCTATGTAGGCGGTCAAGAGGCAGGCAAATAAACAAATATCACAGAACAAGGCAGTGAAATGCAGATCGCCTACATTATTTCTAGCAAATTTTTAAGCTCTGGGGGACTCTTTGAACCCAGTGATGACAACAATATTAGTTCTTCTTTGACTTCTAAAGTAGATTATATAAAAAGTTGCAAGAAAATGAGATTAACAGCAGAGGAGATATCTAGATTGCAATCGAATCCTGAAAATATCAGAAATATCTGCATTCTAGCTCATGTTGATCATGGAAAGACTTCACTTTCTGATTCACTTTTGGCCTCCAATGGTATCATCTCACAAAGGATGGCTGGAAAAGTGAGGTATCTAGATTCTAGACCTGACGAGCAATTAAGAGGTATTACTATGGAGTCATCAGCTATATCATTATATTTTAAGACTGTTTCTAGAGCTGAATCAGAAGATGATAAACCTAAAGTTAATGAGCATTTGATCAATTTGATCGATTCACCAGGTCATATTGATTTCTCTTCAGAGGTTAGTACAGCATCAAGATTATGTGACGGTGCAGTTGTTTTAGTTGATGTTGTTGAAGGTGTGTGTTCTCAGACAATCACAGTGCTAAGACAAGCTTGGGTTGATAAATTGAAACCAATCTTAGTGTTGAATAAGATTGACAGACTTGTCTGCGAACTACAAATGACATCATTGGAAGCATATTTACATTTATCAAAAGTTATAGAGCAAGTAAACTCTGTCATTGGGTCATTTTTTGCAGGAGAGAGAATGCAGGAAGATCTGCTATGGAGAGAAAAACAAGAAAAAGGTTCCAATGAAGAATTTGTTGAAAAAGATGATGAAGATATTTATTTTTCACCAGAGAAGAATAATGTTATATTTGCATCAGCAATTGATGGCTGGGGTTTCAACATTGCCCAATTCTCTGTTATTTATGAAAAGAAATTAGGAGTGAAGAGAGAGATCTTACAAAAATGTCTATGGGGTGATTTCTATTTCGATCCAAAGACTAAAAAAGTCATTACATCAAAGCAGTTGAAAGGTCGTAGTTTAAAACCATTGTTTGTGACTTTTGTTTTAGACAGCATATGGCATATATACGATTCTTGCTTGTTAAATAGGGATCAAGAAAAACTAGAAAAAATTGTTAAATCTCTAGGAATTAAGATCTTACCAAGAGATTTGAGATCAAAGGATACAAAACAACTGATTAATTCTATATTTACGCAATGGCTACCAGTTTCAACTGCTGTGTTACTAACTGTTATTGATAAATTACCATCACCATTAGACTCTCAGAAGGAGAGAATTCCTCATATTTTAGAATCAATTCCAAATGGGGATATGATTGATACTAATTTGAAAAAAGACATGATTGAATGTAATAGCAATGGATTATTAAGTTGTTATGTTTCCAAAATGGTTTCTGTTCCAGAGGATGAATTACCTCAAAATCAAAGAACTGCAATGACTCAAGATGAAATGTTCGAAAGGGGTAGATTAGCTAGAATTGCAGCTGCCAAAGCTGCGGAAGCTGCTCAAAAATTAGAGAAACCAAGCACGGATGACGATACATTTGCTGTTGTTAAAAATAATCCTCCAGAATTGGAATGGGAATATGAAGAAGAAGGCGATGAAGAAGAGGAGGATTTGATTGAAATTAAAAATGAAGTTTTAATTGGATTTTCAAGAATTTATAGTGGCTCAATTGAAGTTGGACAAGAATTAACCGTTTTGGAACCTAAATTTGATCCTAATCATCCTAATAAACATACATCTACTGTCACAGTTACTGGCTTATATTTATTAATGGGTAGGGATTTAGTTGAATTGGAAAAAGTCCCTGCTGGTAATATCGTCGGTGTTGTTGGATTAGCCGGTAAAGTGTTGAAGAGTGGAACACTAATAAACCCAGGAATAACTGGTGTGAACTTGGCAGGTGTGAATTTAAACGCACCTCCTATTGTCAGAGTTGCTTTAGAACCAGTCAATCCAACACAAATGGATAGATTAATCAAGGGCCTGGAACTATTGAATCAAGCTGATCCGTGCGTACAGACCTTTGTTCTAGATACAGGTGAGCATATTTTAGCTACAGCAGGGGAATTGCATTTAGAAAGATGTTTAAAAGATCTTAGAGAAAGATTTGCTGGTATCGAGATTACCTCTTCAAAACCTGATATTCCATTTAGAGAAACCATTGTTGCCAACAATGAAATGAATCCAGCTAAGGATCCTTTGTTGGGAAGAGGTGTTGTCAACGTCAAGTTGGATAAATACTCAATCACTCTTGAAACAAGACCATTACCTGAAGAGATCACAGACTTCTTGATTGAAAATCAAGCTTCTATCTCCAAACTTGTAAAAGGTGGATCGTCTGGTGAGAATTCGGAATCCAAGGAACCTGGAGAGGAGGATGAAAATGACGACGGTGACGAAGACGATGAAGAAGACGATATGATTGCTGGTAATGCCTTACCAACAGAGCAATTCAAAGAAAAGTTAAAAGAACTGTTTGAGGCTAAAACCAAGACCAAGCTGAAGGAGAGTATAAATTGGATTGATTTAGTTGATAGAATTGCATCTTTTGGCCCTAAGAGAATTGGAGCAAACATATTATTTGATTCCGAAAACAATCAAATAAGAAGATTATTTGCGCCACCAGACTCTAATTTGAAAAAACGATTTGAATATGAAGAGAGTGTATTCAATGGATTCCAACTTGCCACATTTGAAGGTCCATTGGCTGCTGAGCCAACCCAAGGATTAGCTGTTTTTGTTAAATCGATTGAAGAAATATCCGATGATGACGTTGTCACTGTTCCTAATTTATCAGGTAGATTAATATCAACTACAAAGGATGCGATTCACAAAGGATTCTTAGATTGGTCACCAAGATTAATGCTTGCTATGTATTCATGTGACATTCAAGCATCTGCTGAAGTGTTGGGTAAAGTGTATGCTGTGGTTCAAAGAAGAAGAGGAGCTGTTGTCAACGAAGAAATGAAAGAGGGAACCCCGTTCTTTACCGTGAGTGCTAAGATTCCAGTTATCGAAGCTTTTGGTTTCAGTGAAGATATCCGTAAGAGAACATCTGGTGCTGCATCACCTCAATTGGTATTCACAGGTTTTGAAATTATAGATCAAGATCCGTTCTGGGTTCCAACTACCGAGGAAGAGTTAGAAGAGTTGGGTGAATTCGCAGACAAGGAGAATATCGCAAGAAAGTACATGAATAACATCAGAAGAAAGAAGGGTTTGTTTGTTGATGAAAAAGTGGTTCAAAATGCTGAAAAGCAAAGAACTTTGAAGAAAGATTAATTATTTGTATAGAAGCACATAGTAATACCAGAAACCTTAAAAATACAGAAACAGGGGGTAAAAAAATAAAACAGCCTGCAATAAAGCCCAGATCTGCAACGCGAGCACGAAAAAAAAGCAAATCAACCCGGAGGTCTAATTCTGGCATCATTGATTAGGCTTACTCACAACAAAAATATCCATCTTCTAGCCTCAATTTCTATATTTAACAAAATATAAAAGTTCAGAGTTGACATTAAGGATATAATATAAAACGAAAATTTGGATTCAACTCTACTATATCGATACATATAACACACGCAACATGCCACCAAAAAGTACCAAAAACCTACCAACGATTCTAAAATTCAAAAGACAATCACAAACAGTGTTTTTAAATGTGCTACCTAAAAGTACAATAAAGGACCTGAAATCTGAATTACTAGAAGCAATAAATTCAACAGGTGGGCTCAAATTGAATAACGTACCAGTGAGTCTTTCGGGAGGTTACGAAGGCGACGAAGACGAAGACGAAGCAGAAATGAATATTGACATACCCAAACCATCATTCGATATCAGTGATGATGATGATGATGAACCTGAAGAAGGAAACGAGAAAGTTGATGAAGATAAAGAAGATGAAGAAGATGATGAAGGCGAAACTACAAAGGATACAGTGATTGGTGAAAATGCCAATACTGAGACAATCAAATTGAGTAGCGTTGATGAAATCAAGCTTGCGCTGTGTTCTGGTTCTCCATACGATGCTGATTACGAAATTTTTGAGGAGAAGGATTCTACCAAAATAGAATCACTAGGGTTTAAAGATTACACAACTTTCGTATTCGCTTTGGTGGATGAGGAGTTCAATGTATACCAACCCGAGCCAAGTAACGAGTGAGTATATAGATAGAATTCCCATTTACCGATAGAATCATATGTAACGATAATAAATATAAAGTACAGGTAATTTTGAATAAGTATAAAAAATTATTAATAAAGACCAACTATATAGAATAAAGATATTAAAATAGTATATAGTGAATAAACATTAATAAAAAAATGACTTAGTTAACTAAAGCGGAAGCAGTAGCAGATTCGTATTTCCAGGTTGGTGGTAAAACAGCAACAGTTCTGTAATATCTAGCTAATCTGTGGATTCTGGATTCAATCAAAATTAATCTGAATTTAGAATCCTTATCCTTTCTGTTTCTTTCCAAGTGCTTTCTGACAGAGACAGCCTTCTTAATCAAGAAGTATAAATCTTCTGGGATTTCTGGAGCTAAACCGTTAGACTTTAAGATTCTTAAAACCTTGTTACCGGTAACAACCTTGGTTTGGTTAACACCGTGAGCATCTCTTAAAATAACACCGATTTGAGATGGAGTCATACCCTTTCTAGCGTACTTGATGATTTGTTCAACAACGGCATCAGAGGATAACTTGAACCATGATGGAACATTTCTTGAGTATGGAATTGCAGAGGATGACATACCCTTACCCTAAATTAATATTTCAAAAAATTGAAATTAAAGGTTAGTATATTGATTTTGAAAAATACTTTACCAATACACGTTCAATCAAAATTGGTATCGCTCAGCATATATTGATCCTGTCAATAAAGTATGAATCTCAAGAGAATTAGTGCTATTCTGAAAACAAACATAAAGTTGCCAAAATCAACCAACCTTAACAAGAAATAAACTAGATCATAAATCCAAAAAAAGTCGATAATATCACTTATCGATTAGTTTAGAGACACTTAATAGCATCAAATGACTAGGACTTCTCAAAAGTTGATAGATTTCTTGTCATCAAATGGACAACATAATGAATGTTTAGAATAAGAACAATTGCTTTCAAGTACCTTAGTTGAAGTAATCCACCGAAATCGATCCTAATTTTGTTCTATACTCCGTATATCGTTGTTGGAATAAATAATACACACTTTACTGTGCATACGACCCATTTTGAATAATTATTATATGTATTTTGATGTTATGCTAACAATTTATGATCAACGAGATACTTCAAGATATTATACATTGACAGTTAAAGAGGTGAAAAAGATTTTTAAAGGTGTAACTCAGAATGCGAACAGAGGTCCGCTGGAAAATTTTCGAACTCAGCTGCGAGTAAAAACATTTCACACGTGATACAGAAAAGGGTTACCAACCCTTAAAATTAGCTAATTGATGAGCTCACAGTTTTTCATCGGAAATTTCAATTTTAGCGGATTACACAAAGGATTACATAATACGGAGATAACTTTGAAGTATTCCCAGTTAATATGTATGTTGGTTCATGAAACTGCTTTCAGATGATATCGTATTCATGCAATTGAAAAGAGATAAATACTACATGTAAAAGGGATTCATAATGATATTGGTAATCAAAAAGTGAAAATTAATAACGTATAATATTCTAAACTATTGAATGATAAATTAATTATTTTAGACTGGCATTTCATACTGCGATACCATGTATATGATGAATATCTCATTGAATGAATCTGCAATCAAATGTCTCTATTTAACGTACTATGTAACTAAAGTAAACCATCAAGAAAACAGCGATCCTTGCAACTATTTGGTAATTTCATCAACCAACTCTTCGAACTCATCCTCATCTATAATTTCAATGAACTTACTTGCACTAACTTGATCTTTAAACAATTCCAAGCATCCAGCAAATAACATTTTAGCTTCTTGCTTACTTGTTGATGGTCTCCAATACACAAATACCAATGGATTAACTTTTCTACCTTCTTTTTCATAAGGATAACTCAACACCACAAAACGAGGAGAGTTATCAGGCAACTCTTCAATCAAGGCATCAATAGAATCTATAGGATAGTCTGATTCTTCATATGTGATCCCATAAGAATTAGGATCAATGGTGTATATCTGAGCTTCCATCTTGGTAGATCTAGCGGAGGAGATTCTAAACTTGCGAAGAATTGTACTTGTTTCTTTATCAAATGAATATAACGCTTGCGACATGTTCCGAGTGTGTTTTTATTATGATATGTATATATATCGCTCAAAAGTTCTAAACAGAATTTGACTAGATAGAAAGTATCCAAGTATGCAAAATAAGGTCTTTGTTGAAAGCTGATCCAGTTTACAAGGATCTTTCTTACGCTTAATTGCCTACGGTTGCTTATCGGTTATTCACACAGATCTGCTTCAATCCGCTACGTGGATTGATCGATTAATTTTCTACTTCGCATGCTCGAGACAGATTACGTCAGATTCCCATATAATTATAGACGGTTTTACACTCGTTTAATATTAATAATAACGTAAGATTATACTGATATATCAAAATATGTTGCATAAAACCATTAGGAATTTACGTAAATGAAGATTGATTTCGGTTTACATAAATGAAGGTTGTAAAAGTGAGAAAAAAAACAGCAGGAGATCAAAATAAGGAACTAAACTAAGTGAAGTATGAAGGAAGAACAAAAAAATGAGCAAAAGGAAGTGGCTTTATAAGCCAGCCAATTCAGCTTCCTCTTCAACTGTGGCCCTCTTCTTTAAAACCAAATCATGACCAGTAACTCTCTTGTAAATATCTTTAACATCGTCAGTAGTTGTCTCAAAGTGAGATGAAGGATCGTAAGACTTAGAGATGTAAACATTATCAGTTTTACCATCCTCCAAAGGTTCGTATAACTCAGCAATACCCATCAAAACATCCTTGGTAGTACCAATGATCTTGAAAGCAGGTTCTAATTCTAGATGTGGCTTATCTGTTTCAATAATGGTTGAAATGATAGCTAAGTAATAACCCTTTGTACTAACGTTATGTGTACTGGATATAACAGCAATGTAGATATCATTGTGACGATTAACTTGATTTTGAGGAATGATGATTTGAGCAGAATCAGATTCAGCAGTGTTTGGGATTGGATGATCTAAGATACACATTGCTCTAATGACTTTCTGACCAGTTGCTTTAACCTTTTCAGGGAAGTAAGTTGGGTCAGCGATCACTATTGGTGCCTTAGCGGTACCTTCTTTAGTCTTAACACCTTCGAATTTACCTTCTGCATCGTATAGCACTTCTTCAACAGGTGTATCAAGCATGAAGGTACCACCATAAATAGCAGATAATCTAGCAAAACCTTGTGGCAATTCACCTAGACCGTACAATGGGTAAATATATGGGGACTTACCGTATCTAGCAACAGAGGTCAAGTATAGCATGATTCTATCATAGGTTTCTCTAGCTGGTAATGCTAAATATTTATCATTGGACCACAATGCCATTGCATGTCCAATAAAATCTTTGGTACCTCTTTCTAAACCGAATTTATTGTAAACTTCATCCATGGTATTTTTATCAAAATCTAAAGCCATATGAGTCTTGATATCATCATCTTTATATTTCATAATGAATTCTAAGAAATTCTTCATTCTTCTCTTTTCAAAGAAACCCATCAAAGGTGATGCAATTGCTTCTGTTTGATTTGCTGGAACTTTAGCAATTCTATTATCTCTGTAAACATAAGAACCTGAAATATGCTTGAATTCCATATAACGGGTAACATCTGTATGAACTAAAATGTTGGTCAATTCACCACTGGCCATTAAGAACTTTGGAATTAAATCTACACACCAATCTCTATCTTTACCAAATTGATCAGTATACTCTTTACTAGGTTTGAATTTTTTGTATAATTGAGTCAAGTTTAATGATGCACTCTCACCACCATAGTAATCTTGCTTATCGATATGTAGCACTTTCTTGCCATCGATAGATAACAAACCGGAAAGGATACACTCGGTCAAACCAGTACCTAACACAATAACGTCGTAACTTTCATCCATTGTAACAGTAAGCACACAGAGATGGGATCTCACCAAAAAGATAAAAAAGGATAGAAAATGATGAGTACAAACAAAAAATTAACAAAGCCATTGGAGATCCAAAAAAATCCCCAATCAATCAACTTCTAGCAGAACCATCGATCTCACGCTGCACGCACATCGCAACTTGCAACTTGCAAATTGCAAGCAGACAGCTCGCTCTCCACAGTAAACCGTCGCGTCGACCGTCGCCCTATCTCTTTATGGTTTGCAAGTTATCTGTATATAAACTATACCCTATAAGTTTATAAGTTTATGAATTGTAAACATGTTTAAACTTTAAAACTTTTAAAGAAAACAATTTTTGCAGTGTAATTTTGTTTACGTCTATCTCTTTTTTTCTGCCAATTCTCCATGTTTACTCTTCTGTCTGTAAATTTTGTTCATGTTTTGGTTATTATAGTTTTTTAATGTTTTTTTTTCGGCTATTTAAATTACATAGATTACAACTTAACCTTATTGATATCCAATTTTTCATGTTTGAAAACTCTTGTTCCACCCCCACCTAAATAATCACCAACAACTTGCCCATCACCTCTTAATTGATAATAGTAACAGACCAATCCTTCCAAACCAACAGGACCTCTAGAATGGATCTTGTTAGTGGAGATACCAACTTCTGTACCAAAGCCGTATCTGAAACCGTCTGCAAATCTAGTTGAGCAATTCCAGTAAACGCCGGATGAATCAATTCCTTTTAAAAACACTTCAGCAACATCTTTATCTTCTGTAATAATACAATCGGTGTGTTTTGAAGAATGGCTGTTGATATGAATGATAGCATCTTGAACAGATTCAATTGCCTTGACTGCAATATCAAGTGATAAAAATTCTTTGTGGAAGTCAGATTCAGTAGCTGGGACAAACTTTTCCTTTTCATTCTTCAATGAATCTGTGAGAGAATCAAGCAATTCTGGAACTAAATGACAAGTAACACCCGCTTCAGTTAAACTCTTCAATAATTCGTTATATTTTTCAGTATTGACTAATTTTTTATTGATCAATAAGGTCTCCACAGCATTACAGCCAGCTGGATAATTCGTCTTTGCATCAATGATAATCTTAGTAGCTTTTTCAAAATCAGCAAATTCATCAACATAAATGGAACAAATACCATCTGCGTGACCTAGCACTGGAATCTTTGTATTATCTTTGATATTTCTAACTAATTCATTTGAACCTCTTGGAATCACTAGATCGATATACTTATCTTGACTTAATAAATCGCTAACTTCACCTCTAGTACTGATCAATTGAATTGCATTTTTTGGGACTTTAGTTTCTTTATCCAATATTTCATTAATTATCTTAGCCATAACTTGGAAAGTATGGAATGATTCCTTACCACCTTTCAATATAGCGGAATTACCAGATTTAATGGCCAAAGCAGTAATATTTGCAATAACTTCAGGTCTACTTTCAAAGATAATTAACAACACACCGACAGGACAAGTCAATCTGTATAAAGTTAAACCATCATCGATTTTTGTAGCTAACGTAATTCTATTTAAAGGATCTTCTAGATTTGAAACATCCAAAATACCATCGCACATGGAGTCAAATTTACCATTTTTAGAAAGATCTAATCTTTTAATCAAAGAGGATGATAAATTATTTTCCACTGCAAGATCCATATCTTTCTTATTTGCTTCCAAGATCTCATCTTTGGCATCTAGTAATCCTTGCTTGATCTTGTATAATGCCAAAGATCTTTCATCATCAGTCAAGGTTTTTAATATAGTCGATGCCAAATGAGCATTTCTAGCAATCTCTTCAGCCATAGTGTATATGTGGTTTATTTGATTTAGTAAAAAAGGGTATTATTGTTACAAGGTTTATGGGATATGAAAAATAGACAAGATACATATACACACATACATGTGTGAAAAATTGTCAGGCGTAAATTAATTTTTCAAAAAAAAGGCAAGATTAGACAATCGATGACACATTTTTTCTTGCCGGCGAGGGGCAACACCTATAAGTTATGAGAAAGGCGGCAAAGTACTTCCCCATAATAAAATTTACGTGGTCGGCAAAATCTTAAAATTACCAAGGGCACAGAACTATACGTAATTAACGTATTTGTTATACAATTCACACAAACAAAGCACTGTTTTTCCGCCAATTAAACGTGATACAAAGAAAAATGAGTCTCCATAGTTGATTTAAGGGGTTCAAAAAAGGCAAAGGATACTACGGGGAACAGCTAAATTGGTGATTGACGATTGTTTGAACGGCGACTGCGATAACTTAGTCGTGTTTATACTTGAGAGGCGACAGAAAGAATGCAGAAAACCTACCTTTGAAGTAGCATAAGAAAGAAAAAAAAGCCAATAAAATGGGGTCGCCATGGCCCAATATACCACAATGTAGGATAAATATTAAGCAAAAATAAAGTAAAAATAAAGTAAAAATAAAGCAAAAATAAAGCAAAAAAAGCAAGAATAAAAGTAACTTCAAAAGCGTTTTGAGGGAAAGTTTTTTTTAAAAAAAACTAATTTTTACTTTTTTTTTAAAAATAGTAGCAGAGGCAGGTGAAATTTCACACCAATTGGATGAGTAAGTCAAAGCTTATATGGTGTAGAGAGACAGACATATACATGCTATAACTATAAGTAGGTATAAACTAGGCAGATACAGATCGATATATAGATTGATGCTCTACATGAACTAATCTATTGATAAACAAACGAATTTTCACAATAAGATTGCAACACGGACTCACAGAAACCGTGAATAATAAACCCACACTCGGATCTGTGCATTTTGTATGGGGCATTTAGTTGCGAATTTGCGAGAGGGTACGTTACATGAAATTGAAAGGCGACTCATACATTATACTGAGTTCCGCGGAGGGTCTAGAATCTATCGATTCAAATTTCAATGGGATCTCACTGTTCCGCCCAGCCACGTGATCTTTAAGAGGGACTCTAAGCGGGTACCTGCCTGTTTCGGCAGTTGGACAGTGTTGATATTTTACTATTTTGGGCGTAAATTGCCAGCGTCCCAGGGCGCAAGTTTGGAAATATTTAGTTGCCTAATTTGACCGAGTTTGGTGTTCAGTAGTTGCGCCTGGCTGCCTAGCTGGTTGACTGCATGAACCTGTTAATCTTAATGTTCTCCTACTGTGCCTCTTCCTTAATAACGCTCGCTACACGGATATTACTACACCGCCACGAGCTATTTTTAGCACAGCACACAATTTAATTCTTTTTTGGTACCTTCTTTTTGCCTTTTTTAATTCTAGTACGTACGTGTATGTTTGCTGCCTGGTTTGTGAGCGATCTGTTTGAAAGCCCGACAGCACCCGTCAGATGAAACGAAGCGAGGTGAGATTACTTATCTAATTTTTCTGTCACCAATATTGTTCAAGTATCCTCTTTACTAGCTATATTTTCTGAAGAGTCCCTATCCACAGTAGTTATAGCTACAATATATCAAAATTTTTAAGTTATTTTTTATACACTGAATTCACCACACGGCTTTGTGGTGTGCTCTAATTCTCAGCCACCGAGAATGCTCTCAAAATTTTTTATAATACATATGATCCATTCAGATCACCCGCGTAAGCCACTTTCTTTGTGGACGCTGCTCACGCTCAGTGCTGGGTTAGTGACGGGCCGGCCTGATTTAGCCCTCTGGAATCTAGTTCCCATCGTCCAGAGCCAGGGCGACCCCGCCAGGAGTCTATCAGGCAGAGTTGAAAGCAACTATCACTCAGCCAAATCTCATAGGCACGCTCGCGGAGCTGGTGCGGGTGTTGCCTGCCCACTACCCAGTGCCAGAGTCTAGTCCAGTCCCTCAATTGCGGTGGTCTGTAGACTGTGAGGGTATAACCAACCCATACTGAGGTACGACGCCTGTAAACTGGTTGCCTAGATCTCGTCTTGCCGTGGGAGAGTATCTGTCAGGGGGGCGTACGCAAGCGAGAGAACGGGTGGGAGTCTGAGTTTTCAGCATAGCAGACTCAGCAACGTTAATCCGAACAGTCTCATATTAACAAATGAACAGCGTAGGACATTTTAACAGCAAACATATATATACCGAAGCCACTCAAAATGCTGAATTATCATCAACTATGTAAACGATTCATATAACTCTATATACCCTTTTTACCACCGTGTATCATGTAAAACTAAAAAGTTTTTTAACAATGCTCCCCACGGAGTTGCGATAGACTCAAAGAAAGCAAAAAAAAAGTAAAAATCGAAGGGTGCAAAATTGCCCTACCATATTGTGAGTGTGCGAAGAAGGCTTCTCAGAAGCTGGGAGCTGTGGTTTTCAGTTGCTACCTGGGCTGCGAATACGATACGACTCGTAGTTTTACCGTTCTATAGACTCTTTAAATCGATTCTAGACATTAATTACAATACGGATAAATTGCCTATTATAATCATTGGTAACCGCACATCAGGTTGCTAGTACTAATAATTTTTAGTGAACCGTGTTCGTGTTCATAGGTATTGGTATCCATGGCCCCATAGGCCGCGTTGCTTGAATTGTCTCCCTGTGAAACCAGGGAGACGCGTCTCGGAGTCTTAAAGGGCGTGCGTGCGGGAGTTCCCCTGCGGGACGCTACGCTACGCCACGCCGCAGATAGCGAGGTTAAAAAAAGAAAGAAAAAGAAAAGCGATTGCCAAGTCCCTCAGTAAACTAGAGCGTTCTCCCGTTTTGTTTTCGGCTGGCCGCCAGGAAAAAAACGTAGGTGGGGACGTAGAGAGGGACAACTTCTGCTTTGCCTGGTACTGTGCGGTGAGCCTCGGAGTGGCTGTCAATGTGGCGGTGGCTGTGCGTGCATGAGAAAATTTTTCTTTTTTTTTTTTTCTTTAAGTTTCTTGTCATGGTTACTGTTACTCACCACCGATTAGAAAAATTTGGGTCTGGATAGTTTGATATAAAAGGATACCAATTTTTCCAATCTTTTTCTCTCAAATTTTCTGGATATATTTTTTTATCTTCTTCTCTTTTTTTCTTTTTGAAATTTCTCCTTTTTCATCCAAAAAAGTCTTTAATCTTTTACGTTCACTACTACTATTACATTTACAATGCAATTCTCAAAGATCTTCGTCACTTTAGCTGCTTTAACTGCTGTCCAAGCTGCCAACTCTTCTAACGAAACCACCTCATCATCTGTTTCTACTGCTGGTGCCGCTGTTAACGCTTACGGTTCCGTTGCTTTAGGTGCTGGTTTAGCTGCTGCTTTAGCTTTGTTCTAAGTCATTTGAAATCTAATTGAACTATTTACAATAACTAATTTTACCGAAAATAAAAAGAGGGAAAGGATTTGATAATCTTTATCCTGTTGGGTTGTTTTCTTGTCGCTTGTTTTTTACAACTTTTTCTAGTTTTTCTTTCTTTTAAGATTGCGTTTTTCTGAATTGGAAGAAGTTACTTGAGAGAGAAACAATAATATAGAAAGCTTTACTTTGTATTAATTTATTTATATTTGGGTGTTTCATTAATTTCATTTTTCTTATTACTTTTTGCTTGCACATTTCTTTTATTCTTAATATATTTTTAAACTTAAAAATTAACTAATATCTTTATATCACTACAACTTATAAAATAATAAATTTTGTAAATAGACATAAAATTCATTACTGTGCTACTGTGCAACCGTTGTGAAAAGATTTGACGTGTTGAGGGTAGAATTTTTCCAAGTTAGGATGGACCCGGTCTGTTGCTAGTTGCTCGCCAGTGGACACCTCCCTATAATTTCTAATGGCTGCTTACAACAGCATGGCAATCTTTAATTAACATAGCAGTAAACTTTGGTGCATAGCAATCAGAAAACTTTGATTCTGTTGCTTTTTATCTTTATTTATTTGCCACTAGAAAATTTTTATCAGAATAGTAGTATGTAAATTAGCCCACTTACAATTTACATAATCAGAAGATTTTAAAGCCTTGTAGCGTTTGTAAGGTGACAAATCTGTTAGAAATAATATTTATAATCAACGCGTTTTTTTTCTAATTGATTATTCAGATTTATTAGCCCACTACAGCATATTAATATGCTCATCGCTAATCCTTTTCTAGGTCAAACTCTGTTCTGTTTACTTTATGAGTCGATCTAGCATGTATGGCTTCTTAAAAGTTGGACCGGATGCATTTGCTCTTTGGGAAGTGCGATTGGTTGCAGATACAGATTAAAGGGAGTGCGACTCTGCCTGAGTCCTGAAACATACAGGTTACAGCTGATTTGTATAAGCTATTACTTAATATCCTCAACCTGCAGCTTGTGGTTTTGCTAGTAGGTCGGCTGTTCGTCGCTCGTTTGCGTCGATCTTGAGTTTTCCTTCTAAATCTCTCAGCGTCTTTGAGTCGCCGCTGCCGGGAACTCATGGGATCGATTCGGAAGCTGCTCGGGGAACGCAACGGGAGCATACGGTGAATCTTTTTTTATTGATTACTTGGATCGAGGGGGCTGGTTTGTGCTGGGATACAGTTAACGTAAATATACACAAAATAGCGCGTTTGTGTGGGCTGTCTCTATTACACATCGGAAAGGCTATAAACATATATATAAAAATTGATTCAAACTCGTGTTTTGTTTTGAGTGTGGAAGGTAACGGATATAGCTGCTCAGTTTATGTTGTGTTGCATATAGAGGTAGCGTACAATATAGAAAGGCTCAGGCGTGCGAATTTGCGCACGAATTGACTCTATACTGTCTGTTGGAACTTCGTGCACGCTGAGTCTGAGCACTCTGAACTTTGAAGTCTGCAGTCTGTACACGCGTCGCAGTTTCTATAGCTAAGAGTCAAGACAATACACGACGAGCTGGTCGTCGCGTATTATCTAAACCATATAATCTTAAAAGCGGTAACTAGTAAGTAGACTGTATACAGCAAAATAATGCTCGAACACAATTGAGTATGCGAAGATGGAAGAGGATGAAGATTGTGCTTATGATCGTGATAAGTGTGTATTGACATCATTAAAGTTTGACAAGAGTGAAAAGAGGAGCCTTGAAAATGCTATCAGAACGAAGTCACATCAATTGCCACATGCAACAGCATCTCCTTCAACTATCAGCAACACCTCCACTAATGATCATTCCGTGGCCATGCAAAAAGTATTCGAGTGCAATGTAATTGAAAATTCAACTGATGACGAGACGGCCGATGATTGTATCCTATCTTGGGAGTTCATATCCATATTAGAATCAAAGTCTAATACAGCCTCACAATGCTTCTCTGATTCGACTACCATTACTTCAGATTCTCAAACTACATACTGGAGTTCTTCTTCTCAACTGAATCCAAGTTTTTCCGATACAACAAGAATAGACAAAATCTCGAACAATTTATCGATCTCAGAGGTTAAATTTACTCCGACTACAAAAGAGAAAACAAATTCTTACAAATACAAGAACCTGAATAAAAAGATCATTACTTTACCTAAACAACCAAGATATCGAGTTGGATTGTCAAAAAATAGAAAAGTTGATCCATTACATGCGTATCTAAATAAACGGAAATAGTCTATCTATTGTTCTTCTCATTTTGAGAGATACTTCGGGGTTCTTAGTCCTTGGTTCCTCTTACAATTCATCTTTACCTTTATTGAGAATTCCAACCAATTGTGTCTCAAAGATCAATGTAGCATCTGGAGGAATCACGCCACCGGCACCTCTCTTACCATAAGCCAAATGTGCTGGAATAGTTAGCTTTCTTTCTTCTCCGATACACATGTCCAACAAACCTTGATCCCATCCTTTGATAACTTGTCCACCACCTAGAACAAAAGTCAATGGATCACTTCTTTTGAAGGAGGAATCAAACACGGCACCATTTTCAAGTGATCCTGAATAGTGCATTTGAACATGGTCTCCTTTCTTGGACTTTCTAGAACACAAATCATCCGGAATCTTCTTAGTTATTTCAATCTTCAATTCCTCTTTGCTGCTGCTGGCACTGACGATGGTGGATGTGCATGCTAATAAAATCAACTGTTTTAAATTCATGTTTCTATTGTTTGAGTTTTATCGGTTCTGCTATATATTCAAAAATCAAATTCTGATAGAAATGTTCCCAAAAGAAGAAATAAACTTTCTCGTTTTCAGGCGGCGTCGAGCACTGATATATACGGACTCCAATGGATAAATCCCCCACTAAATTAGAAATTGAAATGGAATGCTGACATAATAAAACTTTCATTTTGATTCACGTCGATCGACGTTGAATTCATGAGATTTGAAAATTGAAAAAAAAGTTGCGTCGCCTCATCTGCTGCAACTTTTTCAGATCTATGTTTACCTTTTGCCGCGTTGGGCATTTTAATGTAGGCCAATTTCTCAGTTTACCCAAACAGGAAAACTAATGGGATTTGAATTGCACTGCTGCATGCCATTTAACGACCGTTTATTGATCTCTCTCTAGTCTCTAATATCACTTGAACTAATCTATTTTAGACCGACTTCATTTCACTTTTCCTTTCTGTTCCCCGTTTAGTCCCTTTTTGCCACTTACGTAGTATCAATTACCTTTAACATGTCCTCCATAACTACTCCCTCAACAGAGAAATCAACTAGCGAATCCTGTCAGAATTCTCTCATTTCTGTCACTGATGTTTCATCATCTCCACTAAAGAATTGCGAGACATTGAACACAACACAAGATACCCAATTATGCTCCGCGAGAATCGTTCCAAGTGGAAATTCACTACTGAAAACAAACTATAAATCACCATCAGATAAGTATCGTTTATCTCCTATCAGTCGCCAGTTGTTGAATGGACAAAATAAAAAGAGTCTGTTCTACAACAAATTGATGGGATCAACTGCTTCCAATGATACTAAAGACGTTGGTAAAGTTTCCACCTTACAGTTCAAGTTGGAAGCTCTCTTATTAGAAAAGAACTGACTATTGGCATTTTTTTCTACTTTGTTTTGTCTTATCTTTGTCCATTCTTTTTTTTTGTTTTGTTTTGAGTTTCGTCTACCTTTGTCTCTCTTCTTATTGTTGACTACTCTTATTCTGCGATCTGCCTTTTTTTTCCCTTTCTCTCTGCATGTATTTTAGAATTTTTAGCCACCGTTTCTCTTGTTCTGGCTGTGCACTGAATTTTGTTGCACCGCCGTGATTTTTGTTTGGTGTGCCGTGACAGCGACGCGTGTCTGTCTGTTTGTATTTCCTCGTTCTCTCCTTCTACATTAGTGTTTCTATATTTATATACTGTTATGTTTCCTTTAATATTACGTTTTGTCGCCTTTTATGTTTCTTAATTCTTTAATGACCCAATATGACAACGCTTAATAAATTTCATCATGCTGGAGCAGCTGATCTGCTCTCAAATGAAGAGCTACTTGGGTTAAACTCCACGTCCAATGCTAATCTCAATCAAGACAACCAGGACACTACGAATGACAACTTAAATGATCCAATGGATCAAAATTTTCAACCTATCCAGGCGAAACCACGTAGAACACTGCACAAATTAACAGATGATCTCCTTCTAGGCCCTAGAGGTTTACCTGCACTCTCAAAATCAATTGATAAGTTTAAATTCAAGCCAAAAAAGTCATCAAGACACCAAACTTCATATGAAAAATATAAGAGTCAGACGTATAAATCTTCACATCATTTTGAAAATTTGACAAGGTTACTGCACATTTATCAAGTGTGGTGCCACGATATTTATCCTAAGTATAAATTTAGAGACGTGATACCTGTTTTAAGCCGTGCCATTAACAATTCAACAACTTTGAAACATCATAGAAGAGAATTGATCGAACAAGAAATTAAGCGAAAGTTGTCCAAAGAAAATGGAGAACTCGACGTGGATGCTAATCCAATTGACGCTGTCGATGGTGAAAGTCAGCATCCTATCACTGCTCAAGCAAATGAAAATACTGGTGAGACTGCTACTGATGCTTCCACCACTCGCAACACAAGTGAGCTTGCTGATCGTGGTGGCATTCTCTTCGTTGAAGAATCTGACGATGAACTATATACACCTGCTGCTAATTCATCCACGATAAAGCAACCGGAAACACAAGTGACTAAGCTAAGAAAAGAAGACGACGACTTTTTGAGAAACTTGGAGAGTGAGTTTGATATATCAAATACACACATTAACGTTGATCACACTATTGCATCTGAAAATATCCAGGCCAGCCAAAAGTCCTTTACAGAACCGGCGAAAGACAAAGATGACTCCGAAGATGAGTTTAGTGATGATGGAAGTGATCTTATTCTAAAGGACACTACTGGAAGCAAACCAATCGCCACAGCAAATGTCAATGAAGAAGAGAATGACGAAGAAGATTACGAAGTTCCGGATGAATTAATCGCTTCAGCACCAGCACCATATGAAGAAGAAGATGAGGATGAACTAGCCGTCTTAAGAGAAATGGGCATGTAAACGAGAATTATAAATAGGCAGCTAGTGACAGATCTGTATATTACGCTATAATAATAACAAAAGACACATATATATATATATATATATATAAGCCATACGCAACACTCACACCTATCGAGCAGCGCACGCGCGTGCGAAACCAAAATGTACACCTCTGCACGGTGATCGTTTCTCTGACACGCGTCGAGTGCAGTTAAAGTTTATAGCTTACTACTAGTTAGCTAGCTGAGGGAGAGAGAGTGAGACTGGAGACATCAAAATCCATTTCCGAGGATCATTTCCTTTATTTCAGCGAGCTAAACGGTTAACAGCTTCCATATCTGTGCAATTACCTTGACTTAATTGGGCATATTTACTTCCTTATTGGCTGTAACGTTTATGGAGAGTTTTGCTTTTTGAAATTGATTTTCAAACATCACCTGTATATTACTTGTTCTTCTAGAACGAATTTCCTTTTTTAATACATTTGTACTATTTTTCAGACAACGAAAAAATTCCAAGAACCATATTCCAAAAAGTTAGATTCTAGGTTAATATTAATAATCAATTATGACACGCAGGAAGACCAAAAGAGCTGCACTTCCTGATTTTGATGATGAGGAGGATGCTGACTTCAATGATGATCAAATGGAGGAAGTAGAAGATGAAGTTTCAGAGGAATTTGAGCCAGATATTCAACGTGCTAAAACTTCTGAGCCTGAATCTGAGGATGATGTAAACATTAGATCACATAGAACGAGGGCAAGAGCAACAGTCAACTACAATGAGGACAAAATTTTGCCCGAACTTGATGATGAAATTAGTGGTGACGATGACGACGATGAACCAATAAAAAAAGGAAGGGGTAAAAGAAAAAGCAATGATGATGATGACGATGATTTCACTGTTCCTTCAGATAAATTGAAATATGGCGACGATGATAACGATAACGATGATGATGATGACGATGCATTTGAATCAGATGATTCTTTGAAAGCCACTAGAAGAAGAAAAAGAAGTACGGGATTCATTGTTAAAGACGAGTACGGTACAGATCACGATGAAGAATACGATTCTGAAGCTAACACTAGAAATAGAAAATCGAGAACTAGAAAGCTCAAAAGAAGAAAGGGAGGAAGATCATCTCGTTCATCTGGTAATGCCGGTGATGAACTGGAAAGTGACGAGGAAAAGGATGATTTAGTCACACTTCAAGATGAATTAAAAGATTTACAAGAAGATTCCCCTCTTAACTCTCCTGTTCAACGTAATCTTCGTGAAAGAAAGGCAATTAATTACACATTACCTCCACCAATTTCAAATGATATACAGTTAGAAGATACTTATGGCAATGGCTTTAATAACTCATCTTTGTCGTCGCCAAGACGTGGGCGTAACGGCGGCCGTTACGGTGGATATCTGAGTAGCATGAATAGTGCTTCAGCAGCAAATTTCCAACTGAGAAGATTGTTTCCAACAGTCGGACCTTTTGGTGGTGGTGATGTCCATGCATTGTTTCAAAACGGAGGTGTCCCAGATGGACTAACAGCATTGGGAAATGCAGAATCTAGTGATTCTGATGATGATAATGAGTTGTTTAAACCTACTGATCCTAATGACACGACCTCAAAGTTGAATATTATCACTGCTGACGCCATGGGACAGCCTGGATCAAAAAAGAAGAATACACTTGCAGATACGGACCCATTGGGAATAGATACAAATATTGATTTTTCTGCAGTTGGTGGATTATCTAATTATATTGATCAATTGAAAGAAATGATTACATTACCTTTACTCTACCCTGAGATATATTCAAAATTCCATATCACTCCTCCAAGAGGTGTCTTATTCCATGGTCCTCCAGGTACCGGTAAGACATTAATGGCTAGAGCGTTAGCAGCTTCCTGTTCTTCTCAAGATAAGAAAATTACTTTCTTTATGCGTAAGGGAGCTGATTGTTTATCGAAATGGGTTGGTGAAGCTGAAAGACATTTGAGATTATTATTTGAGGAGGCCAAACAACAGCAGCCATCGATCATTTTCTTTGATGAAATAGATGGATTAGCTCCTGTTAGATCTTCCAAACAAGAACAAATTCATGCTTCGATTGTGTCGACTTTATTGGCATTGATGGACGGTATGGATAATAGAGGACAAGTGATTGTCATTGGTGCTACAAACAGACCAGATTCGATTGATCCTGCGTTGAGAAGACCTGGTAGATTTGACCGTGAATTTTATTTCCCATTGCCTGATTTGGGCAGCCGTGAAGAAATCTTAAAGATTCATATGAGAAAATGGGATCATCAATTAGATGAAGAATTTGTTAAAGAATTAGCTAGATTGACTAAAGGTTATGGGGGTGCTGATTTGAGAGCTTTATGTACTGAAAGTGCTTTAAATGCTATCCAAAGGGCCTACCCACAGATATATAAATCCAACGATAAATTGAAGATTAACATCAATAGAGTTAAAGTGAACCCTTCTGATTTCACAAGAGCCTTAAATAAGATAATACCATCAAGTGCTAGATCTACCTCGTTATCATCCACCCCACTACCTGAAAACATTGAGCCATTATTAAGAAGACAGTTAGATAAATTTGTCAGCAAGTTAGATTTGATTATTCCAAAAGATAAGCAACCATCATTGTTAGAAGAGAGTGAATATTATGATTTGACTACAATGCATCCTGATGGTGGATTTAAGCATCAACAATTACTTAGTCGATTAGATAAGTTGCGTGTCTTTAAGCCTCGTTTACTTATATCAGGTGGTAAAGGATCAGGTCAAGAGTACATAGGTAATGCTATCTTACATCATTTAGAAGGTTTTAATATTCAAGTACTAGATTTTACAAAAATTAATTCAGATTCAAGTATATCACCTGAAAATTTGATGATTCAAATGTTCCAAGAATTGAAAAGACACAAGCCTAGTGTCTTGTACATTCCAAATGTTTTAAGTTTCTTAGACAATATAAGTCAATCATTGAAATCTACCATTGCCAATTTAGTTAAGAATTTCAGCTCCAATGATAGATGTTTGATCTTTGCCATGATTGAGAATGAAGCTTCATTAAATCAAGATTCTGAAACACAAATCACCTATATGGATGAATTAGAACAAATCTTTGAATTAACAAAGGAATCCATGATTAAATTTACTCCATGTAATGACAGTGAACGTGAGACATTTTTTGCGACTATTTGGGATTACCTACGTTTAACACCAATTGAATTCAATGATTTATCAACACGTCCAAAACGTAAATTAAAGGAATTGAAAGTTATTAAGCAAAGTAAGCCGGAGGTGAAAGACAATGATACTAAAAAGGAAATGGAAATTGCACGTAATGATATGCGTTTAAAGAACACTTTAAAGATTAAACTATCTGGATTGATGGAAGTCTTCAAAGTGCGTTATAAGCGTTTTAAGAAACCAGCAATTGATGATCAATATTTGATTCATTTGTTTGACGATATTCCTGACCCAGGGGCAGCATATCAAAGACAAGGAGATATGATTTTAGAATTGAGTACAGGGAAACTTTATCATAACATTGATTTAGAAGTTGTGGAAGAGAGATTATGGAACGGATACTACTCTGAACCTAGACAATTCTTATCAGATTTGGAAATGATATTAAGAGATGCTAACACATCTGGTGAAAGAGATCGTATCTTGAAAGCTAATGAACTGTATGCCAATGCACAAGTTGGAATTGAAGAAATTGAAACTACACAGCCACTTTTGGTAACTCAATGGAAAGAAGTAAGAGCTAGAGAAAAGAAGAGAGAGATTGAGTATTTGAAGAAGTTGAAAGAAGAGCAGCTAAAAGAAGAAGAGAGAAAAGAGAAGGAGAACGAAAATGAAAAAGAACAAAATCAACTACAAGATCAAGAACAAGAAGAAGGCGAATCATCAAACAACAAACTACTTACAAACGGTGAAGATGCAGATACTGCTAACGTTGAACTCAAAGATGAAACACCATTGGATGTAGCGCAAGTGCAAATGCAAGGTCAATTAGATCCAGTCACTAATGGAACAGTAGTCACAGAAAACGTATTGAGCGTATCAACCGAACCAATTGAACAACCTGTTCAAACCGCAAAACTAGAGTTAGAAAAGAAGGTTGAAGAGGAGGAGAAAAGACAAGTTGAAGAAGGATCAGATTCATCATCATCATCTGAAGATGAGGACGAAGAAGCTCCACATATTGAAAAAGAAGAGTTAATTATAAATGAGGAGTTACTGAATGAAATCAAATCTTCATTGTTGAGTAAATCGAAATTGTTATCTGTATCTGAATTGGAAAAAACAAGCTCCAAGATCATTGAATTGATTTGGATCCATAGATTGAACTTAGATAAAGGAGAATTGTTGACTGATATTGCAGACTACGTTGATTCTCTTTAAGTTGTTTTGTTTTTCTTTTAACTGTACCTTTGTTTCAGTTATTTTTTATATAATATTTTCTTTTTTTTTTAATTGTGTTTTTTTTTTTGATGAACTATTATTGTCTGATTCTTCATGATAGTTCGACATTGTTTACCTGTATAATAATAATAAGCATTTTTTGAATCGTGTATTTTGAAAATTCGATTAACTTTCTTCTAGGTTGTAATGTAGAATTGCCAACTTTTTTCAAAACTCTACATTTGAAAATTTCATGCAAATTTCGCATAGTTTCAGCTTAATTACCCTTTTTTAATGAATTTGCTTTCATTTGGTTTTTTTGCCTTTACGGTTTCAATCAGGAAGAAGCAGTTGCGTGAAATCAGAATGCTCTACTAAAATGAATAAATTTTATTAAAATTCAAGTGCCCATAAAAAATTAAATATTATAAAAAAAATACTCAAGATGTGCTTCTAAATATATGAAGATGCATTTATAATCTAACAACCACCATCTGCAGCAATTGCTTTAGCTTTAAAATCTGGATCAACAGAAATAGTGCTTTTTCTACGACTACGAGTCTTGCTGCCATCATCATCATTGACAGCTTCTTCAATTTCATCTTCTATTTCGTCTTCTACTTTTTCAGTAATCTCTTTCGCTTTCTCGTTATCTCCATCTGCATCTTCATCTTCTTCCTTCAGAGTGGATAAATGAAATTTCTTTCTTAAAGACTTTCTTCTCTTTGACAATTTTTTAGCTTTCTTTAACAATCCGACTGTCCGTTTAGTCTTTTCATTCATTTGTCTAGAGTAATAACGCATAGTGAAAGGTAATATAGCATGCATTATTATCGTCCATGCTAGTAAAATGACTATATTTCTAGCAAGACTTGCCATTTTCCAAGTATCAAATAACAACATCTTATACAATTCAAACCCATTCTTGATGGGTAATGCATAAACGTACCTATAAAATTGAGGTGATAATACAGCAGGATAATAAGTTGGTGCTACATTTGCCACCATATAGAAGAACATCCATATGGAGTTCAGATGTGGGAAAGAACATTGGATTATCAACACTACATTCTCATTGATTCCTCCCAATGCAGACAACATTAGATATGTCACGATCCAAAAGACAAGAAATCCAAGTTTAGCAGGATATGCTGAATAAATGTTGATACTGAATGCTAATTGAACTAATGTATATGCAAGACCAATGACTAGATATGTCACTTGAGAAGACACAATTCTATATATGATGAAATGATTATCGTTTAATTTTGATGCAACTTTAGCATGGAAAGGTTGGAAGAATGTAAGTTGCATTAGAGATAGAATATGAAGATACACTAAACCAAATTGTTGTGGTGCTGTTACAATAGCTTTTTCTAAAGCTTTGGAAGTTAAATCGGTTAATGTGAATTGAATTGGTTGAGTTAACGTATTCAAATTTTCGGTGATTTGATCTGATGTCAATTTGGAAATGAGAGGTGCTGTTAGGTTAGATGATTGTAATGTTTGGAATTCTGATTGTAAATGATTGAACGATTTGGATAAATATGAACCTATCCCGACATATTCACGTCCCGTTTCGTAAACTATTTCAATATAATCATCTAAATTTAATTCAGAACTCGTACCTGACAACAATGCTTCATAATAGTTTAAAGTTGAATTAGGTTTCACGTATACAACACCCCAGGTTTCTTGGTGGTACACTTTATGCTTAATTAGTGCTGATAATTCTGATGCATTTGTTGTGAAATCTGTGTAAGGTTTCGGCGTCCAACCAGCATACGCAGCAACGGTTGGATTTTGAATGGCAAGTTTTAAAGTGTCACTAAAATAATCATCAATTTCCAAATCTGAGTATGTATTTGGATCATCCAATAAGACTAAAACATCCATGTTTATCAGTCGAGATTCCCTTTTATATAGTGAACCCCAATAAAGTGAGAAAATACCGACTAACATTGAAGTTAAGAATAAATAACCTTTTAAGAATTCCCAAACTATTTTAATTTTTTTAAATTCAGGATCAAAGAAACTAATCTTTTCTAATTGTTCTTTAACTTCATGACTCATTTGTCTCTTAACATGTTGTAATCCATTACTTCCAAGCGTTGCTGCTCTCTTGATACGACCTTTGACTGAGTGAGAATCATTCACCAGAGTTTCTTTAGAAGTATTTAAAGCATCATTTTTTTTGACATCATCTTCAGAACCTGATTCTAACGACTCGTCATTTAAATCAGAATCAGACTCTAATTCACCTGATCCTTCACGTGAATTAGAACCAATAAGAGATAATACTTCCTTGTTTGCATCTAACAAATCACTAGGTAAAGTAGCATCCACCAGGAAAGCGTTCATGTCAGGTGATGCTAACGTCAAACGACGAGACATATTACTCCTTCTACTGGTTGATAATGATACTTTACCACCGTCAACTTGTCCAACTCCACCAACACCATTTTCCACATCTGGTGATCTATGAAACCAGTTAGTAAAAGTGGAAGCACGCTTTCTAACTCTTGGACTAGGAATAGATTGAGTATATGCTGTTGTTATTGGTTTTATAGATGGGAGATCTCTCTTGGAATCAGCCCTGTAAGTTTTCACTTCTGCAGACCCTGACTCAACGGCAGATGACGACAATGACCCTACGTCTTCTGTACTTATTTGAGTATTCCTTCTAGAATTAAACGACCTTGTTGATGACTTATTTAGTATTGGTGATTGTGGTTGCTGTTGTGCAACTGGAGATGGGATTCGAAATGCTGTTGGTGATTGTGGGATAAGCAGAGATCCCGATTGTGAAATACTGGAGTTGAGTGATTCAGACTCAGAGATGGACTCCAGCTGATTCTGGGTCTGATTTAGATCTGACCCTCCATCATGCTTTTTAGCATCTACAGACTCAGAATTCTCCATGTTGTAAGGCAGTTACACTTCGATATCAAAAGAATGTGAGCACTCAAGTGAAGAAAGAGTCCTCTAGCCATGTACGTTTATATGTACACATCATGAGGGTCCACAATATAATATAATATAATGTCTCTCTGTATATGTATTTATACATGGAGATATTTATCGGGGCTTTTTAAGCTGCCCAGCCGCGTCCGATGCGAGAACGTTCTGCCCAGATTTGCGAGCGCCCGGCGCCTTGCAATTTTTTTCTCGCGTGTGCACTTCGTTTTATTGTTCTTTCATGGACATAGTAATGTATAAATAGAATTTTCTATTGGTATATAAATAAATATAATGTAATGTTAATAAATAAGTAAAGTTAAGTAAAGAGTCATATATGAATATAGATAAAATTAAAAATCAAGGTGTTGATTCCTTTAAAGCTGCAGTTGCATTGACATCATCATCAGCAGCATCAACGGTTTCAGCTTTACGTGGTGCCAATCCTAACTTTTCCTTAATTCTTCTCTTTCTATTTTCACGTCTTTGTTTCTTCTTCTGTGCTTTCAAATCTTCAATCTTCTTTCCTGTTCTCTTAGCCATAGTTGAAGAATAATACATCATATTAAAAGGTAAAATTGCATGCATTACAATAACCCAAGCCAGTAAAACCATGATATTTCTAACCAATGTTGCATTC
Source organism: Ogataea ovalis (assembly GCA_030556425.1). NCBI lineage: Eukaryota > Fungi > Ascomycota > Pichiomycetes > Pichiales > Pichiaceae > Ogataea > Ogataea ovalis. The sequence continues at coordinate 389,454 of JAKTTZ010000013.1, forward strand.
TTATATGAATCAAACAAACAGATAGCAAATAATTCAAAACCATTTTTAATTGGCATAGCATAACCATATCTATAATAATGTGGTGATAAAGCAACTGGATAATAAGTAGGTGCGATATTAACAATAATCCAAAACAACATCCAGGTAGGAACCATATTAGGCCTCTTTAGATGAATCATCATCACAACATTTTCATTAACACCACCAAGAGCAGATAACATTAAATAAGTGACTAACCAAAAGATTAAAAACCCAACTTTATGAGTATATGCTGTATAAATATCGATACTAAAAGCAATTTGAACTAAAGTATAAGCTAATCCCATAACAAGATATGTAATTTGAGAAGAAATTAATCTGTAAACAATAAAAGATCTATCAGTTAATTTAGCAGCCATTTGTAAATGGAAAGGTTGGAAAAATGCAAACTGCATAAGTGATAACAAATGTAAATAAACAAGACCAAATTGCTGAGGTCCTGCAACTAATGGTTTTAGTAAAGATTGTTTAGTTAAATCATAAGTAGTAAATTGAATTGGTGTTGATAAAGTAGCAAAATTAGAAACTAATTGGGAATCATTCAAATGGGAAACTAATGGAGTCGTCAAATCTTGTTCTTGACGAGCTAAAAATCCCATTTGCAAACGTTCAAAAGCTTTAGTAATATAAGATCCAACAGCGATATATTGACGACCTGTTTCATATATAACTTCCACTGCATCTGTTAAATTAAAAGATGCACCATCACCATTTTGTAATGCATTATAATAATCAAGTGTAGAATTAGGCTTAATCCAAATGGCACCCCAAGTATTCTGATGATGAACTTTCTTTATAAGTATATTTCGAATCTGTGAAGTATCATTCGTTAAATCTGTATAAAGTATTGGTGTCCAACCAGCATAAGGAGCCACACCAGCATCAATAGTACTTGAATTCATAACTTGTGAAAAATAATCATCAATATCCAAATTTTCATAAGTTGATGGTGTATCGAGAACAACAAGAACATCAAGATTAACAAATCTTTTATCTCTTTGATACATGGTACCCCAAAATAATGAAAATGCACCCATAAAGATAATAATTAAAATTAAGTAACCTTTAAGGAATCTCAAAAGAATTTTAACTTTTTCAAATTGTGGATCAAAGAATCCCATCTTTTCTAATTTATCCTTAACATCCGTTGCTACTTGTTCTCTTAATGTTTGAATTCTTTGAATTGTATGTGTCCTTTGTAACTTATTTAATGGTTCACCATTGCCACCACCACCATTGCCACCACCACCGCTACCACCGGCACCTTCGCCACCTTCACGGATCTCTCCTTCACCACCTCCAATACCATCTGGAGTTCCAGCGTATGCTGTTGGAGTAGCATCACTTGAATCTAAACTCTCTATAGCTTCATCATCAGCATCAGAGTCACTAGATTCATCATTGGAATCATCCATTAGCAAAGACATAACATCTTCATGGTTTCCAACTAAGTAACTAGGTAAAGTACCATCAACAAATAAGGATGCAGAAGCAGGAGTAAAAGTCAGCTGTCTTGTAAGACGTCTACTTCTTTGTTTACCCAGTGGTTCACCTTCTTCATTGTTATTTGAACCTGAAAACCAATTTGAAAAAGTTGATGCTCTCCTTCTAAGTCCAAAATTGGGGCTACTGTCGGTATTATTATTATTATTATTATTATTAGTACCGCTATCCTTTTCAGAGGAAGTACCAAAAGATCTATTTGTGTTTCGTCTACCACGAATACCAAATCCTGATGATGATGACGTACCTGGAGTATATGAATCAATTGACTCAGGAACTGAATCTGTTCTTGCTCTAGATACATGAGCAGCATTCGGAGGATTCCGCTGAGATTCTGCACGGTAAGGCTGAACTTCATTGTTACCTAAAGATGATGCTGAGGAAGAAGATAGAGAACTATTATCATTATCGTTATTATCATCGGACTCCTCAATCTCAGGTAAATGATTATTATTATTCTTTTTAATACTATTATTTTTTGTTATATTTCCCTTTTGTTGTTGTTTTCGCTTATTGCTATTTGCTGTTGATGAAGATGATGAGGATGATGAGGAACTAGGTAACATTGTACTACTAGTAGGTGTAGTACCTGCTGAATTGCTATGAGAACCATGTGCGCTTGCAGAATGGTTATCTCCTCTTACATTCGCTGGAGAGCCATCCGATGCAGCCCTTGGAATAGGGATAATCGAATCGTCATTAGAAGCTTTTTCCTTGTTAAAATCTGGGTTATCGTCTGACATGCCCGTCCCTTATAAAAATATTCTAATTCAAGTACCCTATGGCTATCACCCCTGATATTCAAATCAAAAAGTATAAACCTATTATAATCAGCCGTGTCGGAGGATGCCGTATACCAAGCTATAAGTGAACTGTGAAACTCACACCTAATTAATATAGGACCAAAGAAGCAAAAAAATAAAATAATACAATATAATAACAACAGCAGCAGCAGCAGCAGCACAGTACAGCACAGCACAGTACAGTGCAAGAGGCTCACCCGTTACTTCACAGTTTAACTCTCTACAGACACAAAAACCGGCGCGGTGACCGCCCCCGGGGGAGCTAAATTGCTAATTGGCAACAGCAACGGTGCAACCGCAGACCGCAGCCCACCAACAGATCAAAAAAAAGATTCAAAAATAGTCAAAACTTAAAGCTGCCGGCTAAGCGAGAGTTCCCCCCCCCCTTGCCCCGCTGCGCTGCAGCCGCCGTCTCTTTACTGCAGTCAGATAAGACGTCGATCGTCTCACCTATTTCAGTTTCGCAGTCGGCGACTTGCGACTCGCTGAGACTTTTTTTTTTGCATCTCTAATTATTTTTTTTGTTGAGCAGACACTAACAAAAAAAAAATAATTAAAAAAAAATATAGACAGTTAGTTTTGTCTAAACAGATAATAGTGATGGCCTGACCCTTACCATTAAACAGGGAAAATATCTGCATTTCGCTTCCGGTTTCTTTTGTTCTCTTTGGCATAATCAATCAAGCATGTCAACGCCCAGTAATAGAGACCAGATTAAGCATAAGCAACAGTTGCAAGCACAGTTTCAACTTTCACTTTCACAGGTGAATTCTAAGATTCTTTCATGGCTACCTCCACTTGCTGCTGAAAGTACTTCAAACTCCAACTCCAACTCCAACTCCAACTCCAACTCCAACTCCAACTCTAACTCCAACTCCAGCTCCAGTGCCAACTCCAGTTCCACACCAGTCTCACAATCAACTAATTTTGAAAATCTCCCAATAATAAAACCAGGATGTGGATTAAATCTAACATCATCAAATTCATCATCAACTTCAACTATATCTGATTTTGTTAACAGTAATAACAGTATCAATAACAAGTCCCGAGACAACAAACAAATAATAACTGAATCAGCAGCTTTACGCACACTTAAAAACAAGCTAAGAAATGAGACGAGAACAAAATTACGCAATTCCCTCTCAAATAATAATAATAATAATAAAGCTAATGGAACAAACGGAAGGATAAATAAACCGGTAACTTCCAACAATCACAACAATCACAACAATTCAATTTCTTCGTTAGCTGCACTGCGAGAATCACAAAATAAGGAAGTTAATAAAACCACTCGAGATCTCGGAAGTAAAAATAACGGAAGAGGGAAATCAAATCCATCCAAACCGAATATTAAACCCGGAATACAAAATAATAATCTTGGTGTTGACAGTGATAGTGATAGTGATAATGATGATGAAATACTTTTGAGGAAAAGTAATATTGGTAAAGGAAAGGGAAAAACGTTTAATTCAAAGAGACCATTTTGAGATCCATCATCTGTTTATAATCTATATATATATATATATCTATAAATATATTATATATACGTATAATGAATTGTAATTACAGCTATAAGCATAGTATCAAAACAAGCCATCTAACCGTTTATTCACAGTTCAGTATAAACTCTCTAGTGAGTAGCACATGCAATAAATTGCAGTCAAAGGGAAACTAAAAAAACTAAAAAGTGAGGGGGTGAACTACTGGGGATAACTGTTGTTAACCCCGTTTTCAACAAACTTTATATTCAACTCTAAGCAAACTAAGCTAAAGTTAATCATACATTTTAATAATCGAACGCGAAAAAGTCTAGAAAAGGGGATAAATAAACGAGTAAATGTAATTAAGTATTAAACAAGAGGTAAAGAACTAAAACATAAAAGAAAAGGAAAAAAAAATAGGTGAAAAAAAGAGGAAAAAGAAAATACACACGAAAAAGACAGAAAAAAGACCATAAGTTTTACAAACCTTTAAAAATAGTAGACGGGTAAAAGAAATTACAACAGTATCAATAAAATAGAAAAAAAAATAAAAAAGAAAAAAAAAAGAGAACAATATAATTGTAAAGAAGAAATTTAAAAGTAAGAAAAAGAGTAAAACGAGAAAAAAACACAAACACAGAGAAACAACCATCATGAGAACACAAGATACATTAAAAAAGAATATGAAACAAAAGATAAAAGGAAAATTATAAACAAGAACACACAGCATGCAATATACTAAAAAAGAGTATTTTAATATTGCTTTCATTTTTTTTTTTTCATTTTTCATTCTTTCTTTAAATATCCTATCCAAATAAGCTTTCTGATATCCGAGTAAACCCATATTGGATAAATTAAACCACAAAAATATTAGAAAAAAAAGGGAAGAAAAAAGAGGGGAAATAACCAATCAATGGAAATCATTCTTTAAAACAATAGATACAACAAACAGGCACGAAAAGAATTGAAAATTATGAAATATGAATATTTTTATTTTTTTATTTTATTTTGATTTTGTTTTTAGCTCTTTGAAAACAAAAACTATTCTTCGGAACCAACACCTAACGTTTTCTTAATTTTCCTTTTATTACCTTTATCATGGTTAACATCATTATCATTATCATTATCATCATCGTAATCATAATCGTAGTCATAATCGTATCCCCTTTTCAAACCTTTTTTCAGTCCAACACCAGAATCAGATCCTAATACAACATCTGATAAATTATTAAGTTTATTTTGATTCTCATCATTTAATAAATCAGAAATTGAAGAATTTCTACCACCGTTACCATTTGTATTATTACCATTACTAAGTCCGGCATTCGTTATTCCAGTTGGTTTCGTAGTAGTTGTTGATGATGAAATAGTGGTATCTGTTGCTGGTTGTGAAGCTGTAGATATAGATGTAGCTGTAACTGAAGCAGCCGCAGTTTTACCTAATGGTATCAATCCTTGAGGTAAGCCTAAACCTGATAGTGAACTATGATTAGGAGTTTGAGATAACCCCGACAGCGTTGGTCCACCTATCGATGATCCAATCGATGTTCTACTGAATATCGAATTTGAACCATTAGTGGACACTGAAGAAGAGACTGACTGATTTTGTTGAAGTTCAAATACCGATGGACGTAACTGTTGTAGTTGAGATTGCTGCACCTGTTGTTGCTGCTGTTGCTGCTGTTGGAATTTAGAAGAAACAGGTGTTGCTCTGTTAGGTGTTTGAGGTTGAGTTGAGGATTGTCTATGATGTGGAGGTGTAAAAGTTGATTGAGCTTGAGCATTGGACGATGATAACAATTGAAGAGATTGTTGTTGTTGTTGAGGTGGAGGAACAGCAGATGGATGCAGAACTTGTTGATCATGTTGTTGTTGTTGTGATGGTGGTGGTGGTGGGGGTGGTTGTTGAGGGTGATGAAGTGGATGTTGATAATAATGATTAGAAGGATTTTGTGAATTTGGTGAATATGGAACAGGTTGCGATGGTGCCGTCATTGGTGGTTGAGCTGGAGATATTGGAACTTGATTATAAGAATAATAATCATTTGGAATCGATCTTGGTAACCTAACCTCATTTGAAGCAGAGCTTTGATTTTGTGTAGGATAAGATCCACCTCTTCTTGCTTGACCAGTAGAATTTAAATTCGATGCGGTTGGGTAAGAAGGTACTGTAGGATATCCTTGTAAATCAGCTGCACCGTTACCATACATTGGATAGTATGCGTGCTGTTGTTGTGCTGCCAACTGCTGTTGTGGTTGCTGTTGTTGTTGAGTTGGTTGTGGTGGCTGTTGTTGCTGTTGTGGATATTGCATTGAGGATGAATTTGTCATAGGAGCAGGTGCCAAAGGATCTATAAAAACTGAAGGATATCTATTTCTTGACGACGATTGGAAAGACACTTCTGTAGATTCATTTATAGAAGAAGTAACTGATGCATTTCTTGATTTATGAGGATCATATTCATTACCTGGAGGAAACATAACAGTAGGGTATTCGTATTGTGGTTGAGGCGGCATCTGTTGTGGCTGCTGCTGCTGCTGTTGTTGCTGTTGTTGTAAAGGCATTTCTTGAAACGGCACGTAAAACGAAGGTTGATATTCCACAGGTTGATAATAATTATCATATTGTTGATTATAAACCGATTGTTGCGATTGTTGCTGTTGTTGTTGTAATTGTGGATTAGATAATTGACGTGGTGGTTCAACCATACCAGCAACCTGTTGCTGGTGATGAGCCTGTTGTTGGTGTTGTTGTTGATGTATAATAGTAACAGGCTCCGAAACTAAATGGGAATTACTTGATCTAGCACTTGAAGTAGATCTTCTTTTGATAAAATGTAAAGATTTATCATGACCACGTCTAAATTTCCCACTTGAATGTCTAAATTCCCAAATTGGTTGTTGTTGTTGTTGCTGCTGCTGTTGCTGCTGCTGCTGTTGTTGTTGTTGTTGTTGTTGTTGATCTTGTTGATGTAAATTAGCATATGGAGAGCTATTTAAAGGTAAAGGATGAGGATTATTATTATCACAAACTTTATGGAATCCATACATATGTAATTGTCTAACAAATGATGCAACATTACCATGTTTAAAATAACTGGTTAAACAATTTGCAAATTCTGCACCAGGCAACAGAGCAAAAGTAGTATCATCATTTTGATTTGTTCTTGACCACCAAATTAAATGTGATAATTGAGGATCTTGTAACATTGTATATAATTTGGTAACAAAAGCTGAAACTTTAGGTTGAGTTGTTGGATCTTTCTTTGAAGATGAACCTGAAGATGAACTCTTTTTCAGCTTTGGAGCTACATGTTGTTGAGCTTGTTGTTGATGTGATCTAATACTTGGAGGGATTAAACCTGGCTGCGTTTGAGTTTGCGTTGTATAATGAAATTGTTGTGGATAGTTCATATAATTTTGGCTTGAATAGCCATTTGGGGGTAGTTGTGACATATTTTTTTTTTCAATTAATTTATAATAATTTTAATTTCTCTATTTGTCTTTTGAATTCTTATTTTATAAGTTTTAACTTGATGTAATATGTATGAATAAAATCTAGATAATTAATTTTCCAAAGTTGTTGTTTATGTGAAAAAATAAAACAGACAAAGAGGAAGAAACAAAATTCCAACGGCGAATAATTTTTAAACAAGATACAAAAGTCCAAAAAAATAAAACCTAGTTGGTTGACAAAAACAATTTTTTTTTTTGTATGTTGATATAGATTTTTGCCTTTGTCTGTTTCTATGTTTTGGATTTCTTTCTTTTTCTATCTTTCAAATGAACAATGGAAATTTACACTCTCTAGATAAAAAATGGATTTAAAAGAAGCAATCAAGAAACTGGATCAAGCACCAAATAAACGTATGAATGTGCCAAGATATCAACAAGGTGGTATCTCCAAAAAATATACGTGATTATAAGGAATAAATGCTAATCAGTAACAATCAATTGGTTATGTATTGCTTTTTTTTTTTTTTGTTGTTGTTGTTGTTGTTGTTGTTGTTGTTTGTATGTCGGGGGGTATCAATTTAAAAGATACATTCAATTTGTAACCTGTAAAAAGTATATTAATGACAAATTGGAAGATGACCGGATGAAACACAAAGATCAGCAAATGAAGGAAGGAAGTTGTTAATAGGAATAAATTTCTATGTTGTCAAGTAAGTTGAGTCAAACTGGAAACAAGGTGATTCTTGGAGGGTGAAAGTGTCAGACAAGGAAAAAAGTGAGAGCAAAGTGAGAGCAAAGGGCAAGAGGGGGGAAACAGCAATGTGGAAATGGAAGCAAAATATAATATAATGAAGTAAGGGAAGGGAAGAAAAAACAAGACAAGAGAATAAGGCGACAACAAAAAAAAAACACCCAAATGGAAGAAGACAAAATAGAATATAGAAATAGAATAATTAAAATAAAATATAAAATATAATAAGTAAATAAAAAAGAGACAAAATTGAAAACAAAAAAGGAGTTCAAAAATGCTTCAAAGAGAGAAGCTTTCAAAAATAAATATTAAAAAAAAAAAAAAAAAAAAAAAAAATAAAACAATAAATGAAAAAAAAAAAAACAAAAAACAAAAAAAAACATAAAAAAA